>CM053793.1:301608441-302208441 GCA_028749045.1 Cupressus sempervirens
TCTATCTGCCTTTTGAGAATCGATCTCAATGCCAATCTGCCTCTCTTGTCATATTATGAAGTGAGTGCCCCTACTATTCTAAGGCTAATATAAGATGTCGCCTCCATTTTGCCTAGAATTTTATGGCCGGGAGATGGCAGGATCTGTGCCCTTAAGAACCACTCTTCACACTGATCCACTCTTAAGTGTTGTCAATGCTCCCCAACAATGATAAGTTCCACCTCTCCCAAAAAAAAAGCAGAACCAAAAAAGAAGAAGCACGGAAGTGCTCCAATCTCATCACTCGATTCCAGGATGAAAGAAAGCCCTACTATCTAATGGGAGATAGCTACCAACAGTTAAGGTCGACTCGTGTATCCATTCCTACCACCCGGGTTGTCTCCCTCCGCTCCTATGGTCAATAGGCAATTCTACTTGTTTGGTGTTCAAACCTAGGTGTGCCCCCCTTCCTTTCAGAGCCAAGATTCAATAACAATGCAGATTGTTCTGTAGCGGGATGGTTAAGACAGAAAGATCAAATGCAGACCTACCTATTCTCCTCTTGTCTGCTCTGCTCTACCCGGAGATGGTGATCAATCAAATGTTGGAATCACTCATTTTCTCAACTAACTTAAGCTTGACTACTTATCAATATTCGTTTGTTGAACCGGAAGAGCTCTGGTCTAATGATCAGCAGTGAATCTCAGTGCTGCAGCAGGAACTGCCCTACTGGCGGGAGGTTGCAGGAGGGTTATTTCTATTGTCGGTGCATGCATAATTGCACCATAGGGAGATAGATGAGGACCTAACACTATAGTAGAGCCACCACCCTCGACCTTCTCGTGCGTGCAGAGGTATATTATCATAGGGGTGGGGGGGCCGGTGCAGAGGCCCTTTACTATATAGGGGTCGTTTAGGGCATAACCATAAGAAGAATCACTGGCCCTACTATTCTAAAGGCAACTGCTACGGATGCTATTGGTAGCTTTTCTTATTCTCCTGTAGCTATCTCTGCAGGCTCTAGGACTGGAGAAGCTACTGATGGTTCTCTAGCTAGTGGTACCTCCGCCTATGTTCTAGTTACTGGATATCACTTGGGTCATCTCTGTATGCTATTGATGGCTTAGATGGCTATGGCTTTCGATCTGGAACTCTATATTCTATAGGCGGCTTCTCATCTTGGACTAGAACTAGCTATGATGCTCCTATCTCTGTGTACGGATCCGGGCTATGGGTACCCGGTGGTGGTCCTAGGTAAACGGGTGCCCGCCCATTTAATATATGTACATTTGTAAATAATAAATAGATGTAATACATATAAATTTGATGTTGATGAATAAATATGATGTAATAAATAAGAAATAGAATATAATTATTTAATTTGAATACATAGTTTATAAAAACTTAATAATAAATTACATATCTTTTAGAATTGAATTATTTCTTTTTTGTGGTTATTTCCTTTAGTATGTTATTTTATTGTAAAATATAATTATTAATTTAATATTAAAGTATATATTTAAGTTTTAAATATATTTAAACTAAATGATAAATTGTTTAAATATAAATATTAATAATAGTAAATGATATAATTTACTAATTCTAACACTTATCAATTATACATATTACAAACACTATTATAAAATATAATTAAAAAATAATGTTGTTTAATTTATTTTTACAAAAATAAAATAATAGTAATAACTTAACTAATTTTATTAAAAAATCAAAGTTTTAAAAAAATTATAAATTCAAATACAAAGATATAACATATTGAAATTATATTGCTATTTAGAATTAATATTGATTAGAGATGTTATGTGAGGTGGAAGTTAAAATGATATAAAAAATAAAATCTTATCAACTTGTAACAAAATAAAGTTGTAATTAATGCATTCATTAATGCAAGATGAAGTTGTTAGAAAATATTTGTATTTTTGTTAAAGAAAAATAATTTTCTCCCCTACCAAAAATAGTATGGAGCAATAGAATGAATGAAAAAAATGATTTATAAAATAATGAAAAATTAGAAAAAGATATAAACATTTGAAATTTCTTATAATCTTTTAAATTCTTTGATTTGATTGGTTAGTGTTAATGTGATATTAGAATGAGCATAAGTATTACTGGAGGAACTAATAATAATACTATTCAAGATTAACTGTAGATTTATCGCCCTGTTATTTTATTTTTTTTAAAGAACAAAATAGTTTGATATGTACAAATTACTCATACAACGTCAACCAGCGATCGGACAGCCACCAAGCGCATATATTGTTATTACCACAAGAAATCAGAAACATTATATATATAGATAACGAAGATCTTTTTCATGGCTGCCATTTGAGGAAGTCTTTTCGGTCTCGACGGTTCTTTGCAATCTCGACAATTACAGACTACGGGAAGCTACTGGATTACCAATCCAATGGATATTCTCTTCTATATACCCAATATAAATAGTGTTGGCTGCCTTCATTATCACCAAGTTCAACAACACATTCATGGCTTCCACAATGTCAATGAGAACATCTCTCACAGGCTTAATTTTTCCCAAGGAGACCGTGGGCTCAAAATTTTCCCCGAATCGTCCAAAATGCAAACATTTCACTGTGCAAGCTCTCCAAGAAAAGAGGCCACCTGAGGTCAGTAACAGCAAGAGGAATTTCCTGAGACTGGCAGCGGGCTCTGTGGGACTGGGATTATCTGCCGCCCAAAAAGCCGAGGCAGAGGAGTCTTCTACAATATCATACTCGAGATTTCTGGAGTATTTGGACGAAAATCGAGTGAGAAAAATGGACATTTTCGAGAATGGAATGGTGGGTATTGTGGAATTAGTGTCTCCTGAGCTCGGAAATCGGATCCAAAGAGTCCGAGTACAATTGCCGGGAACGAGCCCTGAATTGATCAGAAAATTGAAGGAAAAAAATATAAATTTTGCCGCCCATCCATTGCAGGAAGACGTGCGGGATGCCATCTTTAATCTATTGGGTAACTTATCCTTTCCTTTAATTTTAATTGGTACTTTGTTGATATTTTCTAGAAGGTCTCAGAGTGGTCTAGGCGGCCCTGGGGGACCAGGTTTTCCTTTAGGGTTAGGAAGATCTAATGCAAAATTTCAGTTGGAGCCCAATACTGGTGTAACTTTTGATGACGTTGCTGGGGTTGATGAGGCCAAGCAGGATTTTAAGGAGATTGTGGAATTTTTGAAAAGGCCTGAGAAGTTTACGGCAGTGGGGGCAAGAATTCCCAAAGGAGTTTTGTTAGTGGGTCCTCCTGGAACTGGTAAAACCCTACTGGCAAAGGCTATAGCTGGTGAAGCGGGGGTTCCCTTCTTGTCAATTTCTGGGTCGGAGTTTATAGAGATGTTTGTAGGTGTGGGGGCTTCTAGGGTTCGTGATTTGTTCAAGAAGGCCAAGGAGAATGCTCCTTGTATTATATTTATTGACGAGCTTGATTCTGTGGGAAGACAGAGAGGGACTGGAATTGGTGGAGGAAATGATGAGAGGGAGCAAACCCTGAATCAGTTACTTACTGAAATGGATGGATTTGAAGGGAACACAGGAGTTATTGTCATTGCTGCCACCAATAGAGTTGATGTGCTTGATGCAGCCTTACTTCGTCCTGGCAGGTTCGATAGACAGGTATTCTTACTTTCATATTTGCAAGAAAGCCTCCAAACTAAAACCTTTTCGTTAAAATTGCTTTTTGTTTGGAGTCTTGCGGTAAATATAATTGTTCTTATATTTGAAAGTCAGAATTTTCCATGCTATGGACTTTGCTGAATCTGCTAGATGTCAAAGTAATCTTTCAATGCTTAGAACCATGAGTTAGATTCCAGAAAATATTAACAGGCCTCCCAACTTTTGTGAGAATCACTATTTTAATATTTTAAATAGTGCTTCTGGAATCAATTATGTCCGTTTTTAATCTATATCACATTCAGCAATTTCTCATCGGAAAAAGGGTATTGACATGGACAAGTCATTTCAGAAAACAGGATAAGTGTTTAAGCTTTTTATTGTTGCATTCTCCAATTTAAACATCTTATCAGATGAATGGATTTAAGTTTAACATTTAGTTCTCATCTAAGAACTCTTTAGTGACTTGAATTTAGTTTTTCTGTTGACATGATCATTTTGTGGAAATAGATGAGACATTCCTTCTGCATGTTCAAACGATCGACAAAGATTGTTGTTGGAATCAGTCATGTTTTATGGATGTTTATCACACTCGGTTATCATCATGAACATGATATTAACATTTGTATACTGAGGGAAAAGTTATTTTAGAAAACAGGGGAAGTCTTTTAAAGTTCCTTTATTGTTGCATTCTCCAATTTGCACATCTTTTTAGATGGGTGGATTTGAATTTAGTTCTCAATAAAGAAGAACTCTTCAATGAAATGATGAATATAGATTTTTCTGTTCACACGATCTCTCTATAGAAAGATAGGGTTCCTTAAAAAATGCAGCTGTTTCAACGACATTCAATACTACCAAAACAGTTGAGAAGCTAGAGAGACTGATGCTAATGCTGAAAATTATCTGCCATCACTTGCAGGTCACTGTTGATGTTCCTGATATAAATGGTCGCAAAGCCATTCTTAAGGTTCATGCAAGCAACAAGAAGCTGGGCAAAGATGTCTTACTTGATGTTGTTGCCATGAGAACACCTGGGTTTAGTGGTGCTGATCTTGCAAACCTCTTGAATGAAGCAGCAATTCTTGCTGGAAGACGAGGCAAACTATATATATCAAGTAAGGAAATAGATGATGCAATAGACAGGATTGTTGCTGGAATGGAGGGCACAGCAATGACTGATGGAAAGAGTAAGAGTTTGGTGGCTTACCATGAAGTTGGACATGCAATTTGCGCGTAAGTACACAAAACTAAACATCTGTTAGTACTCTATTGTATGCTTTTATGTAGACCATTCACATATGTATGATATCAATGTGTGTTTCAGAGGCAACTAAATCTTCTTTTGGTAACTGTTACAAGGTCAGCACGATGACCCCTGGACATGATCCAGTTCAAAAAGTTACTCTTGTACCTCGGGGACAAGCACGTGGCCTTACATGGTTTTTGCCTGGAGATGATCCGAGTCTTATTACCAAGCAGCAAGTCTTTGCTCGGATTGTGGGGGCCCTTGGTGGCAGAGCTGCAGAAGAAGTCATATTTGGTGAACCTGAGGTCACATCAGGGGCAGCCAATGACTTGCAGCAGGCAACACAAATGGCAAAACAGGTATCTTTCTCTAAGTGGAGACTGTAAAGCAATCCCAAATGCATAGAAAGTTAGGAACTGAATTCAGATAAACTCTAATTGTAGAACTAAAGTGAATTCAACACTAATTGTAGCCTTGCTATTTGAGAATCTCTATTAGTGAGGCGTCGAATGGGCAACTTAGTAAATTTTTCTGTAACTTGCAGATGGTTACGAGGTTTGGAATGTCTGAAATTGGTCCATGGGCTTTATTGGACCCTGTAGTCCAAAGTGGTGATGTTGTTTTACGCATGATGGCAAGAAACTCCATGTCGGAGAAGCTAGCAGAAGACATTGATAGAGCTGTGAAAGGCATTTCAGATAATGCATATGACGTGGCTAAGAGTCACATCAAGAGTAACCGGGCAGCAATGGATAAGATTGTGGAGATCTTATTAGAAAGAGAGACACTTTCAGGGGATGAATTCAGGACCATTCTATCTGAGTTTACAGAGATCCCAGTCAGCAGCAAGGATGTACAGACTGCTTTTCAACTAGCATCAGCTTGATGGATATGGCTAAGAAGATTGTAAGAATATAGTGTAAAGTTATACAGCGTAATGGGATTCGGGATGCAAGAATCATTGCATTTTCTGGATATGTAGAGAGGAGTTAGACATGTGTGCCATTATGTACAGTATGTATAGAGTTTGTTATAATAAAAACATAAATTTTATTATATGTGATTTGCAGAGAGCTGTGGCTCTATAATAAGTAATAAAGTACAAATATACTCCATGAAACACTCTAGCATTCCATGTAGTTTATTGTACTCCATGAAACACTCTAGCATTCCATGTAGTTTATTTTGGTTAGCTACTTTTCTTCCCAAGTTGGGGTCTTTCCGAACTCACAACACAAGTTAGATTTCTTACAAGCATGAGACTGGGTAAACTTGGGATCAAAGTTGTATTTTCTTGAGTATTATGTGGTCATTTCATTGAATCTTTAGGCCATTTGTTATCTATTATCCTATTTATTATCCCATTTGTTGTTGGATATTGCTATTGATTATATAGAATGATGGGTTTATCTTCTTTCTTCTTTTCCTCTCTATGGCTCATTGCATATTTGAAAAAATTGGTTGGAAATGAAGAATTGAATCTTTGAAAAGACTCCCTCTTTCTTACTTAAGGTTCCTTTATAATGAAAAATTTTCATTTCAGATTCTTATATAAATATATATGAATTTGGACCATTTAAATAACATTTCTTCATAGGATAACGAGAATACTAAAAATTACAATCACTTTCTATTCTTTCAATTTTCAGTTGCACACCTCACAATGCAAAAAGGAATAACATACAAAATAAAACCAAATAGTTTTCCCCCCTTTAGAGGAAAATTTAACTTAATTATAATGGTTCCCAAGAACGAAAAATCTAGATAAATATAGTATGGGTGTGGTTATAATTGATTCACGTGATAAGGTTATTAAAGCAACTTGGAAATTCATTAAGAATGGAACAAATAATAATGTTAAATCATAAGTCTTTCCCATTTGAATTGAATTACCCATTTCTTCAGGGATCATGCATATTATCCTATAAGTGGTTTCCATGCTTACTATGCAATATCAAACAAAATCTATCATGTTTAGCAATACTAGTACATATTAGATTTTATCATGAGATAACTTAAACTATTTAATTCTTATGAAGTTTCACATTGTTTTCAATGTTTTCAAGAGATAAATGTTATTGTAGACTTTCCAGCTAACAAAGTTATTACTAGTCAATGTTCACTCACAAAGGTATTAAGGAGACCTCCATGCTTTGGTATAAATGAACTCTAAGTAGGTAGTGTTGTCTTGTTACTAGTCAATGTTCACTCATAAAGGTATTAGAAAAGACCTCCATGTTTTGGTATAAATGAACTCTAAGCAAGGAGTTTTATCACCCAAGAACCCCCTTTTCTTGGCACATATATCTATGAGGTTTGTTTCTTATAATGATCATCTTATATTATCTCCCCTTCAATCTTGGATTAGATTTGGGGCCTATGGTTTACCCTCCTAATATCAATTAGATTATGTGGATTCCTTAATAACCCATGTCCTTCACATGTTGGTTATTTCAACCTATGTTATTGTATCATTCATGTGGATGGGTGGTTTCCAACTCACCTACTCTCTAATCGAGTTGGCCTTCCCTTGCCTCCCTTTTATATTGCTTGAGGGATATAATGTACATTAGTATATTTATTAATAACTAACGTGTGCTTAATATTTATCATTTTTATCATTTTGGTATAAATGAACTCTAAGCAAGGAGTTTTATCACCCAAGAACCCCCGGTTCTTTTCTTGGCACATATACCTATGAGGTTTGTTTCTCATAATGATCATCTTATATTATCACCCCTTCAATCTAGGATTAGATTTGGGGCTTATGGTTTACCCTCCTAATATCAATTAGATTATGTTGATTCCTAATAACTCATGTCCTTCACATGTTGGTTATTTCAACCTATGTTATTGTATCATTCATGTGGATGGGTGGTTTCCACCTCACCTACTCTCTAATCGAGTTGGCCTTCCCTTGCCTCCCTTTTATATTGCTTGAGGGATATAATGTACATTAGTATATTTATTAATAACAAATGTGTGCTTAATATTTATCATTTTTATCATAAAATGTATTGTTGAGGGACTCTTTGCTTTTATTTTTTGTGGTATAATCTATGACGTGTGGATAGTCTCTTATCAAATCCACTTTGGCTCTTGAAACATTAGTTTTGTTATGCATAATATAAATTCATACTATTTTGGAACTTATAATATTCATTACATTTTATGTTAATTCTACTTTTTCATATTATATATTCAAATTTGATTATTTTTACATTTTTCTTGTGCTTACATTTGCAGGGTGTATGCATAAAGATAGGGGACCAAAAAGTTTCCTCACAACTTTTGTGATCCCCAAAAATGATGTGGTGTACATCATATTCTATTAGGTGCCAACCTTATGGTTTACCTCAAGCCTAAGGCTTGTCTACACCAAGTATATAAAACAAACGCCCTATAGGGTGTATGAAATATATATTACATATTGCATTCGCCATATGTAAAACAATACGTCTACTACACTAGCACGGTACACCCCCTATATGGTGTGGACCATATGTTATGCATACAAGAAACATATCCAATCCCTACCTTGTTGATCTTTCATTGTGATGGATCACAATTAGGACCATGAGTGGTCTACACCCTTGAGGTGATTTGGATTTATGTTACTGTATAAGTTGCTTTGATTATGCTTTTGACTGATTTATGAGATTATGATGTGATTTATGGTTCACTGAGGTTTGTGCCAATGGTTACCAGGATCGATGTGGTATCATGATGTTGTTCTATGATTACCCTGAGATGTGTGCAGAGATTGCACTATGTACTATTACCGTGCTACACTGGACTAGGTTCCTATAGCGATGGTTAGTCATGTTTATGATTGTGGTTGCTTATGTGTTTTAAGTGCCTTTTTAATGTTGTGTAAACTACCTTTATTAAATGCTTAAATAATTAGAAATGGATTTTCCATGTTGGATTCATTGGTTATGTGTTGTGAATATTTACCTTGTTATATTTTAAGCCAAGAGATATTTGCTACTTATGTTATGTTTTTCATTTGAGATGACCTAGGGGTCAGATGTTATACTTTGATTTCAATATCATAGATGTTAGACTACTATGTTATCCAGTTGATCATATTTGCATGATGATGTCATTTTGAGATGACAGTGTGTTTTATGATGATATCTAGTTATCCAGTATTTGGACATATCTCTGATTATGTTATGTGATGGATCTAATGCTATGGTTATTTACTTCATTCCTACATTGTTATGCTTTATGTGAACACGAGTGATGTAAATAGATTATTTCAGTATAATTGACCAAATGGTTAAATTAGGTGATTTAATGCATTTATTGCCTCAGCTACATTATTATATGCAATTGCACTTGATCATGTTGTTTAGTGTGTAGGATTTATATCCTTGGCAGTGGCACATGGAGTTAGTGATTCAACTATCCATATTTTACCAATGTCGTCCATGTATGGTCAACGTATCCTTATTTTAATTGTTTAATTAAACCTTTTAGTGATTATTAAATCTAAATTCATTTGCATTATGTGATTAGACCAGTGAGCGTGTATCTGCATTTAGAGTTTCACATTGTCATGAAATTTTTGGGTTTTGGGCTTTTTGGGCTTTTTAATTGATTTATTTTGGTTTCTAGCAACTTTGTCTTAGGTGAATTCCTATTACAAGGAATAACCTATTTTCGTTTGGGTCGATTTGGGGTTTAACTAGGTTGGCTAGTTATTTTCCCTAATCGATTATTCACTCTAAAAGTGAATAAATATCCAAAAAAGAATTTAATTCCTCACTTCTTACTTTTGAATTAGAAAGTTTGAGAGTAAAACCCAAAATCAGAATGTGTGTTCCAATATTTAATCTAAGGACTATTTTCCCCACCATGAGGTGCATTTAATTTGTCAACCTAAAGACGTAAACTTGAAATGGTCGACACAGTATGTGCACTAGGTTTCTTAATGAGCCATTATGTTTATGCTACAGGAAAGTAAAATGCAAGGAAAGAACCTACACTAGTGCTGCAGGAAACTAACACACTTAACTCTTCACTGAAATGAATGTTGGAAATACAATTAAATACTAACTTATATTCCAACTCAATTCATCTATTAAATGCTACAGGAACACTCACAAAGTAGGATGCTACAGGAAGGAATTTATAACTTCTACCTGTAATACTAGAAATGCTGAAAACAAATCTACACTACTCTAATCTAATCCACCTCACAAGTGGGCCCCCTTGGTTGGCTTCTGCTAATCTACTAACACAGAATGTAAACCAAGAGCTATTTCATTATATTCCAAAAATTCCTTATATGATATCAATACATAAAACTATAAAAACAACTCAATGCAAGAGTCAACAGTTTCTTTTCATAAACTTTGTTCCAATCTCCAAACACTATTGATCTAATCCCTATAAATAGAGGATCGACACTTATGCTAAAACAGGAAAGCAAAACAAATGAACTACAAATCTGCTAGAGAAAAAGAAGGAAAGATAACAGTCCACAGTATGGCTAATAAAGTCTAGACAACCAATTTGACACAATGGTAAATGCATAGAAAATATAGCAATTCTTCATAGCTCCTCCTTGGTAGAGGTGTGTCTCTTGGTACCGTTATGACTTCTTCCACCATGGCTTAACCTTAACATTTTCTCCTTGAATGTTGTCAGCCATCTTCAATGTTCCCCCTTGAATGTTTCTAACCATCTTCAACTTCCTTTGCTAACAAGTTAGTTATAATGCAAAGATATTTGTAAATAGGCATAATCAAATTAAATCCAAATATTAGAACACAAATTCTGATGGTTATATGAAATATTGCATTATATATATAGTCAAAATATGACATACTATCTACCCATAGGTTAATGGTTCTATTCTTGATTTTAATCATCAGTTCTGGTAAACATAAGTTCACAAATGTCTTGGTGGTATTAAAATAGAGTATTAAAATTATCATCAAATAGAGGCAATAATTAGCCTCATCGTCTACCCCCTTTTAAATTGATGTGTGTCCTCAAGCATGGCATTTCCTAGTCTGTGATCTGAATTCTCCAACTTTAGTCCTCCCTCTCCTGATACTTTTGAAAGTGTAATAGAATCCTTGTGTTCTCTCCCAAACTTCCCTTCTATTGTTCTCCTACAGCGTGTCAAGTCTGCCAGCATTAATATCATACAGGGGCCACATGAGTATTGGAGGTTGCATTATGAGTGGGCACCATAGTTCTAGCCTAGCCTATTTCCCCAATTGTATATACTCTGGAGCTCGGTGAAGGGCGGCCTCTAAATTGATAGGAGTGTGTGGCTCTGATCTTTTGAGTGTCTCAAGTAATCTACACCACCTACTTTTAACACCAACCATGGCCCTCTGAAAGGTAAATTAAGGTAAGTTAATATTCTACATAGACCTTGGTTCTAGCAATGAAGATTATGTCCCTTATCTCCTTGTGCTTATCCCCATAAGTCAATCTAAACCATTCCCTAAGAATTTCCTCTGGTTTACTGCTCTCAGCTTTCAATAACAGAGACTTTGTTCTTTCCTCATTTCTGTAATTACTCAATTGTCTATCATAATTAGCTTCATTATACATCCTAGACATCAAAGCCCTTAGATGTATATCCCCTATGTGGAGTAAAGGATTCCATTGGATTTCTGTTGGGATGATAAAATTGTGCACATATAACTCAGGGAGCAAGTTTTTCTACCAGGATGACAGAGTCTGGTATAAACCATAGAATTCCTAAGTTTATTTGAATTCTGCATTTATGTTCTTGAGGGTTAGCATAAGTTGGAATAAAAGGAATTTTTCCTTTAAACACATAGCATAAATCTAAGGTGGTGATCTGCAAGCAAGTGTTTGATCAGCTAATTTGAGGGCATGATCCATCCTTTGTTTTTGGTTTGCCAATTGCCCTTTCAAATTTGTAATTTTCTCACCTTGGGACACTATGACTTTCTGCATCTTCTTCCTCTCCTCTTCCCATTGGGCTGCAATAAGTATATGTTTCCCATACAACTAGAAAATAAGTTTTTGCAGGGTAATGGGACCACTGTCCTCTTCACGGTTATTTTTATTTTTCCTTTGGTCCCTCCGCGACTGCTCTAAGAAATTTATAAGCCATGTTGGCTTGTAGGGAACTAGGCCTAACTCATGCATTATGGGAACTGTTTCATCTTTACAGCTTGGAGTACCTTGTTGACCTACTGGGGAATCATTTTGATTTTCATTTACTTCAACCCTACATTCCTCATTAAGGTTTTTAGGAATGTTTGAAGTTTCAGGGTAAGGAGGAGAGTCATCTGAAACAATTTGTACTAGGGATTCTTCAGTGGATGGTTTGGATGAAGTAGACTGAGCTTCTACTGACACTTTAGAAATTTGTCCCCTCATTCTAAGACTTCTTCTTATAGGGGTCTCCTCAAGTATCATAGCCTTCTTCCTACTACTTCCTTTAGGTGTCTCTGCTGCAGAGTGACTAACCCGTCTTAGTTTTATTTTTCTTTGTGACTGCAGAGTTTGGTTTTTCTACTACTGGAGTCGAGGTCTCTTCTTTTAATTTTTGTTTTCTCTTTGCTTGGGTAGAGGTAGGTATTTTAGTCTCTTGAAGAGGTAAGGGTACATTTTCTTGCACATTGCCAGCTTTAGCATCTTGAGTGCTTTTCTCAGTAGGTTCATCAATGGGAGCTACAATTTCTTCATTGGGTTGTTTATTAAGGACAGCCTGGGGTTGTAGGGTTTTAGCTTAGACAAAGTCTACCCATGACATGGGAGAGGCATCCCTAAGTGATCTCTCTATGAGTAATTTTATTAGAGCATGATGGGTGACAAAGTTGTCCTCCCCTTTTGGTTTCTTTAGCACTAATGCATAACTTGTTATACAAGAAATTGGGAACATTTACTAGATAATTGTGCCTTATGTAACTGAGCAATTTAAAATGATGTGCATGCAAATATGAAAATTTTCCTTCAAGGTGAGGTACCTAATAATGTGCATAACCAACTCGTTGTATGGTGGTAGAAGAGACACCCTTTTGCAACCCTGCTTGGTTATATCCAGTTGAGGATCAGTTGGTGTGATAAACTAAGCCCTGGCTGATCTTGCATCATACACATTAGGGTAATATTCTCCTACTATTGGTAACCTAGTTATTTCTACTATTTTCTCATCTGTAGCAACAATTATCAATCCCCATATAGTAGCTTCTCCCTCATCAAACGTTCTTGTGAATTATGTGGCTACTTCTTCATCAAACATTGTTAGTCTTAAGAAATACCCTAACTAGCCACATGCATTAAATCTTCTCATTGCCTCTACGTCTAAGAGTAAAACAATATGCTCCATTAGTTCTCATTGCTACAATTTTCCACCCATTTCTGCTTAACAATTTCACTCTCTTCTCTACTTGCACTATTTTCCTCTTCCTTCCTATGAATTCAAGCTTTCTTTTGTTTTTTGATTTTCTATAGACCCATTTTCACATTTTACACTTTTTTCAATTAATTAATGTCATAATAATTCGTCATGAAGAGTAACAATGTAGTTTAATGAGAGTAAACCATAGATATGTGAAAATCATCCAAGAATTGAATTTGGATCATTTGAAAATTAAATTTAGGTCACATCATAGCCTCATAGTAAGGAATCATTCAAGAATAAGGGTACAACACCTAGACACTTGCGTACTTATAGCAATTAAGCTTTAATCAATAAAAGGAAGTATAAATATTTGAAAAATCTAATGAATAAATGGGAATGTGATAGGGAATTAGTAACCTTCCCTACCCCCTACAAAACATGGACAAGTGTCCACACTTGTCATACTTAACACGAGGTATGGAACTGGTATAATGTCGCAATAATATAAATAATGTAGTACTGGATATAAGCAATGAAATCTATGTACTATAAATGAATAAAGATTTGAAAAACTTATATCTATTAGTTGATCATTGCATGTACCAAAAGGTGGAAGAAAATACATCAACAGTGATAGCATACATCAACAAACTTGTAATGTTTATTGAAAGCATTGTAAAATGATGATGTAGAGGGTGGGTGGGTGGTAGGTAAAGAAATGAGATGAGTTGGAAAAGAAGAAATTAGAAAGTGAATGGAGAATTTTTGAACTTTATGTGGACATAAAGTTTTTATTATGGGCATGCAGAAAGAAATTAGTATTGAAGAGCTATAAGCAGGAGGTCAGCACCTTCTATTGCAAGAAGGGTTACCTGGTGTGCCTTTGAATTTGGCCGTTGAAATTGCTGCAGGAAGTCCTCTTTTGTTTGGGTCTATTTATAAAAATTGATTCTATGGCCATTGACTAATAACTTAAAAGGCACTAGATCAATGGTAGTTAACTAGATGGCTTCAATTGCAAATACATGGTTTATTTCATAGGGGCCTAGCCATTGTGTCTGCAGCTTGCCCGGCATATCTTTAAATCTAGAATCATACATCAATGCCCAATCACCAACTTGAAATTATTTTATCGTAATGTGGGAGTCATGTCATTGTTTCCTTTGCTTTTGTATTATTTCAATGTGTTCCAAAGTAGCCTTGTGCATTTCATCCAAAGGTTTAAGATGTAGAAGACGTTCTCTCTGTGCTGCAGGAAGTTCAATGTTCAATTCCAGTGTTGTTCTTAAAGTTTTTTGTTCAAATTCAATGGGGAGCATTGCTACTTTCCCATATAGTAGCTCAAATAGTGTGAAACCCTATAGTAGTCTTATATATTGTTTTGTAGGCCCAAACAGCTTCTAGTAGTCTATTACTCCAATACCTTCGATGCAAATGAATTATTTTTGTTAAAATGGCCTGTATCTCTTGATTTGTGACTTCTGCTTATCCATTAGTTTGAGGGTGGTAGGGGCTTGATTTTTGATGTCTGATATTATATTATTTCATAAGTTCTGTGATCTGATTAGAAGTGAATTGAGCACCTTGGTCAGTGACAAGTTCTTTGGGTACATCATAGCGAGTAAAGATTTCTTCATACAAAAATTCTACATCTTTGTGATCACAAGCATGCTTCATGGCTTTGACTTCAACCCATTTTTTTAGGTAGTCAGTGCACACAAGGATACATGATTTCCCATTGGATGGAGGATCAATTGGACCAATGAAGTCCATGCCCCATTTGTCAAATGGTGTTAACACCAATTATGGATTGAGAGGCATTTCATCTATTCTTGTTGGTCTGCCCATCCTATGGCATTTATCACACTTACGTGTATAGTTGGTTGCATCTTTATGAAGCACAAGCCAATAGTAACCAGTTGTTAAAATCTTCAATGATGTTCTTTTTGTTGCAAAGTTTCCTCCACATGGTTAATTATGACATGCATGTAGAATGTCATATGTCTCATCCTCTCTCAGACATCTCCTCATAACTTGAGCAGGTCTAGTGTAAAATAGGATATTATCAATCCAAGAGAAATGAAAACTTTTCTCTTCAAGCAACTTCTTTTTCTTGTAAGAGAAATGTGCTGGCATTTTATTACCTGCAATGTAGTTAGAAATGTCTGCATACCATGGAGTTTGGACAGCAATATGAAATAAATGCTCATTGGGAAATGCATCATCTATCAAAGTAGTGTCATTTTCATCATGGTGGATTCTTGATAGATAACTAGCTACCACATTGGCTTTCTCAGGCTTATCAATGATGGTGATATCAAATTCCTGCAACAATAGTAGCCATCTTGCTAACCTACTTGTAATAGAAGGTTTGTTCATGAGGTATTTAATTGTTGCATGATCAGTATGAAAAAATATAGGATAGCTAGTTATGAAATGCTAGAATTTGTTCAGAGCATAAACTAGTGTTAACAATTCTTTTTCAGTCACTGTGTAATTTAACTCTGGTCCATGAAAGCTCTTGCTAATATAATAGATTGCATTTTTAAGATGTTGAGATTTTTGTCCTAGAACTGCACCTATGGTATATCAAAAGCATCTATATGTATGTGAAAAGATAGAGTCCAATCAAGACCCCTTAATATTGGTGTAGTGGTCAACAATGATTTAAGATTTTGAAAGGAGTTGTAACATTCCTTTGTCCAGGTAAATTCAACCTCTTTAGTAAGCAAGGTATAAAGAGGACTAGCTATCTGACTAAAATCCTTAATAAATCTCCTATAATAACCAGCATGTCGTAAAAAAGATCTAACTTCTTTCTACTTTGTGGGAGTGGGGAGTGTGAGAATTACCTCTACTTTTGCAGGGTCTACTTGGATTCCAACTTCATAGATAAAATGTCCCAATACTACTCCTTCCTACATCATTAGGAAGCATTTCTTGTTGTTGAGAGATAAATTGTGATCTTCACATTGAATGAGTACCTTCTCCAAGTTCTTCAAAGCTTCCTCAAATGTGACACCAAATGTAGTGAAGTCATCCATGTATATCTCCATGCAATCATGTGACATATCAGCGAAGATGCTAATTACAACTCTCTCAAAAGTAGCAGGTGCATTGCATAAACCAAATGGTAACGTAGAATAAGCATAAGTACCCCAAGGACATGTAAATTTGGTCTTCTCCTGATCTTCTGGAGCAATTTTTATTTGGTTGTATCCACTGCATCCATCTAGAAATAAAAAGTATTTCTTTCCAGCCAAAGTATCAAAAACCTTATCAATAAAAGGTAAAGGAAAGTGATCCTTCTTTGTGGAATTATTTAATTCTCTATAGTCTACATAGATCCACCACTTCCCTCCTTTTTTAGGTACAATAGCTAAGGGTGATACCCATTTATTATCAGAGACTAGATAGATAAATCCAACATCCAACAATTTATGCAACTCTATCTTAACTATTTCATGCAATGTTGGGTTTATTCTCCTTTGAGGTTGTTGGAGTGGCAAGCTTTCTTCATTGATTTATATCCTATGGGTACAGATTTTAGGACTCAATCCTATCATATCCTTATAATCCCAAGAAAAGGCTTTTTCATGCTAATTGAGGAGCTTGGTTAACAGTTCCAATTGGGATATGGACAACTTATTGTTTACATGAAGATTATGACTAGGGGAAATTTAAATAGTAGTTGTTATTTCTACCATTGACACTTCATGTACTAGTCTTGTAGGTACTTCTCTTGGAAATAGCTAGTCAAATATTTCAAGAGTTGCTAGGTAAACACAATCTTCATAGGTGCATAGTTGTAACACAAAACTTTCATCAATATCTTTGGCCACTATACACTTATTGTTGAGAATGTTTTTTACTATATCATCTATCTATGCAACATCATGAGCTAAGCTATAGAATTAAATTCTTCCTCTTCATCTCCTAAAATTGGCCAAATAGGTTCTCCCAAATCTGGTTGGGGTTGGGCAAGTGGATATAGCTCTAGCTTCCTTATGTTTTGATCATTTGAAATTGTCATACTACCTAATCTACAACTAATTTTGGCATTAGTAGTGGCTAACCAGGGTCTTCCTAATATGATAGGATAGCTAGCAAGTTTGACTATGGGTGATAGGATAAGAAAATCATCAGTGTACTCCCGTAAGTCTAAAGTCATTATCACATCTTCTATGAGGCCATCTAGAGTGACAGTTGAACTGTCTGCAAGTTGTAACATTGTGGGAGTTGTCCTTAAGCCTTCCATGCATAACCTATGCATTGTATCTTTTCTCATTACATTAATTGCTGCTCCCAGATCAACTAAAGCATTTTTCACAGCCTATCCATTTATGATCAAGTTAACTACTAGACTACCAAGGTCTAAATACTTCGGTGTTACTACCTTCCCTAACATGATATCTACTAGTTTCCCAACAACGTGAATTATTTGAGGATCTTTCTTCTTCCACCCTAGCTTCTTAAGACATGATTCCTTAATAGCTTTTCCATAAAGAGGGACATCCTTGATAGCTTGAAATAGAGGAATTTGAACATGCATGTTTTTCAACTGCTCAACAATGTCAAATGTCTCTTCTATTTGGGGTATAAATTTCTCTTTATCTAGCCTATGTGGAAAAGGAGGATTCACTATGATATGGTCAGTAGTCTTACTAGATACATCAGTTAGCAGGTTAATATATGCTAGATCACTTCTAGAAGGGATGTTACATGAGTATTTGCAACTTTTGTTATAATAGGGTATTCTGGTGTAGGCAAAGTTTTACCCAACCTTAAATGTATATTAGATACTTCTAAGGAGTATGTAGGGAATTGTTGAGTATCTGTAGTGTACATTTGTTGTTGTGGTTGCTTGTTGTTTTGATTTGGTTGAGGCTGAGTAGGCAACTAAGTTGGCTTAGGGTTAACATTAGTTGCTATAGGAGGTGGCATTATTGCAAGTTGTTGAATTGGAGGTGGTAGTTGAGGGTTAACAGGATTTTGGTTAGGCAATTGTGAAGGCCCCCTCCATTAATTATTGGGCTGCCAATTTCCCTACGGTGGTTGCCAGTTGTTCTATTGATTTTACCATTGATTATTTTGTTGGGTTTGCCACTGGTTATTATACTAGTTTGGCCAAGAAGGTTGGGAGTACTGGGAGGGATTCTAATAGCTTTGGTTTTTCCATTGATTATTATAAAGATTTGAAAATTGTAGAGTATCCTGAGGCATACCTTGTCTTGAGGCCCATGGTCGACATTGAACAATGAAGAACACTTGATCATTGTCCCCATCCATCTTCATGTAATCAATCAGCAAATGTTGGTTCTCTAGGTTAGCTACCAATATACATGTGTAGTCTTGCTTTTGTTTGTGACAATGAGGACAGTACTCGGCCAATCGTGATTTAGATTCTACATGCTTCTTCTTTGTAGTCATTGTGTTGAGATGTGTAGCGACATCATTTATGATGTCCTACTTGAAATCTGATAGTAGGTTAGATATCTCAAGCTTTGATATACCCTGATTGATTCCTTTAGTGATTGTGGAACAAGGTCCTCGGCCTTTCTTCATAGTTGACCTTGAATAGTTTTGACAAATTTTCTTGAGGTCATTGCAAGAAGATTGATATACATCACCACCAGCCATTAGGTCTATGCTTCTAGACAATTATCATACACACCTCTCAAAAAGACTAGCTTTTGTCTCAAATAACACATGTTGAGGGTTCTTCTGTACTGTATACAAGAAATGTGAAACATAGTCTTCCAATGTTTCCTCCTCCTTTTGGTATATCTTGAAGATGCCATCTCCTATTGAACCATATCCTTTGCAATACTCTTTGTATTTATCCAGAAATAGAATTTCCATTTTATCCCAAGTTCTTGTTGAATTAGCTCCTAAGCCCATGAACCATCGTAGAGTTGATTCTTTTAGTGTTGCTAGGAACAACTTGATCTTATGGGCATCAATTTTGTAGTCAAAGCTATGAAAAAGTATGTTGAACTCAAACAAGAAAGTATCAAGGTCTTCAGTTGCAAGGCCATAGAACTTTGGAGGAGCAGTTGCAAGTATATTCTTGAGATTAGCATTATTTATGAGGCTCAGAAGAGGAAATGGAAAAGTAGGTTATGCCATTACTGAAGGTATTAGATTATGAGGTTGCTACTGAAAAGGAACATTGGGCATTGGATTGTTAGCAACTGGTGGATTTGGAGCAGTATTATCAAGGAAACTGGCCAAAATTTCAGCAAAATGTTGAAGACAACTCGTATCTATAGGTTCTACTCTTGAGGATGATTGTGTAAGAAAAATAGGGCTTGTGTCCTCAAAAGGCAACTCAACATCTTCTTCAATTTCTTTGTTCAAATTAATAGACTCCCATGGAAGAAATCTATCATATTCATCTCATTGTCTTCCTCTTTGATGCATGCAATTGAATTCTTCACACTAGTAAAGAAATTTTTAGGACTGCAAATTTCTTAAAAAAATTAACTAAGAACTATGACTCAAGAATGTTCCTAGCTTGACACCATTTCTGGCAATGGCACCAAAAATGATCCACCTCATAATAAGGGTATAATAATCATGCCCAAGGCCTTACTCAGGAATAGTATATTCAATCTAAGGACTATTTTCCCCACCATGAGGTGCATTTAATTTGTTAAGCTAGGGATGTGTACTTGAAATGGTCAGCACAGTATGTGCACTAGGTTTCTTAATGAGCCATTATGCTTATGTTGCAAGAAAGTAAAATGCAAGGAAAGAACCTACACTAGTGCTATAGGAAACTAGCACACTTAACTCTACAATGAAATGAATGCTGGAAATACAATTAAATACTAACTTATATTCCAACTCAATTCATCTACTATAACTGTTCTTACAAATGTTGCAGGAACACTCACAAAGTATGATGCTACAGGAAGGAACTTATAACTTCTACCTGCAATACTATAATTATTGAAAACAAATCTACACTACTCTGATCTATCCATCTCCCAAGTGGGCCCCCTTGGTTGGCTTCTGTTAATCTACTAACATACAATGTAAACCAAGAGCTATTTCATTATATTCCAAAAATTCTTTACATGAGATCAATACATAAAACTATAAAAACAACTCAATGTAAGAGTCAACAGTTTCTTTACATAAACTTTCTTCCAATCTCCAAACACTATTGATCTAATCCCTATAAATAAAGGATCAACACTTATTCTAAAATAGGAAAGAAAAAAAACAAACTACAAATCCACCTGAGAAAAAGAAGGAAAGATAACAGTCCATGGTATGAGTAATAAAGTCTAAACAACCAATTTGACACAATGGTAAATGCAGAGAAAATATAGCAATTCTTCATAGCTCCTTCTTGGTAGCAGTGTGTCTCGTGGTACCATTATGACTTCTTCCACCGTGGCTTAACCTTAATGTTTTCTCCTTGAATGTTGTCAGCCATCTTCAACATTCCCCCTTGAATGCTTCCGACCATCTTCAGCTTCCTTTGCTAATAGGTTAGTTATAATGTAGAGATATTTGTAAATAGGCATAATCAAATTAAATCCAAATATTAGAATACACATTCTGATGGTTATATGAAATAATGGATTATATATATAATATTGTCAAAATATGACATACTATCTAACCATAGGTTAATGGTTCTATTCTAGACTTTAATCATCAGTTCAAGTAAAATAAGTTCACAAATGTCTTAGTGGTATTAAAATAGAGTATTAAAATTATCATAAAATAGAGGCAATAATTAGCCTCATCAATCACATTTTTTCACAGTTCTTATGCATCTTATTTTGATGCTTCATTTTCTCTATTGATTTCTATCAATCTACTAAATTTCTCTCTTTTTGAGGAAGATATGCTAGCTCTATTACTTTATCTCTATAGATTGGAAGATGGTTCTTTTTGTATTGGTAGTTTCATAAAATTTGTTGAATTCATGTCTAGTTCTCTTTAGGTATCAAGTATTTTGGTGTTAGATTTGGTGTGTAGGACATGTTAGGAATAACTACACTTCACACACAACTAAGAGGCAAGAGGATGAATAACATGTGAGAAAGTAAAAAAATTAAATCATCCACAACTTATCATATCTAAATCCTTCAAAGTAATGTAAGACAAATAACACCATAACACATAACACGAATATTTTGTTCTCAAGGAAAATTTGGTTAAGGGAAAAAAAAACTCAGTGGGGATCAAACCCAAAAGATGATGTACTAGCACATAAAACCCCCTATTAAAGGTATAATGAGGAAAGCACAAGCATTGAGGCACTCACTTCTCTATTACAACAAGGGAAACAACCTTGATTGGACAAAAATCCTATTACAAAAAGGGTAACAACCCAAAGAATGAATATCAATTCATTAGGGATAAAAATACACTGAAATAATAACCAAAATAATTAATAATGCTAATATAGTTCCTTTGAATCAAAACACTAGATTCCACTCATACCTCTTCAATCAACTCTAATCTTTTTCTTGACCTAAACTCACACTATTATCTTTACATCATAATATATCTCATAAGTAGAAACTCTCACTCTTGTACCAAATGCATAAATGGATTCACTTTTTCATACAAGTCTCAAACACATATTAGGTTAGCTCAATATGAGGCCTAATACCAGAATAAACTACACCAACCAATGCAAGTCTAGCTAGAACACATACAAATTACCTTAAACTAAAAACTAACATGCTATTGCTCAATCGATGATTAAAATTCCAAACAACACATTTACTAACCGAGTCAACCAAAAAATAAATTCCATTCCTTTGTCCAACAATCAAACTAACTTTTGAGCCAATAGAGCTTAAGAAAATTTCTAGATAAATGTGAATGTACATCTTCATTAAGTATCCTAAATTGTACACCAAAATTCTTCTCCACCAAAACTCACCAATCAAAATATCAAACCACTATATAAAACAATTCTTAGGATATATTAATATTAACCAATGTTCAATAAATCCTCTATAACTGTTGATATAAGATTTTTTTGAAGTGAAGAACATGTAATGGAACAATCATTATTTTGTCAATGATTTCAAACTTGCTACTTGCAAGTGAGACAATTTCTTTTTGGTCTGAAAGCTATCATTTAGTTGATTGACAAAGAGGATTTGAAAAGAGGAGATAACAATGGCACCTAGAGAAAGGTTGATTTATTTGGTATGTAAAAGAAGCACTATGACCAAGTAAGACATTGATACTATAGTATATTTTTTATCTACTTAAAGTCTAAAATAAAAGATTATTCAAGTTAAGACTAGAAGAAGGCAAAGTAAGAAAAGTGTATGCCAAGCATTGCCGAGTAGTCAGTGCAAGCTGAGCAAAAATTAGTGGAAGTCAAGTGAAAATCAAGAGCTGCCAAGCAAAGATTAAAAAAAGTGCAAGCTAAGTGATTGTTAGTATATGCCAAGTAAAGTTTAGTTGGTGCTAAACATGAGTAAAATTTAGTGTTTTCTGAGTGAACTAGTGTTGGTTGAGTGACAAAACAATATAATTTCTGAGTGACAACAAACAATGTTAAATTGAAGATTTGACAAATTTGAGTTGACTATTTTGTTTTCTTAAATTGTGTGAAGCATGTGGAAGATAATTACGATGAGTTGGTGGCACAGAATTCAAGGTAAACCATTTTGAGGTGAATTCAAGCAATAATATAGAAGAAGTTTCTAGAGGAACCAAATGGAAAAGTAGAGAGATTCATTGAATCCTACCTAACCCTAAAATGGACAATTGTGGTTAAGTGGAAAAATATCGTATTTCTCTATTTACAGAGATAGTTGGTCATTAGAAAAGGTTACCATGTGAAGGAAACTAAGGAAGACAAGGAGTCTAAGGTATTGCTTCATTTAGTGGTTGAACAAAAGTGACTACAATTGGCATGCAAAGCAAGAAGTCTTAAGAGTATGAATGCTTAAAGGGTGATCAAACTATCAAAGCTAAAATGTGTCAAAGCCAAGTAGAATGGAGGACTGAAATAAAGATATGTAATTTGCAAGTGAGTTGTAATTTTTTATTAGATCAAGTCTTACTTTTACTTTCTAATCATTATATTAGTCTAGGATAAATCCTTTGGATTAAGGTTGACCTAACAATCATTTGTAAATCCTTTAACCAGATGACATTCTAATGGATGGTCTAAAGTCCTCTAACAAGAATCACTCCTAACATTGTGATTGAAATCCTTTAACCATGTCACATTTAACAATGTGTATTGTAACCTATAACAAGGTTGGCCTTTCATAGGGCATCACTTCAAAAGAGTGAGAATTAGTAGCATGTTACTAGTGGTTTTTCTCAAATTAGGTATGTGTTATTGAATTTTTTATGTTTCATGTTTACATTTCTGCAAAGTTGTTTTGACCTAGGATAGTAACTAACAAAGTTATGTATAGTATGATCTAATGGATGCATACATGATAAGATTTTATAGATATGGGTCTACTAAGCATTGAAAAGTTTTATTTGTACATTTGGACCTTGGATAACTGATTCACCCCCCCCCCCCCCCCCCCCCCCCCCCAACCTCTTGGTTATTCTAAAGAATTCCAACAATTGGTACTAGAGCACCATAGTGCTTAAGAGGACTAGTTTGAAGGTGCTAGAAGCAAAAGATCAAGATGTCCAAAAGAGAGGTACCCAAGCTTAACAAGTAGAACCTCCCTGCATGGAAAAATCTAATGAAGCTACACCTAGGAGGCCTTAGAGACCATGCATAATCTACCATCACCACTAAGCATATTGACCCTACTAGAGCCCTAACTACCGAGGATCTTAAAAAAAAGAAAGAACACAATTAGACAATGTTGAAGATTGTATCTACCCTAAGCTACACTGAGTTTGACGACATCAAGGAATGTGATACTACTACTAAGAAGATGTGGGATGCTATAGAAAAGATCTATGGAGGAGACAAAAATGTACTAAGAACCAAATCTAAAAGTCTTAGAGGTAACTTTGATGATATGATAATGCAAGAAGGTGAGAACATAGTTCAATACTATGCTATTAGAGGAGCAACTCGTAAGATTGAAGATGAGACTGTAATCAGAAAAGTATTGAAAACCTATTGCATATCTATGCTATTAGAGTCTCTTCCATACAAGAACTATGGTGCACACATGGTAATGATCTGACCCTTGAAGGATTGATAGGTAGACTGACTTCCTTTGAACTCTCTAATTTTGATAATTTCAAATTTGAGAATGTTGAATTTGTTTTCAAAGATAAATTATAATTAAAAGAACCTAAAGAGAAGAATAAAAAGGTCAAATATGTTTCTAGTGATAGTGACATAGATGAGGAGGATGTATTAAAATTTTAAAGCACTGCTAGCAAGGAGATTTCATAAAGGTAAAGGAAAATCTAAAGGTAAGTTACCTATCATGTGATTCAATTGTAATGAGGTTGGTCATATTGTTGCTAAATGTCTAGAGAAGAAGAATAATAGAGGTGGAGACAAATACACAAATAAAAGAGATGAGGATAGAAAAGATTAAAAAGATAAAGGCCAGAAGTCTTGCTACATTGTTGAGGAGGAAACCAAAGATGGATCTGATGACCATGATGATGAAGTGGTGTATGTTGCAATAAAGGATGATTCTATTGAGGATGAGGCAACTACATTAGTGTCTTATGTGAACAAGAGTGATAGATGGATCATTGATAGTGGATGTTCACATCACATGACTGGAGATAAAAGTAAGCTCATTACCCCTGACTATTATGATGGAAATAGTGTAAGGTTTGTTAATGATGCACCCTATTTGATAAAAGGAAAAGGATCTAGCAAACTCATAGAAAAGATCATGTGTGACAATTCTAATTATGTAGAAGGACTTAACTATAATTTTTTGAGTGTGTCACAATTGAATAGTTCAGGTTGCAAAGTTGAGTTTGAGAACAAGATAGCAAAGATATATGACACTGATGGGAAACTAATCAGGAAAGGTGATTAGACTAGAGTCAATCAATTTTATCTTGATATGAATGATTCTACTTATCTTGTTGTAGAATTTGATGATGTGTGGTTATGGAACAAAAGGGTATGTCATGTTAACTTTGATAATTTAGTTAATATCAATAACATGAAAAGAGTAAAAGATTTTCCTAAACTGAAGAAACCTGACAATATGATATACAAACAATGTCAATTAGGCAAGATGAAAAAATTTGGTTTAAAAGTAAGACTCAAACCTCTAAAGAAATTCTAGATATTGTTCATACTAATTTGTGTGGACCAATTGATGTCCAAAGATACAAAGGTGACAAGTACATTATCCTATCTATTGATGATTATTCTAGGATGATTACAATTATGTTTTTGAAATATAAATTTGATGCTTTCCAAATGCTTAAGTGGTACTTAGCTAGAGTTGAGAAGGAGATAGGAAAAAACTTGAAATACCTGAGATCTGACAAAGGTGGAGAATTTACATCAAATGAGTTTGAGATGTTTTGTAATGATAGAAGAATCAAAAGACAAACTTCTACACCTAGGAACCCTCCACAAAATGGAATTGTTGAAAGGAGGAATAGATCTATAATGGATTACGCTAGGACACTCATGATGGAGAAGAATGTTTCTTTGAAATACTAGAGAGAAGTTGTAAGTATAGTTGTTTATACCTTGAACCATGTGCAAGTCAAGAAAAGTACTCATTCAACACTTTTTGAATTATTTATGGATACTTCCCCAATGTAAAATATTTTAAGGTATTTAGGAGAAAGTACTACATTCTTAAGGATTTTAGGAATGGAAAATTAGATGTTAAAAGTGAAGAAGGTATATTCCTTGGTTATCCCATAAGAAGTAAATCTTATAAGTGTTTAAATACTAACACTAAAAAAGTTGTGAAAAGTGAAAATGTGAAGTTTGATGAATATACAGAGGTACATGAAGCTGAACCTATAAATGAACCTAAAGAGTATGAATCATTTGTATACTTTTATGAAGGTCTGCCTACTAATGAAGATGTTGTAAACCAATATGTTAATCAATGATAAGTTTCAGTGACTGGCGAGTCACATACAATGAATGTCAAGTTACATTCAAGAACCAAGCTACAATCAAGAGTCGAGTTGCAAATAGAAGCTAAGGAACATTTTGATTCTAAGATAAGTGTACATGAAAGAGATGATGAATTACTAGATAGAGAAGTGCATAGTAATTTAGAAGTTGATAGACCTATTGAAGAAAGAAGAGAAGAACCAAGATTGTCAATTTATGTCAAGAGATATCACCCTACTAAAAAAATTATTGGAGATAAAAATTCTAGACCAATGACAAGGAATAGGCTAAGAAGTGATAGATGTTTGTTAAACATACATGAGCTTAAGATAGTGAAAGATGCCTCAAAAAATGAGGACTAGAGTAAATCCATGAAAGAAGAGATTGAAAGATTGAGGAAAAAAAAAGACATGGACTCTAGTTCCCAGATCAAAGGACATGAATGTGATTGGAACCAAGTGGCTATATGAAAACAATTTAGATGAAAATGGTTAAGTCACAAGAAATAAGGCAAGAATAGTTTGCAAGGGGTATGCACAAGAAGAAGGAATTACTATGGAGAAATATTTTCCCTTGTTGCAAGATTGGGAGTAGAACTCTTCTTGTTTACTCTACATACAAAGGTTTCAAAGTTTATCAAATGGATATGAAGTTAGCATTTCTAAATGATATATTAGAAGAAGAGGTTTATATAGAACAATCAAAAGGATTTTTTGATGCTAACAATAAGAACATGGTATGTAGACTACACAAAGCTTTATATCATTTAAAGTAAGCCCCAAGAGAATGGTATGAAAGGCTTCACAATTATTTTTTGAAGATTGGTTTTGAGAGGACTGATGATAACAACAATTTATACTTGAAGATAGAAGGAGGTAAAGATATTTTACTACCTAAAATTTTTGTGGATACTATCATATTTGGAGGTCAAGATACATTATGTAAGGAATTTTCAAATGAAATGAAGAATGAATTTGAGATGTCTATGTTTGGAGAGATCAAGTTCTTTGTTGGGTTGCAAGTATATCAGATGAAATATGGTATATACATCACTCGGTCTAAGTATGTTAAGGAAATATTAAAAACTTTTGGATTGGAAGATTCTAAGCTAGTTAGCACACCTATGTGACAGGACACATGTTGTCAAAGAATGTGATTTGGTTGATGTGAATCAAACATTGTACAAGTCTATGATTGGCAAATTGCAATATGTAGTGCATAACATACCTGACATTGCATTGTCTATTGAGATAGTTGTAAGATTCTCTATTAATCCTAAGGAGAATCATTTGATGGTTGTTAAGAGAATTATGAGATATCTAAAAGGGACAAAATACTATGGTATATACTACAAGAAAAATGGAAAATTTGAGTTGAGAGAATACATAGATGTTGATTGGGATGGAAACATTGATGATAGAGAGAGTATAAGCGGTGGAGCATTTTTCTTAAGAAAGAGGTTGGTCACCTAGACCAACAAGAAATAAAATTGTAAATCTCAATCTACTGCTAAAGATGAATATGTGGCTACTGTACTAAATTGTACAAATGTAGTATGGATCAAACAACTACTCAAAGGTATGAAGGAGAAAATCGTTGAAACTGTGGTACTTTATTGTGATAATAAAAGTGCTATAAATATATCAAAGAACCCTATGATGGACACAAAGACTAAGCATATTGCAATCAAGTATCATTACTTGAGAGGGTTAGTTCAAGACAAAGAAGTGTTGATGGAATATGTGAATACAAAAGAACATATAGTTGATATCTTAACAAAAGCTTTACCTAAGGATGCTCATCATGACAAGTCTTTGGCATTGTTTTCAAAGAGGGAGATGATGTACCTAGTTTACTAGAGGGAAATGATTACTAGAGGGAGATAATATACCTAAAAATACAAGACTAGAGGAGAAATACCTATACATATACCTAGTAAGAGGGAGAAAGTACTGAGGGAGATATAAGAACAGAGCATAGAGAAATAGATACCTGAATATTAGGGAAAAAAAAGGGAGGGATACTCTAAAGAGCGAGATATAAGAAAGAGGGAGTAGTATAGGAACTTAACAAAGCTCACATTACCCTACACAAAGCAAGGACATTTACTACATTGATAGAGGGAGAAATTTCAAATATTTATTTTCTTTTTGGTATTGCTTTTCCTTTAATGCCAAAGAGGGAGATTGTTGATGTAAGATTGTTTTGAAGTGAAGAACCTGTAATGGAACAATCATTATTTTGTCAATAATGTCAAACCTACTAGCTGCTAGTGAGACAATTTATTTTTGGTCTGAAAGCTATCATTTAGTTGATTGATGAAGAAGATTTGAAAAGAGGAGATAACAATAGCACCTAGAGAAAGGTTGAGTTATTTGGTATGTAAAAGAAGTACTAACACCATGTAAGACATCGACACTATAGTGTATTGTTTATCTACTTAAAGTCTAAAATGAATGATTACACAAGTTAAGATTGGAAGAAGGCCAAGTAAGATAAGCATTTTCCAAGCCTTACTGAGTAGTTAGTGCAAGTTGAGCAAAAATCAGTGGAAGCCAAATGAAAATCAAGAGGTACCAAGAAAAGATGAAAAATAGTTCAATTTGAGTGATTGTTATTATATCTCGAGCATCAATAAACTTTAGTGTCTTCCAAGTGAACTAGCGTTGGCTGAGTAACAAAATAGTATAATTGTTAGTGATAGAAAATAGTGTTAAATTGAAGATTTGATGAATCTGCACTAGCTATCTTATTTTCTTGAATTGTGTGAAGCGTGTAGAAGATAACTATGATGAGTTGGTGGCACAAAATTCAAGGTAAACCATTTTGAGGTGAATTCAAGGAATATTTTAGAATAATTTTCTAGAGAAAACAAATGGAAAAGTGGGTAGATTCATTGAATCCTACCTAACCCTAAAATGGACGATTGTGGTTAAGTGGCAAAAGATCTTGATTCTCTATTTATAGAGATAGCTAATCAAATGTAAATGTTGTCATGTGCAAGAACCTGAGGAAGACAAGGAGTCTAGGGTATTTCTTCATTTAGTGGCCAAATAGAAGTGACTTCAGTTGGCATGTGAAGAAAGAAGGCTTAAGACTATGAATGCTTGAAGAGTGAACAAGATTTCAAAGTTGAAGTGTGTGAAAGCCAAGTAGAATGGAGGACTAAAAAAAAGATCTATAATCTACAAGTAAGTTGTATTTTTTTATCAGATCAAGCCTTATTATTACTTTCTAATAATTGTATTAGCCTAGGGTAAATCATTTTGATTAAGGTTGACCTAACAGTCATTTGTAAATCATTTAACCAAGTAACATTCTAATGGAGTGATCTAAAGTCCTCTAACAAGGCTTACTCCTAATAGGGTGATTGAAATCCTTTAACCAGGTCACATTTAATATTATGTATTGTAACCTTTATATGGTTGGCCTTTCATAGGGCATCACTTCAAAAGAGTGAGAATTAGTAGCATGTTACTGGTGGTTTTTCCCAATTTGGGTTTCCACATAGAATCCTTGTGTCAAATGTGTTATTGAATATGTTATGTTTCATGTTTACATTTATGCAAAATTGTTTTGACCTAGGATAGTAACCTACAAATTTTATACATGTTGGATGATATAATGGATACATACATGATAAGGTTTTGTGGATATGGGTCTATTAAGCATTGAAAAGTTTTATTTGTACATCTAGACTTTGGATAACTTATTTTCCCCCCTCTTAGTTACTCTAAATAATTCCAACAATAACTTCACCAAATCATCTCACCAATACATGCAATGGAAAATATGGCATGCAAACTCACAAAAAATTAATGCATAGCAATTACAAGCTTAGGTCCATAAAAATGAGTCACAACAAACCTATCTCTGCACTAAACATATATTTTGACATCAATTATAAAACATTAGTGCTAAATATAACCAACAACACTTTCAATCTCAAACAATCTAAAAATATCCATCTCTAATAGGAAAAGACTTTTAAGGAACCCATCAAGGAATTTGGAAAGTTGCTTAAAGTGTTTGGACCTATTTTGGTCTCTATTGCTATTGACTAGTTCCCAGCAACACAACCAATCTAAATAAAAAATAAAAATGTGACAGTTCTACTAATTTGGTTGTTTCTCCACTTTAAGCTTCTCCTCCTTACGAATGCCCTTCTCTTCCTACTAATTTGGATGGTTTCTTAGAGTGATACACTGAAGTTTATTTCTTTGAACAAATTGGGAAATGAATTATTTCCTTTCAATGCTACATCATCTTCACAAAGATATGTTGATCTTTCTTGACCAATGCTTGTATCTTTGTGATCTAGTCATTTTGATTTTTTTAGATATGGGGGTCAGTGGATGGTCCTCCATTATTTAGTGACTTCAATCACTTTCATAGTTAAAAAACATACAAAAAAATCAATTCAAGTTTAAACTTTTTTACTTGAAAACAATTATTTTAGGACTCGCATTATTATTTACTTTCTCATGGAGGTAATTTTTTGAAAGAATCATAAAGTTTTTTTATGGCTAAACAAATCCATGGTTTATTTTAAAATACATCAAATTTATCTAGAATAAAATTATACCTCATACAACTCAACCCAAAATAACTCATATCTTTTGATCCATGATACATTAGTAAACTAATATCAACTACAATACATATTATCCATATGAACTATAATTACATGTAAACCCTAACTATGTGCTTAATCGAATAAGAATATTAAATCTAATTGAATAATTACTTTAATTCTAATTCTAGCCCTAAATTTAATAGTAATCCCAATTACTATTAAACATCAATTATGTTACAAGTGTGGTTGTTATTGCACCAAAAGATTGACCTTTCAATGCCCAATATAGTCAATAGAATTATAGATGGGAGGCACCTAGTCCCTTGTTAAGATTCCTAAGGACAATGTTGAATATTTTGCCTACAATACTACTTGAGAAGAGTCAAACATGTGACCAAACTATGATAACACTTTTTACAAGAGTGGTTGTCATTGTGCCCAAAGATCAACCCTTCATTGCCCAATACAATCACTAGACTTATGGAATCCACAAAAAGCGATTAGTCCCTTGTCATGAATCTTAAGTAAAGCCCTAAATATTTTGCCAACAAATACCTTTATTTACAAGGTTAAGGTTATAGCAATTGTGGATTGATTACTATTATAGTTTAAAAATAAATAAATATAAAGATAAAAAATAAATATATTTGATAAAATTAGTCTTAGTTGATTTTGTACTATTGCATGTCCCATTTGATCTTTTATCATTGCTCTGAAATTACCCCCACTCACTCAAGTACAAATTGTAAATAAAAGTAAAAGAAGCATTCCTAAGTTTAGTTTTATAAATACTATTTTTTCTTGTGTAAATATTTAAACCAATAGTGAAATTTTGGTTTACAATTTTTTTTTTAATATTATACAAATACTTAAACTTTCTAACAATATAGTAATTTATTAAAAATCAAAGAAAATAAATATTATTAACTAAATTATATATTTTTTGTATTATATCATTAACTAAAAATGTATTTATACTTTCTAAATTTAATTAAAAACACATTGTTTGTGAAATATGCTAAATATAATATTTTGTTTCATATATCAATTTATTATATTATTTATATTTAAATAATTTTTGAATAAAAGAAATAGTAAGAGGGTGGTGGCTAATAGCACATTAACAACATTAAGAGCATTAATTGTCAGGTAAATAGGGATTAGTCTTCATCCACGGAGAGGAAGCTCTTTTTTCTCACTCGAAGAGTGTTGTGAGAGTATGTTTACACTTTTCCTTATCAATTATATACTAGCTATACGCACCAAGGTTTTTTATATATGTGTGACTCTATCATTGAAAAAGAAAAAATATACTATACCAATTGCTTGATAAAAATATAATTTTTAAATAAAAATATATACTCATTTTATTTTTTTTAAAACATAAACATAATTATTTACAAAGACTATCAAGTGATGAACTTTTTAATTCATAGCAATAATAAAAAGGACATTTCGCTGCAAGAAAAGAACAAATTTGATATTTTAAGGGTGATGGACTAAAAACTGGCAACATATGAGAGAAAACTAAAAAAATAACCTAAGGCAGGCTTATGATGAAGGATAATCCATGAAGAATGAGAGAGATCAATTCACTTTGTACTATTTCATAAATGGTACCTTGGAGAAAAATCATATTTTAGTAATATTATGAACAGTCTTAGCAAAAGATTATGTTCTATTCTATGTGGCTTTGTCATTCGAGAGAAAAGCCAACTTTCAAAAGAGAAAGATATGACATGACTTTCACAAGTTATTTTAGACATGTTTTATCCCTAAAACTATATTTATTTGGATTCATAGCTCTAGTAAAAGAAACTCATCTTTATTAAAAGAAATTATGAGGCATACATAGTTTAAAGTCATAAAGAATTTGTATGCTCTTTTCAAAGCCTTTTTATTAATTCACAAGCATTGGAGTATGTAAATAGATAATGAAATTCTTTGTGATTCTAAGCATTTTTATCTACATTCCACAATTGAAAACTCACCAAAGAGTAGAACCAAGCTGACAATTTAGAAAATTCTCCATACAAAGCAATTTTAGTAATATACAAGCTCTTAACAATACAAAACTACTCTAATCATTCTTTTCTATTCAATGTTTCATAAATTGATTAGGATTCATGGTTCTCAATCTTTAAAATGAGATTCCCAATAAAATCAAACATAGAAAAGTCTTTGCTATTGAAGACCAGAGAATTTCTCCATGTTGTGATTATGGTGTATGAATTGAGACAGAATTTCTCATTTATTACGGTTGCAGGAGAACAACAAGATAGATGGGCATTTAATAAAAGTGCATTCGAAAATTACTAAATACATTTCTTGAGCTGCAATTCCCCATACAGCTTGAACCTCTGAATGTTCATTTTTCAAGCCCTTGAGACATTTGAAGAAGGTCAAGCCTCTTCAACCTTCTCTATTTTATCTGCAAACATGTCATTGGCATCATCCCAAGCCAACAAAACCCATTTGTCACTAAAGTTTCTTATTATAGCTATGACTCTCCCTTCTTCTCAATCACACCAAAACTTCAGAAATCATGATTCTTGTACAACCTCCATGGATATCAGCTTTGTCACTATAAACCAATAACCCAATTCTTCAAGAGTTAAAGCCTACAAATGTTGGAATTCTTTAGAATAACTGAGAGGGGGGTAAATCAGTTATCCAAGGTCCAGATGTACAAATAAAACTTTACACAGCTTAGTGAACCCATAAAATATCTATCATTATGCATGATTCCATAAGATTATTCAATTACTTAAAACTTGTAGGTTATTGTCAAATCGACTTGCAGAAATGTAAATCATGAAACATAATAGATTCAGCAACACACATAACACAATGATTTGCATGGAAACCCAATTTAGAAAAAACCACCAGCAACATGCTACCACTTTTTCACTCTTTTGAAGTGATGCCTTGTGAAATTCCAACCTTGTTAAAGGTTATAATACACACTGTTAAATGTGACCCAGTTAAAGGATTCCAATCACCCTGTTAGGGGTGAGCCTTATTAAAAGAATTTTGATCATTCACTTGGAGTGTCACCTGGTTAAAGGATTTACAAAAGAGTATTAGGTCAAACTTAATCCAAAGGATTTTACCTAAACTGATTACAATTACTAGAGAGTAACAATGAGGCTTGATCTGATACAAACTTACAACTATACTTGTAGATTTGAGATCTTAGTGTAAGTCCTCCATTATGCTTGGCTTATACTCATTGCAGCTCTAATAGCTTGTTCACCCTTCAAGCATTCATCTCCTTAAGTCTTTTTGCTTAACATGACATTGCAGACTCTTCTCTTAGGTCACTTGATGAAGCAAACCCTTATGTCTCCTTCTCCCTTAGGTTCTCGCATTTGACAACCTTTGCTTCATGATTAGCCATCCTATTTGTAGGAAATTATGATCTTTTTTCCTCATTCTCCATCATCCATTTTAGAGTTAGGTAGGATACAATGTATCTACCCCATATTCCATATCACATCTAGAAAGTTCTCCTTTGATCCTCTTTAGATTTGCCTAAAAATGGTTTACCTAGAATTATGTGCCACTAGCTCATCATCCTTATCTTCCACTTGGTTCACAAAATTCAAGAAAAAAAATTTGTTAGCTCAAATTCATCAAATCTATGAACTTTAAAATAATGCAACAGCTTGGCATTATCAATCTTCTAATGCTCAGTGCATATTGGGTTATTTGCAATCAACTAAAGTTTACTAGTGCTCGACACCTACTAAACTTTACTCGACACTAACTAACTTGCTCAACATCTACTAGAATTTGCATTTACATAGCTCCAACTAATTTTTTGCTTGGCTTTCCTTACTTTTCTCAGCACCTACTATCCACTTGGTCAAGCTTAGCAGACAAATTTTATATCGCATGTTCTTCTTAACTTTCTTAGTGTAGCCAATATTTGTAACCTTAAGTAGATAATCAATGCATCATATTACCACTGTCTTAACTGATTCTTGTACTTTATTACATAAGCATAACTCAACTTTTCCTCTAGGTTTTTTTGTTACCTCTTATTGATAAAATCCTCTTCATCAATCAACTAAGTGATAGTACTTGAATCTTATAAGGAATTGTCTTACTAGCAAACAATAAGTTTAGTAGGTTTGACATCAGTGACAAAACAATGATTGAAACATGAATATCAATCTCTATCTGTGTCAATCTTACTCAATCATTATCAACAATCTCCCTCTTTGGCATTGATGGAAAACCAAACTAATCAAGACAAAAATAATCAAATGATGAATATCTTGTTCAACCAATCTGACTAGGTTAAAATAGTAAGACAATACCAAAAAGAAAAATTGGATTAGAATTACTCCCTCTATTAGTAGCTTCCATCTTCTAATTAGGTTACAAAAACTCTTTCTTATAACTCCCTCTCAGTTTCTTCACTTGTATCTCCCTCTTACTAGGTAGATTAGGCTTTCTCCCTCTTTAGTAATACTGTTAATTAGCAACATTATTTCCCTTGTTGTAAATCTTGATCAGTTCAATCTCTCCCTCTTTGACAACAATGTCAAAGGCATATACCAAAAACTTTGTCATCTTTAAGACATGTAGTTGTAGTTTCTATAGTTTCTTCTTTTCTCACCTTTCTTGTGATTGATTAGAAGTTTCAGCTTTATGAATACTTTAGGCAGATCCTAAAGTAAGATCCTCTACATCAACTTGAAATTTTAAACAATTAGCTTGTTTGATGTAGGGCACTCCCTCTGTCCCTTACATAGCCTTTGATAGGGATATCACCCCTAATTTACCTCTTACATACTCGTGAGCATCCTTAGGTAATGCTTTTGTGAAGATATCAACAATTTGCTCCTTTGTGTTAACATATTCCATCTTCTTCTCTTTGTCTTGGACTAATTCTCTCGCATAATGATACTTGATTGCAATGTGCTTAGTCTTTGTGTGCACCACTGGATTCTTTGATATGTTTATAGCACTTGTATTATCACAATAAAGTGTCACAGGTTCTTTGATCTCTTCCTTCATTCCTTTGAGTAGTTGTTTGATCCATACAATGTTTGTACAATTTACAGCAGCAACAACATATTCAGATTCAACAGTAGATTGTTTTGTTTTTTACTAGTCCATGTAACTAACCTTTTGCCTAAGAAAAATGCTCCTCTACTAGTGCTCTTTCTGTCATCAATGTTTCCACCCCAATCAGCATCAATGTAGGCTCTCAGTTCAAATTTCTCATTCTTCTTGTAGTATAGACCAAACTCTTGTGTTCCTTTCAGATATCTCATTATTCTCTTCATAGCCATTAAGTGATTCTCCCTAGGATTAGCAAAGAATCTTGCAACTATCCCTATAGATAATGCAATGTTAGGTCTACTATGTACAACATATTGCAACTTTCCAATCATAGACTTGTATAATGTTTGATTCACCTTAGTAGAATCATCATTCTTTAACAACTTGTGTAGTATTACCATAGGTGTACTTGTTTGGAATCCTCCAATCCAAAAGTCTTCAATATCTCTTTCATATACTTTGACTGAGTGATGTATATACCATATTTCATCTAGTATACTTGCAAAGAAACAAAAAATTTGATCTCTCCAAACATAGACATTTCAAATTCTTGCTTCATTTAATTTGCAAAATCCTTACATAAAGCATCTTGTCCTCCAAATATGATATCATCAACAAAAAAATTGGATATCAAAATACGTTTACCTTTATCTATCTTCATGTACAAATTGTTGTTATCATCAACCCTCTCAAATCCAATCTTCACAAGATAGTTATGAAGTCTCTCATACCATGCTCTTGGTGCTTGATTTAAACCATATAAAGCTTTGTGAAGTCTATATACCATGTTCTTATTGTTAACATCAACAAATCCTTCTGGTTTTTCTATGTAAATGTCTTCCTCCAATATGCCACTCAGAAATGTAGATTTTACATCCATTTGATAAACCTTAAAACCTTTGTATGCACAATAAGCAAGTAGAGTTCTTACAACTTCCATTCTTGCAATTCTTGTGCATATCCCTTGCAAATTAATCTTGCTTTGTTTCTTGTGACTTCACCATTTTCATCTAGCTTGTTTCTAAATACCCATTTGGTGCCAATCACTTTTTTGTCTTCTAGTATAGGAACTAGACTCCATGTTTTGTTCTTCTGAATTTGTTCAATCTCTTCTTCCATGGCTTTACTCCTGTCAACATCTTCAAATGCATCTCTTACTAATTTGGGCTCATTCATGCTCAAAAAACATGTATCACTTCTCAATCTATTTCTTGTTATTTTCCTAGCATCTTTATCTCCAATGATTTGTTTAGCAGGATGATGTCTTTTGACATATTTTGCCAATCTTGGCTCTACTCTTGTTTCTTCATTCTATCTTTCAACTTTTGAATCACTATGTGCATCTCTATCAGGTATCTCAACATTTCTTTCATGTATACCAACTTCAATGTTAGAATGTGCATTCTCTTCATTTTATAACTCGGCATCTAAATGTAGCTCAGTTCTTGAATGTAACTCGGCATTCACAGGATGTGACTCGATAGTCACTGAAACTTGCTCTTGATTTATAGCTTGATTTGCAACATCTTCTTTAGTATGAATACCTTCATAAAAGTATACAAATGATTTGTATTGTTCTAGTTCCTTCACTAGTTTAGCCTCATGTGCTTCTGTATATTCATCAAAGTTCACATTTTCACTTTCCACAGCTTTGTTAGCTTTAGTATTTAAACACATATATGCTTTATTTCTTGTGGAGTAACTTAGGAATATACTTTCTTCACTTTTTGCATCAAGTTTACCATTTCTAAAATCTTTCATAATGTAACATTTGCTTCCAAATACCTTAAAGTATTTTACATTGGGTGAGTATCCATACCATAGTTCAAAAGGTGCAGTTTTTGTACCTGTCTTGACTTGTACACAATTCAAGGTAAAGATAGCTATACTTACAACTTCTCTCTAGTATTTCAAAGCAACATTCTTCTCTATCATGAGTGTTCTAGCACAATCCATTATAGACTTTTTTCTTCTTTCATCAATTCTATTTTGTGGACGTGTTCTAGGTGCAAATGTCTTTCTTTTGATTCCTCTATCATTATAGAACATCTCAAACTCAAGTGATGTAAATTCTCCTCCTCTATCTGATCTCAAGCACTTCAGACTCTTACCTATTTCTTTCTCAACTCTTGCTAAGTGCCACTTAAACATTTGAAAGGAAATAAATTTTTGTTTTAGAAACATAACTGTCATCATTCTAGAATAATCATCAACAAAAAACATAATGTACCTATCTCCTTTGTAGCTTTGCACATCTATTGGTCCACACAAGTCATTATGAACAATCTCTAGCATTTCTTTAGAGGTATAAGTTTTACTCTTAAAACTTGACTTTGTCATTTTACCTAGTTGACATTGTTTGCACATTGTATTGTTAGGTTTCTTCAATTTAGAAAAACCTCTAACTTTCTTCATGTTACTAATACTAACCAACTTATCAAAGTTAACATGACATAGCCTCTTGTTCCATAGCCATACATCATCAAATTTAACAACAAGATAAGTAGCATCCTCTATATCAAGGTAGAATAGATTACTCCTCGTCTGATCACCCTTTCCAATCATTTTACCATTAGTATCAAATATCTTAGCTTTATTATTCACAAACTCAACCTTACATCCTAAGTTATTCAGTTGTGACACACTTAAAACATTATAGTTCATTCCTTCAACAGAGTAAGCATTGTCACATGAAATCTTATCTATGAGTTTGATGGAACCTTTTCCTTTTATCAAACAAGGTGCATCATTACCAACTCTTACATTATTTTCTTCATAAAAATTTAGGGTAATGAGCTTACTTTTGTCTCCAGTCATGTGATGTGAGCACCCACTGTTAATGATCCATCTATTATTCTTGTTCACACATGTCACAAGTGCAGTTGTCTCATCTTCATCAGATTCATCTTTCATTGCAACATATACCACTTCATCATCATGATCCTCAGATTTATCTTTAGTGTCCTCTTCAGTAGTGTAGCATGACTTATTTCCTTTGTCTTTTTAGTCCTTTTTCTCATCATCTCTTCTTCTCTTGTATTTTTCATCACCTGTATGGTTCTCCTTCTGTGGACATCTAGTAGCAATATGACTAACCTCATCACAATTAAAACAAATGATAGGTAACTTACCTTTGAATTTCCCTTTACCTCTATGAAATCTTATTGCCAAAAATGCCTCAAGATGATCAACATCTTCTTAATCAGTATCACTATCACTAGACATATATTTTACCTTTCTCCTCTTATTCTGCTTGATGGGCTCTTCAAAATCCTTCAACAATAGTTTAGCTTTGAAAGTAGATTCAAGACACCTAGGTTTGTAATTATCAAAATTAGATAACTCAAAAGTAGTGATGCTACCTACTAGACCATCAAGGGTTAGATTGTTCCCTAGTATACTATTGGAATATTCAAATGGGAAGAGTACTTCTGGGAGGGGAGGTGAATCAAAAGTACCACACTTTTAACCTTTTCAAATCCTTTAAAACAAATAACTAAAAGTAAACTGCATGCATGTAAACATATTAAATAAACATAAAGTAAACACATGCATCAGCACATATAAAACCAGATTTGGTAACCCAAAAACCCTCCAGGAATAAGAAGGTAAAACTGGGGTGGGGATGATACCCACAAAAATCACTATAGCAATAATTGTTTGACCACTTTTGATGGTCTGCCTTGTGAAAAGCCTGCCCTGTTAAAGACTTTACATTGTGTCAATAGTGACCTATTTAAAGGATTTACAAACACTTTACATGAAGTGTCAACCAATTAAAGGATTTAGTCACATCTTAAAAGGATCTACAAAATAGTTGTTAAGCTAACCTATCAACATAGGGTTTTCACTATCTAATACAATGGCTAGAGAGTATTAGAAATCTTTGACCTATTTTCAGTACTACATTTGACCTCATTTTTCTACCAAAATTTTTGACCATCAACTAAAAAAGTTTAAGTTGGTCGAAATGTAGAAGATAAAAATTTCTATTTCTAACATTTAAGCCCTGTGTTGGTCGAAATTTTGACCAACACATATAAGGCGAACTGTGTTGGTCAAAATTTTGACCAACATGAGGCTTAGATCTAAAAAACAAAAAAATTTCTTGTTTTTTATTTTTCCTATGCATGTGATCATTCACATTTTGTTAGTGTTGGGTGCCATCAGACAAAAAACCTGATGCTCTACCCTTGCTTGCTCACAGCTAGGGACAGTAGCGATTTCATAGATATATCAAATCGCTAAAGAGGAAGAGGAGAGTGATGCATCAAAATCACTAAAGAATATAGATCTAGAACAAGCTAAGAGGTACATATGGCAAACTCAAGCAATAGCATGGGAAGAGGCCAAACAAGCAAAATATATAGCCAGGTACAAAGAAGAAGTAGCTAAAATACAAGCCTGGGAAAATCATAATAAAGCAAAAGTTGAATCTGAAATGATGAGAGTAGAGGTAAAAGTGGAAAGGATGAAATTTCATGCTCATGAGAAACTATTATACAAGTTGGCAGCACTAAAACAACATGCAGAGCAAAAGCGTGCAACTACGAATATATTATGATTATTACCACATTCCTAAACTTGGTAGCTCAGTACACTGCATAAACTAGGCAAAGGAGGCTGATTTCCTTCACAAGATGCACCTGGATTCCCTATGGGTGAGCATCCATAGGGCATCCAGTGTGCATCCATAGGGCATCTAAACACATCTCCCCGCGCATCCATACCCAAACGAATCTGCAATGGGTTGTAGGGACAGGGACTGGGCATCCAGTAACATAGGATTCAGAAGTTGATAACATTTATAATGGGTATGTTTCTTTTTCTCATCATGAACATAATCTAGAGATATCTGAACTATTAAAATGTGCGTAATATGTGAATGGTGCTATAGCTATGTACCTCTATTTTTGTCACACTATGATTTTGAACTAATGTTTAAAAGGGACATTGAGAATAGGTTTCTCTCTTTTGGCCTTGCTGATTTGATCCTACAAATTGAAGTTGTTACAAAGGAATGCTTTTGAGGAAAGGCCCTTTCATTTCCCATCTCCTCCTATTAATGGATGAAAATATTTGCATACATAATATAGGAAAATAAATATTCAAAGTGCACTAGATGAGATGCATAAGATAGTTTTAGTCTTATGAAGATGATGATGCCAGAAAAAATGATAACAATCTTATACTAAGAAAGTATGCAATCAATGGATTAGCATTCCAAACAATCAACATTAGTGAGCAGTGGAGCACAAACTGTGAAACTATCAAATATACTCATGTTACTTGTTCTTGTCCTCAATCAGAAGAAAAACAATTATAGATGCTATACAACAGTTCAGACTAAGTATTCTTTCCCAATTTAAAACCATTCATCTGCTAGACTGCATTCTCACATTTCATTTTTCCTTGACTCTCTTGCATCCTGACAATGGATCATGTAGCATGATCTAAAACATTGATGACAAAAAAATTTACACAATCATTCCCAGAAAACTGATAGAACATTTACATGGATTGTGGAAATCTGATAGCTTTGTTTGCGTTCTCACTGTTAAATTTGTTAAATAGTGATAAATCCTTTGTAGTCATAACTATTTAGAAAAATATTATTTACAGGACCAACTACTAAACATTGAAGCATAAGTACAACACAAGTTAAATTTAAAAAATAAAATAGGATCATTCATTGTACCACAATAAATATTTGAAGTGGGAATACCTACTGATTGAATAAAAGCCCACATTTATTGGTCAAAATGACACCATGAAATCATACAAGGCTTACACACTCTCTCTCTCTATTACAAAATATGAGTATTCTAAAATGATAAAAACACCTCACTTGAAGAAAGTAATGGCAAACCTCTACTTTATAGGGGTGATTCAATCATGCACGCAACTTCAAGTCTCTACATTTTGCATTTTGCATTTTGCATTAGTCTATGCCTATTTGTTCTATTCCTCATGACAGGATGTAAGCTCACATGTGCAATTATTGTAGTTACATTCTAATATTTCTTGTAAAGAATATGGCAACACTTAAGAAATTGAAAGTCTTTAACTAAAAAAATGAATGTAATAGAAAACAAAAGATTGCAAGTTCTTGCCACCTGATTGAGAACAAAATATGTTTAAATGTGGGAAAGATCCATACATATAACTTAATGAGAATATCCTTTGTCATAAAGTTCACTGAACATCATATATGGAGTTTGATTCAGTGAACTCAAAAATAACCTACTTTTTTTTCCTTTAAATTCGTGTTTCCCCCAAATTTATTTGTGGATAAGCGCTTATAGGTTTCTTTTAATAAAATGTATTTTTTAATAAGTGTTTTCAATAGTTTTTTAGAGCTTTTGTGTAAAATGAACACTAGAATGCTTCATGTCTGCAACCCTGTGGCTGGAGTTTTGTGTTGGAATATTGTTGATGATTTGATGATCGTGCTAACTATTCTTAGACATGGTGCAATAATGCAATTATCACCTTTCAGTCTTAGACATGACACATCATTTTTTAGTGATCAATATTATTCATTGATTCCATACAGGACATCAAGAGGCATGTTGCTATTGGTGTCGAGTGTCTATTAACCTTAATAATGTGGCAGTAGATTTGTGAGAACTACACTATACCAAATGAAATTTAACCCATCCCCCAATTGATTAACTTTGGCTCCTTTAACATCACATTCTTGTCTCTAGTATAGTAGGTTGCATATCTTGCATTTTAATCTTTTATATATTCATAAGCTGATTATATATTTGTGTACAATGTGTTTTGTAATTGTTTTTAACATTCACATCAATGTGTATTATAGAAATCTATTTAACATTTGAGCTAAAGACTGGGTTACATGTATGTGTCTCCACCCCTCAAACCCTCTTTCGGTCCTAAGATATTTCAAGGATAGGGGAACATTAAGGAATGTCCCCTAGCTATCCCCCTCAATATGAGAATTTGGAAGTATCTTGAAACATGTTTACCATTTTAGGGACAAAAGGAAACATGTAGGGGATGCGTAACTATCCTCAAGGTAGTTGGGGATGTTTTAGATGTCTCTTGCCCATCTCAAGAATGGCTTTGCATTCCCTACAAAAAGAAACTTTTTCTAATGTTTTTGATTAAGTAAAAAAAGTTTTTTACAAGGATTCTTGAAATAATGGCATTCCCTTGTCAAACTCAAATACATCATCTACTAGAAATGAAAATCCTAACTACAAGCACCCTTGACCCTGAAGCTCAGAATCTATAAATGCATCAAGATTAGACACAGATTCTGACATTAAATCTAAAATTTCTATTATCTCTTTCTCCAGAGATGACCATCCATTCTCTAAAAGGTTCAAGTTCACCTCATGATCCACCATTTGCATTCTTCCAATATCTATGTTGTTGAAACAAAACATGTGGATGGAACCAGAAAGAAGACTAGATCTACATGTTGAGTCTTTCTTGGACTCTAGAAGGGTAAAAAGAGGCTTGAAATCCATGTCCACTTGTATTAGAAGGTAATAAGAATTTCCACAGTTCAAAAAACCCATGAGTAGTATGTTTGAGCCTTTAATTATTGATTTAAGAAGCCTAACTCTAGCCACACCTTTTTCATACATCGATATTTAACAATTCAAGATTTATGAAAATTGATATTTGCACCAAAATTTTGCTACAAAGATAGGTAGTAAAAAAGTAGATTCCATCCATGTTATCTCTGGAATATCCACAAGGTATGAAATTAATGCTATTGTAGTTTGACCTAAAGTGGACTCGTATTTTGTTGTTATGTATAACACTAGTAAATAGAGTGGAAAGTGATAGCATCTTACAAGATGGATCAAAAATGTTTAAAAGGTTTGGTAGACTATGGGGAAAGTGGTGATTTTCTCACTAGTGAAAATCTAAATCTTTAAACCTTGACTCCCAAGATCAAAGAACATTATAATAAGAGCACAACTATCTTTATTAGTGTCATACATTCCATGTAGAAGGAGCACATGGATCTCCATTACATCAAATTCAATCAGGATTTTGAAAAGATTCTTTCAATGCTTTCATAGTTAAAACTTCTAATGTTTCAGTTGTGAAATCCATTGAAATCAATGCATAGTTCTCAAGACCACTGATTATTGGAGTTCCACTAAGAGGTGCTAACATTATGCTCATTGTTGGTTTGGTAAAGTTGTGAGTAGTCTGCTGCCAATGAAATGTAGTGAAGCTTCCTACTCCCTTGAAGATATCTATTGATGCCAGTGAAAATAATGCCAAACACTTGCTTCCCAATAGTAGTAATACTTGAATCAATTTCTACAAGGTGAGAAACCAAAGCCTATAGTGCAACCTTGTATCAACATACTCATAGTCTAAATTAGAAGTCAATGTAAGAGGAGTTTGATACAAATGAGTTGAGAAATAATCATGAGCTTGATTTGTACTCTTTATTAGATTCTGGGTTGACAACACCTTGCTTCCATTGAGGCTATTAACACCATTGATGTTTGATTGCCAGGCACACCCAAAATTATTTGTATCATTCTTAAAGCCAGGACCAAGAGCCACATGTCAAGTGGCAACAATTCACCAAGATTATAATTCAACAATAATATGGGCTGGAAACCTCCGCAACATGTGACTGGAAACTCTTCTTTGGGTGTAAGGAAAGTACAGGAAATGCTGAAATATTGAGAATAGAGCTAAATTCGGAACCATACTCAATATGGACCTTAGCTCATAACTATTACAAGCAACTCTCATCCTAGCAATGGCAGCTCTAGGACCTCTCTTTATTAAAAAAGTTGAGATTATCATCAAATGGTCTTTCGTCCATAGAGTTATGGCAACTCTAGGATCTCTTTTTCAATGCCTTGAAGTGAAATCTCCTCTTTCATTGATTCCAATTCCATAGTGAATTCTCTCATTACATGCTCCTAATGCAAGTTCCATGCTTTGTTGATCCCTTGAAGACCCATGATATTTAAATCTTTGCATCTCTTGTTCACTCAAAATGATGATCAATTGCCTTTCTTTCATGTTGCTAGTAATTTTTCATGTCTCATTCTTCTTGAACTCATCATCAACCATTTAAAAGGGGCAACCTTGTATGTAGCTTGAATGCTACAAGTCCATACCATGCTTAGTCATAAATCCTTGAAAATTTAGTTCAAATTTATTTTGCTTACAATCTTTCGTCTCCAAGCATCTCATGGTGATTGCCATTAGCCATAAGTGTGGCACTTAGCTCCCAAGAGCTATCTATGAATCATTGAATTGTGAACCTCAATTCTTTACAATGTGATTAGGAAGCACAACCTACCCTATATGATCCATCCTAAACTTCCTTCTATTTAATTTACTTGCCTAAACTGAAAAAAGAATTTGGTTTGCTTCAATTTCATGACATCCCTCAACTTCTCTGAATAGGACAATTGTCAAAACTTCAACATTGGTAAATACTAAATATAGAGCACAGATCTCCATCAGAACCATGAACTAAGCTCTCTTTTAATATTACTCGGGATGAGGCTCCATGGATCAAGCTTATGAATATCCCTTATTAAAGATAAATGAACTCTTGAATCTTGCTTCAAAATGTGTTGGTCATTTTGGATTGGAGTGCTTTTGTACCCTTCCACATTTTCTATATAAATATGTTTTTCATGACAAATAAGCTGATATAGATCTATGTTATTAATCCAATACCTTGATCTGAAATCATAAAGTTCTATAGAGTACTGACCTTTAGGTTTGGACACTTTTTTGAGACTCTCTTATACAATTATCCTGGTAACTTAGAATTAGAATCAGCCAAGACATCCTCTTCAGTTGCTTGCTCCTCCACATGGTGACTCAGAAATTTGATGACTTGTTGCATCGGCTCTTCTTTTTGTATATTGGTAGTTAGTTTGTAAATGAGAATGTCTATTTCTACCTCAACCTTTTCATTTTCAACCAGAAATGCTTTTTCAACCTTAAGTTCATTGATATTTTTCTTTTTTTTTGACTACTCTTCTAGAGTCTTGGGCTCATGCTCAGTAACCTCCTCCTTAGCAACTTCAACAACTCCCTTCTACTTACTCTTTGGCATTCTTCATTTTTAATTCACACAACTCGTCAAAAGATAAGTCATTATAAATTGATTGACTTAGAGCATTATATACTTCATGATACTTTGCCATTTCTTCTTCTGGGCATAGTGGTAATTGTTGTTTCTCAATTGGATCTTTTTCCCTCTACAAATTTTTTTCTTGGAATGTTCTTATATGAGGATTCTTTGAAATTCTATCATTAGCTGAGTTACTTTCTTTTGCAAAAGGTTGATTGTATGTAGTAGTCTTTCATTGTTGATTCATCAATGTGAACTATCTCTGCCATAGAATCACATATAGATTATTAAAATTCTTTGTTTTCTCTAATAACTTCTTGCATAATTTTTTCATTCCTATTTGTTAATCTACATTAAAGGCTAGCAAGAACAATGGCTCTGAGACCAATTGAATGCCCCTAGGGTTCAAAAACTATTTAACCATTTTCAGATCTGTGATTTGAAGTTAATTCTCACAATTACGACAATATTTTAATCATTAATTATACTAAGGTTACCCAGAATACTAGTAGAATTCAGATTTATGGTTAATAAGAAAAATGTAATGAGTTGTTTGTGAACAAAAAAGAATCCTAATTTCTAGATTCTACACAATAGTTGAACAAGGTACATCAAGAAAACTGATTGCAATCTCTTGCTATAAAGTTTAGGTCTGAATTTCAAAATTGGCTGAGCAACAAAATAAATAATGTAGATTGAGTCTAATTTATATTATTTTTCATGCATATCCTAATTCACAAAGCTCAACAGATTGTTTATATAACATTTACTATAGGATCGATTTTAGATCTATGTCCCACTCTGTATGCCATTCTAGATAAATCCAAAAGCTGATGAACGCGTGCCAGATCTCCTTCTGCAACTTTCTGTAGGACCTCAGAATTGAGGTAGTGGTAATGTCTCTCAAGGCTGGTGCCACAATTTCCTAACCAAATCATAGAGGAATATGCCCTGTAATAGTAGTTGCAATCATCGATTTACCAAGGATTAGACTCAGTTGCTCGGGGAAATCTACCCAGCACTCAACTTTCCAGGATAAGAATGAACAAGTAAATCTACAATAATGCTATTGTAAATTTTATGTTTTTTGTTGGTGAGTTATGTGCAGTTAATCCATGTTAACTACACTTCATATTTAATTTATATTAACATATTTTACATTTGTATTTTTTATACTTAATGTATTCGATAATTATGTAATGTTTCTAATGGTCATTTTTAGTGAGTTTAATTTTATTTGTCAATTTCTATTTTCATTTTTAGTTAATGATTGTTTCATTTAGAGACCAGAACGTAGCTCTCAGGCATTGTATAGATATTGATTGAACTTGGCGACTTCAGTTGTTTGTAAATTCAAGCCTTCAAAGGTCTGGATCCTTAAGATGAGAGCTTTTCATGTCATGAACCATAGATGATTTTTAGCTTCTCCCAAGAGTAAATGAGTACAGGGTGTGTATTCCATCTTCTTTAATGTCTGGAAATAATGGCTTGATCAAAATTCTTGGGTCATGATGGTGTAAGAAATGGGGTAGATTTCCCTTTAGAGAATGGGTGATTATTTATAATAGCTGTTATAAAGGATTTGTGCTGAGGACAGATGGAGCCCATACCATTCCTGTGGGAAATGCCAATGATAAATTTGATCGAATGGTTTTCCAGAATATTTTGGTTGAGAGGAAAAGAATGGGGATGGGTGTCTGTGGTGAAGTAGAGAAGAGCATGGTCAGTCAAATGACAAACTTTGCTAGCCACTGCAACACAATATAGGGAATCAGTAACCTTGCGATCCAAATTATAATTTTCTTTTCATATATCTGATGCTAATAATTCTTCAATATTGGTTTGAAGAAAACCTTAATGAATATATTTTTAAAAAATTATGAATAAAAACTTTTGGTTGTCGAATAATTACTAACAAGTTTATTCTTCCTTACTGGAGGTTGTAGAAATATGTGCATGCATTCTTTAGAAAGGTTGTGGCATGTTTGAACCCTAGAAAATCAATCACAAACATTTTTGGGTAGGGAATATTGATAACTTGGTTTTTTGATAATAAAGTAGGATTGTGAAATTTTCAATGGATTTTTTTGGCCATTCTTGTGAAAAATTAAGGTAATTCATTAATTTCTAGCCTGTATGCATTGTATGGAGCTATGAACCATATTAAGCTGGATTCTTGTAATATTTTAATGTTTGTGTAGCAAGCAAATGTTATTTTGTCAATTCCAATACATGGTGCATCTTTGTGAACTTTGATAATGAATGCTAATTCGACTATACTATTGTTGCTTGGTAAATTGTTGCTCTCCATCTTAAATGACAGTGCTTTTCATATTTTAAAAATAGCCAAACTCTATTTTCCTTAGCTCCTAGGATGTTCACAGAGTGAGTAGAACTTAATGTTGTAATTGCAAGTTTTAGTGGACAGCAGTTAAAAGTTTGTGTGTCCATTTGAAGTAGATATGAGGGAGGTATGGTCACAGTTTATTTTTTTGGAAGATTATTGATATTCTTATGCCTTTATTTTAGTGTACTCTTATGCACTATACTTATCTTATGAGTTTTCTAATGTTTCTTTTATGTCTGGAAAATTTGATTAATCAATTTGCCTTAGACAATACTGCAAATATGATTCATTACATCTGGTAAATGTATTTGGCAGTATTTGTGCTGACATTTTTGCACATGGACACCATATAACAAGGAAAGATATCCAAACATAGCTTTCAGGCTTGAGGTAGGTATTGCCTATAAACCAACCATTTTTTTCTTTTTGTGAGCTATAATTGGGTCAGATCTTATGATGCTTTTATTCAATATTTTATCTTTACTCTCTATTTTTTATGTATAGCAACTTGATTTGTTCTAAGAAAATAGATTGTCTAGTTTTATTGCATGTTTATTTTTGGGGAAGTTAAATGCATTGACATATTGATTGCATGGGTCACTTCATTGATGGATTATAATTTTGTGTTGCATATTTTTTATGATTATACAGTAATATGGTTACTCAGGTAGAATCTGTTATCACTCTTTACTGCTAGCACTTTATTTGAACCCCTATTCAAGAACTTTAATTTAGGGCTCTCACTTGGCTTCTCTTATTGATTCTCCTCATATAGAGTCTACACTTACTTGTATTTCACCCTTAAAGATCGATTCCTCTGAACTTTTTGTCATAACTGAATATAGAATTTTTGTTCGACAAATAAATAGTTCGAGAAAGGCTTATACCTAATAGACGCAAGCAAAAGTAAATTCACAATTGAAGGTAACAACCAGGAAGACAAGATTATTGGATTTTGCATGCCTGAAAAATATAAGGCATGCAGATGGGACTATTTTAAGCCAAAAGTACATAAGTGAAGCAAAGAGAGAGATGACAAAGAACAAGAGAGAGCTCAATGTGTAGTGTCATTCCACACAAACAAGGACATGTGCTATGAACAATCACACAAGTCTAGATAACAATCCATCTTCATTAGATCTGTCTTCAGCTGCAAGCCAATTTTCTAGTTTCAAGCATGTGTTGAAGCTGATAGCGCAAAATACTTAGCAACATCTTCCTATTTCTTTTATAGCTCTTGGTGTACCCTATAGTTTCCTGTGTCCATTGGGTGCCCCTGCAGCAAACTCCCTGACTTCAAATGTTTCCTAGTCCCTGGGAAATTGTCTTTCTACAAAATAAACATTAGAAAACATATCTTAATGTCTTTGCAATTTGTTCTTCTTCTTCTTGCACTTCCATGTGTCTTGTAGACACCTTGTGTCCTAAGACTCTTCAAGACTATCCTTTCCTTCTTCATATGTTGATTCATGTGTGGATCCTCCTTGTCAAACCTAAAATTCATCTGCTCCCACATCCCTTTGTGAGCTATAACATGCCCATTCTTCTTGTCCCTACTCTTCTTCTTTTTGGGCTTAGTAGTCAGAACCCCAATAAGTAGAAACAAGAAGCAATAACAAGCTCCTTCTAGAACATAACTCTTACCAATTATTGCTATCTTCCCCACACTAGGAATCTCCATCATATTCTCATATGCCTGCAACATAATCAAAATAACAAACCAAAAATAACTCATATTTTCATACTTCTCCATGCTTGGAATATAATCACCTTGTTTAGCCTTCTCTTGGCTCTTCATCTCCATTGTCTTCTCATCCTTAGTCTCGTTGCACCTTGAGACCTCTATTGCTATCTGCAACATGTCTTCACACCCTTGCAATTTTCCTTGGTATACCAACTCCTTGTTGGTGGCTATTCTATCAGATTCAGTCATCATTGTCTTTGTGAATTTTCTTTGTCCAACTTTCAATGGACATCATATAGAACCAATCAATATCATGTCTGCTTCTCTAAGCCTTGTTTCTTTGCTATTTACATCAGCATTTGCACTTTTCATCTTTATTCCAATCATCTCCTTTAGCTCTTCAAGACCTGATCTTTTTCTATCTTCATCAACATCCCTTCTCTTTACCTCTGCTACAACCTTTTGAACCTTTTTGGTGTTAGGTTCTCCTTGCTCTTCAACACTTGACTACTGCTCATTTGTTATTTGTCCTCCAAATGGACAACTTGTCTTCATATCATCCTTTTCTAGGTTCTTTTCCTCAACCTCATTCTCATTAGTTGTTTGCTTCAAATCATCATCCTTCTTGATCAAAACATCTTCCATTGCTTCACCATGTTCCTCTTTTCTTAGGAACCTTTCCCTCTCAAAGATGCCAATGCTCGATGACACCTTCCAAGTTGTCTTGTGCTCCTCCAATGGTGTTAATACCATCTTCTCTCCATGATATTAGTATCTTTAGTTCTGCCATTTCGAGCATCAATGTCCCTTTTCTTCAGATTTCTACTAACTTAGGTTCAGAAGGAGCTTTGCTAATCGGTGATCCTGGTTCTCGCTCATTATTGAATTTCATTAAGTTCCAAAGTCAGGAGCCAAATGAATCCAATACAAAAATTTTAGAAGATGAACTCCAAAGTTCAAGCACTTCTATATCTAATAGCACAAAAGAAATGTCTCCTCAAACTGTTGTTTGTTCCTCTCAATATAAGAAAAGGGCTTCAGGTTGCACCGTTTCTAATAAAGATGATTCCAACATTGATGATGACTCAATTATAATGCCTAATCAGTATCTCACTACCAATGGTCTGAATATAACTGAAAAGAAATCTGCATGGAATTCAAGATCTCCAAAACCTGTGACAGAAAATACTCCAAAAAGAACACATGATTTTTTAGTAGAACATGCCAAGGTAACTCAGATTCTGCTTGAAGTGTTCATTGTTATAATTTTTGAATAAGTATAGTTGGAAAATTACAAAAAGATCAAAGTAGAACCATTTTATTTTGAAACAATGTCCTTCATTGTCATGGATTTTATCTTTGATTGTAATGTTTTTTCATTTTGTTTAAATCATTGTTTTCTCAATCAGGAGCAAGATGAGTATAATGCTACAATTCTAGAAGATGAACTTTAGGATCATAGCACTTCCATGTCTAATGGTGCAATGGAAATGTCTCCTCAAACTACGATTAGTTCTCCTCAAAATAAGAAAAGGGCTTCAGGTTGCACCGTTTCTAACAAAGATGATTCTGACATTAATGATGACTCAATTTCCATGCATAAATCAGATCCCACTACCAATTTTTTGAATAGAACTGAAGAGAAATCTTCATGGCACTCTAGATCTCCAAAACCTGTGACAACAAACACTACAAAAAGAACACATGAATTTCTACTAGAACCTCACAAGGTAATCCAGACTTTGCTTGGAGTTTTCACTTTTAAAAGTTGCGAATAAATATACTCGATAAATTAAGAAAAGATCAGAGTAGACCCAATTTGTGTTTTCAAACAAAGTCCTCCATTATCATGAATTTTATCTACAATCATAATGTTTTTATTTTATTTTAATCGCTGCTTCTTTGAATAAGTTTATCATTTTATCAATTACTCTTCCCATATGAATATTTTACCAAGCTTTTCAACTGGAACAATCTGGAACTTGCACCTCGTGGATTGATAAACTGTGGATTGATATAATGTATGTCTTGCATTGACATGCCTAGATTGTACCCTGACTTCTACTGCTCGACTAGAAATGTAGGCTTAAGAAGGGGTCCCTATAGTGATAGTTGTGTATCTGCCAATGACCATATATAAATTGATACATGTAACCTTTCATTCCAAGTATAGTAATACATGACCATATATTGATACATGGCCATATATAGTGATAGTCATTCCAAGTACTATCCAAGGCATAAATATGGTATGAAGAGGACATATATGTTAGTTATTATCACCATTTGGAATTAAGGAGTTATTATTAAAGAGTATGTGGTGTTGAGTGCCAGAAAGTAACAAAGAAGATATTTGAACTTTTATTTGCATCCAAAACTTGTAAAACTTACCTAAAAGCATCATTTCAATACAAAGATTATTTTTCTCTCTTCGTTCTTTTTTTCTCATTTTTGGCATTTTGAAGAAGAGCTGATATGTGCAGATGGAATATATTTTAACATTTGTTTGAAGTCTAGATGGAATACGAGAATTGAGGATGAAAGTTTCTGAAGGTTTAAAATTTAAATCAAGAGGAATTTAATGAAGGTTTTATCCTATGATCACAATTCAGTTTTAAATTTGTTAAGATCAGTATGATGCAAATTAGTGAGACTGTGCTATCTCTTTTATTACACACTTTTTAATTCCTGATTTTTGAGTTTATATTTACTTTTTGCTATCTCTTCTATTACACGCTTTTTAATTCCTGATTTTTGAGTTTATATTTACTTTTAGCTATCTTGATCTGTTAGTTCCAGGTGTTGACATACTAGTACTATTTGAAATTTGATTAAAAACATTGGTGTCGCTTTTAAAAACTTTTGTGGTAGTTACAATGCCATGTCTACATTTATGGGTTTTAATGAACTTAAGGGGCACATGTTATGTAAAAATTTTGTAGAAGTCAACAAGACATTTTTAGATTCCTTAGATTAGCATGGATTTTGTACATTTAGTAGCTGTCACTTGTCACCATATTTGATGCATAGTTGTAGAGTTGTGAGAGTACTATATGTTCTTTGATGTAGGCTCACTCAGACTTGCTTTAACAAATGTATAGAGAAGAGGTATGCAATTTCTGGAATTAGCTCATTTTTTTTTGGTTGAAATACATCGCAATAGTTTTATGTTTTTTCAGCATTAAGTTTCCTTGATGGGCTATTTCTTCAAGGAAAACCCTCCAAGAATGACTGCTTGCATTTTTTATTTCTATAGACATTGTTTTTCTGCAAAAACAAGTTCCTTGATTTCTTGTTACTGCAATAATAATATACTAGTACTGGATGCATTTGTTGGTCAATTAACTAACTTTGTGCAACATGGACACAATTTTTTATGTTTTTCTTTCTAAATTGTTTTTCAATAAACACATAGAGGTGGTAGGATGAAAGATCTTCTTTGATTTGATGTCTACTAATCCTGATTTTTTTGGTTTTTCCTTGACTTTTATGGTTTTTTGAGATTTTTGCAATATTCTGTTTTGCTTGGTATTTTGAATGTGTTCTGATATTTTTTGTGTTTTGATGTTTATGCAATGAAATTGCTGGAAATATAGGGAAATTGAAAAATATTGCTGTTCTAAACAATAAAATGCATAATTTGCACATAACATGACATACCCATTTCAATAGATGACTTATAAATGAATTGCTACATGACTATTATGAATTCCACAAGTCTGATCTGAGTTCTTGGGCTACATCATGTGGCTGCTATAGGCCTGATATGCAACTTCCAGCCTCTAAGATAAATATTATGGATTCTTCTTTACTGTTCCAGCCAATCCTATGCTTGGTATGGATCTGGTCTCGAAAATTAGACTTACTTCTGACTGATCTATGGTCTGATTATGGCTCCAAACCCAACACCCAGTTGTAGTAGGTTGTATTTCCCTAAATATGTCTGATATGTTGTTGAAGATAGATTTATAAGCTCAAACATCCCAGATCTAAATTCTCATCCTTAAATTTTCTCTTCAAGATGACTTTACCTAAGTTTTTCTCTAATGCCTAAGTTAGGTTTGATTATGACTCCAAACCCAAATGCCCAGCTGTGGAGTATGTTGTATTTCATTGGATAATAGATGGTATGGCAGGTCTAATTTATTGCTCATGTATAAGGTCAAACAATTCAGATCTGAATTTTGATCTTTAAATATATTGTTTAGTGGTCCATTTGGAATCATATAGATTAAAAACTCATTTTATATTAAATTACAGATTGTATATAAGATCGTCCAGTCATGGACTAGGAAATGAGACAATGGTCTCTTTATGCTACTGTATTTTCAAGTGTTTGTCTTCTTGAAATTTAGATAAAATATTGGATGCAATATCTGTGTATAAGTTTGTATTCTATCGTAGTTTTTTCCGTAAAGGTTTCTTATGTTTTTGTTTTTGTCTGAAATCCTTGAAGTGGCATGCTACAGAATATGCCAGATGCTAAATGTTATTTTACAATAGTGCTAAATTCTAATTGATAATAGTTCAAATAGAGCAGTTCAAATAATAAATTATTGTCATGTAATTCTTTCTCTCCTAGTTTTCATTTTTTTTTCTCAGTTGTTTCCAGAGTAAATGTATAGTAATATTGTTTTCCAAACTGGTAATGTCGTTAATTTTATTCAAGGTGATTATTGAGAGTATTATTTGTTCAAAATATTCATGTCTTTTAATAGAGACAAGTGACTGTGATGATCTGGTGCACATCTTACCTAGATAGGGCAAAGGTTAATAAAGAATCTATCTACGCTATTCAAGGGGATTGAGCTAAAACCCTATTTTCTTCATGGAGATCTTTGGAGTGGGAATATTTCTTCTAATAAGAACAATGAGCCTATTATACTTGATCCTACATGGTATTGTAAGTTTTTAAATTTGCAATTGTTTGCATGTATTCTTTGCATTGCATTATAGGCATTTCTTATAGATTTTCTATATTACATAACTTTTGTCACGAGGATAAAAACCAAGATTGATGGGTATGAAGTTTTTGGAACTGTTGAGGTTGGTAATATACCATTACATGCTTCAATAGTACATAAAATAGTTGCATTTATATACAACATCTCAAAAGATGTTGAACTTGAAAAGATAGTGAACTGTATGCTTCTCTTTATCATGTTGGTAGAGGTATAATTTGATTTCCATTTTATTTAGATTATTTTCAAACACTTATTTCTATATATATTTCTTAATTTTATGTTTTTCAGCATGTTGGTTGGTGGTCACCAACTATTGTTAGAAGGGATGATCGGGAGGCTGTGCATATTCTGAATTGCAAATTTATTGTTACTACAGTATGGAACATTAGTCAGAAGTCACACTGGCGTATAAAGACTCATTTTTCTATCAGCCATTTAGATGTGAACAAAATTTGAGTAAGTAGACTTGACTTATTTTCCTTCTAGCTTGTGTGATTATGATATCCAAAAGTGTCTTCTGATTTTATGTAATGAAGTATTTTTTTCATTATGACATGTGGGAGAATGTGTAAGTTACTAAGACACTTATGATTTTGAATTTTGGTGCAGTTTTCTTTTTCTCTAGCATTAATTACTAAGTTTATTTTCCATATTTCAAGATAGTTTATTTCTATTAGGCTCGTAGGCAGGATTTAAAAATTGAACCCAGCCACTCCATATCTTCCATCTCCTTGTCTACGTGTGCCCAAATTCTGTACTATTAAGCTTGAAAGCATTTTGAATAGAGGCAAGTTGAGTTCATTGTTCATTGATAGATCCTCTGAGATCATCAATGAAAAGTGATAGTGGCATCCTGACAAGGCATGATGTTTCCCTTTCTCCTTCTTTCTAGCTATTTGATCAGTACCAATATCTGTTTGGCATGAGGTTTTTGAATCTTAACATATGGTTGTTCAAATTCTGTATCTCTTAAATGATTTCCTTTTAGCATATAACTTGTTGTGCATAGTTGCCAAGTTTGTTTATTGTATCAGGCATATTAATGAATAAGCATATTAGTTACTATTGGTGTTTACGACAGTTTGATTAGTTATCGTCAATGTTTTTCAGGCATTCTATAAAATAGTTCACATGCCTTGCGTATGATATGACATTTTGCATTCATCCTGCACTCTCTCATCCAGCTGATGATGGATTACAGAGAGTGATCTGAAACGATGATGCTAAAAAACACACACAATCAAATCCAAAACAAACTTGCATTACAAATGGATTGTGCAAATTTGATATTGTTAATTTTGCATGCATGTCTACCAGGACAATCACAACTTAAACATATAAATATGTTTAAGTTGTGATTGTCCTGGTAGACATGCATGCAAAATTAACAATATCAAATTTGCACAATCCATTTGTAATGCAAGTTTGTTTTGGATTTGATTGTGTGTGTTTTTTAGCATCATCGTTTCAGATCACTCTCCGTAATCCATCATCAGCTGAATGAGAGAGTGCAGGATGCATGCAAAATGTCATATCATACGCAAGGCATTTGAACTATTTTATAGAATGCTTGAAAAAAATTTACACCTAGGCATTGGTAGAAATTTCTACCTTCATTGGTCAAAATTTCTACCTTTATTGGTCAAAATTTTTGACCTTCATTGGTCAAAATTTCTACCTTCATTGGTCAAAATTTCTACCTTTATTGGTCAAAATTTTTGACCTTCATTGGTCAAAATTTCCACCTTCATTGGTCAAAATTTTCTACCTTCATTGGTCAAAATTTCTACCTTTATTGGTCAAAATTTCTACCTTTATTGGTCAAAATTTTTTACATTCATTGGTCAAAATTTCTACCTTTATTGGTCAAAATTTTCTACCTTTATTGGTCAAAATTTTGACCAATTCCTGGCAAAACTTACACCAAGGCTATTGGAGGTTTTTGACCAATGTATTGGTCAAAATTTTGATTGGAAAAATTCCGACCAATGGGTTGGTCGATTTTGGTTGAAGTTTGGTCGAAAACTGGGTCAAAATTTCAACCAATAATGGTCAAAAAATGGTCTCAAATGTACTAGTGTTTCTTACAATCTTCAATTTCTAATTTCAAGCACTTGATCTACTCATTCTGATGTGATCATTGTTTGATCTGATATCTATTTTTATCCCTTTCTTTGTTCTAATCATCTGGATGTGTAATTGTTGTTCAATTCGCTAAGTTTGCGATGCCCCTGTTGTTTGCCATGTTCTGCAATTTTTTTTATCTAATTAGAAAATTCCTTAACTTCTATTCAACAAACTAAAATCATGGGGTCTTAGCCTTCTTATAAAGACTTTGTAGACTTAGGGTTTGGTATGGATCTATGATCCATATTGAATCTTGAATTCCTGCTCATTACTTGCATTTTTTTCATTGGTTGCATGCTTTCTCCATTTTTTTTATTGGTTGCATGTTGATTGCATAGTAAATGTAAAAGATTCATTCTTATCCTTGTTATCCTTTGAAATCCTTTTATGTTGGCTCCAAAAATGGTTTACATCTGAGTTTGTGAAGACACAAACTCATATGTTGATTATGTGTTACTCGACACATGTTGGACTACTGGTGTTCAACACATATACTATCCTACTTTGCTCAACACCTATTTCATTATATCTTTCTTGGCACATGTATGACTCTAGATCACTTGGCATATGAAGTGTTCTGACTTGTTCGGCATCAATTGTGACTCAGCACCTGTATAATGCTCAACACCTGAAGTCACTCAGCACCTATTGGAATTCTAGCTCAGCACATATTGTAGCTCAGCATACATAGTGTACTTAGCTTTAATGTAAAAAGTGGTTAAGTGTGTTGACACTCAAATTTCAAAACAATTCTAAGACCAAAAATCTCCCCCTTTGACATGAGTGTCAAAAACACTTAACTAAACATTACTAGTCTGATCTTATAAGTACCCTATCCAATCTGCTCTACATATGTACAAAATTTCAAAATTTGTTCAAAATACCTTATAACTCCCCTTGATCTAATTGTGCCTTGTCTATTCTTGCAACCAAAATTTTGTGTTGAATATGGTTATACTCTTTCACTTTTCCCTATCTCTATTTCCTATACCTGTGTGCTGAGCTATTTTGTCTACTCTATTTGCACTTGCTGGTTTTATTCATATCTCCCCAAAACATTATTTCTCCCCAATACTATTTACACATTATGACTTATCTCCCCCTTTTTGGCTATCTACAATTCCTTCTTTTATTCTCCAAAAGAATTAATAGAAGAATGTAATCAAAACTTAGTACTCTATTCTTTTCCTTAGCCATATCTTCCTTACTATTACTTCTCCCCCTATCTCCTTTTATTATTTCTCCCCCTTTTTTGACACTTATGTCAAAGGGTTCTAAGGAGCAATACCATATTTTTCCAAAAATGTGTTGTTTACCTCCATTATCATTTTCAGAGTTGCATCCCAATTCTCCAAAGCAATGTCTAGTGACTTATGTTGGATGGCAGTCTTTGCAGCAAGATGCACAAGTCCATCTAATGTAGAAAGATTTTCGATCTTTCTTTAAGATAGTTTCAGCATAGACTTGTTCTTTGTGGAGGACCTCCAAATGTGGAGTTACGAAGGATTAAATCTGCATTAATTTGGCCTTTATATTGGCCTCTTCACTAGTTAGTGTAGCTAACTCTCTTTGAATGTGAAGTGATTGGACAAAATGCTTCTCACTTTGAGCTGGATCCCTTGGCAATTGCATGCTAGAAATCTTCAAATATCTCTCCAAGCTCATTATCCTCTGACGTATCTGTTGTGTGAAGTTGAAAAAATCACACAGCTTTTTGTATAGTGAGAAAATGTTCTCAAGTATAGTTTTGACCTTGTCAATTTTCTTGGCCAATTCTACTTGTTCAAGTGCTATACCACTAGATATTTTCTCATTCACCTTCCCTTGAAATTTCCTCTCAGACCACTCCATAAGTTTAACATTTGTATTCTGGTCTTCACTAGTCACCTAGTCTACTATATCAAATAATTGTTCTATTATGGGTTTTGACTCATATGGTGACTGCAAGATGAAGGCATCTATAAAGATGTCCTTAATCTCATGTAGTGCTTGCTTATTCTTATACTCTTTTCTGAGTAATTCTTTCCTTTTTCTCTTGTTTAAGGCATCTTGCATTTCAGTGATTTTCTCCATTGTGATAGTCTTGGAGTCATAAGCAAGAATGCTTATCTCTTCATCTAACTCAGGGTCTCCATAGTGAAGTACCCTGGCCACCTTGGTTGAGCTTCATCCTGGTGTGGAGATTTGCAAAGGTATGGCTTTAGTGCTCAGCTTCTAAAGGGTTTTTGTAGGAGTGCCTATTTTTGGTAGTTCTACCAATGTCTATATAGTGGCATGCTCCTTTTTCTTTGATTTATCTTCCTTCTCATCAGATTTTCCTTCTTCTGCACTCAACTTCTATGGGGTGTCCCCTAATGCTATAGGTGGTGGAAGCATTAAAACTTTAGTGCTAGTAGTTGTATAGGTGAAAGGTGGTTCCTTTGGTTTCACCTTTTCTCTTTGTGGTTCTACTACTACCTTATATAGCTCATCTACACTCACCAATATAGGGTTTGTGCATAACTATGCCTGTAGAATGGATTGGTGAAGGATTTTGGAGAGATCTTCTACAGTTAAGGGATTGATGTTCCAAGTTGAATTGTCAGGAACATCCTTGATAGTTATTGTGTCTGCAGGTGTGATGGTTACATGAGGAGGGCTAGGAGGAGGCATTTGTGTCTCTTGCACACTCTATTCCTCTTCTTTCTGTTGTTCAACTATTGCCATATCTCCTCTTCCTTCTCTTCTTCTCCTTTCTTTTCCTCATCTCCTTTTGTTGTTGCTTTATCCTTCTTCTCTTCATCTTGCTTCTATTCTTCTCCTTTCTTCTCTTCTATTTTCTTTTCCTCTATCTTTTCCTTGACACTAGCCTTTACCTTAGTTGCTTCCTCATCCTTGTCATCAGTTACCTTGTAAATTGTTTTCCACAATTGTGTAGATTTATTTACTACATCCTCAATATTATTTTGTAGAATGCTAAAGGCTCTATATTTAGGTGCAAATTTTCCACCATGTTTCTTATTAGCCTTTGTTATTTGACCTCTTGTTAGGTTAGGCTTTACTTGTGCTAAGGTAGATTCTCTAATCTACTTTTCCATTTTTAGACAATAATGCCATTTGTTTTCAATTATCTCATACAACTCTCTAGGCATGGTAGTGTCTAGTTCTAGAGGTGTGTTTTTGAACTCAACCATCATGGCATACACAGATTCCTCTATTTTATTTTGCTCTTCTCTACTTAGCTTATTGAAATCAATGTTTTTCAAATCATTCGAATCTACATTCCTAAAATTTTCACAAATTTTGTCTATAGCAGATTTGGGAGGATGACTTACCACTCTAAATTGGTTGATATCCTTTGATTCTATTCTTTCCTCATCATTAGTATCTGGCTATGCCACATACTTTCTTCTTTTCTTTGGAAATTCATTAGACTATTGAGTAGCCTTCTTCTTCTATTTTGTTTCTTCTTTGGCCTTTTGTGTGGATGCCCTTGTGCTAGCTCTTGTTGCTAGTGCTGGCTTGGCTTGTGCAAGCTTAGTTACCTTCTTGGCTTTGGGCTGAGCTGGAGGCTGAGTTTTAACCTTTCTTTTCTTTTTCTCGACTTCTGTAGGTGTTTCCTTGGCTTCTTCTTCCTCGGCACCTTCCTCCTTGTCTTCTCCTAAGCCCTGTGTCAACTCCATTGGGCCTTGCCCTTGCTCTTCTTCTTATTCACTTTCTCCTTCTTCTTCTTCTTCTTCTTCTTCTTCAGCACCTACTTCTCCTTCAATATTTGCACCAAATTTATTCTTTATCTTCTTTACTAATTTATCTTTCCTCTTAATAATAGAGGTTTTCTTCAATTCTATTTCAACTTTGGATTTGACAACATCATATGTGTCAAAATGAGGAGCCTCCTTATCTATCTCTTCTACAAGAAATGTTGTGATTGTTGCTGAGGCTTCATCTACATCAAGTTCATATCCCAATGGCCTTAGCCATCTTATTCTTGGAATTTTTGCTTGGATATAGGTGTTATCAATGTCAACCAAAAAGCATATGTCATTGATGTGTTTTTCCACTACAAAAACTGGTATTCTTACTTTTTGCTTCATGAATTTCTTAAAATTTTCAAAATAACTTGTCATTTGGGCCTCAAAATTATCAGCCATCTGATCAATGAACTCATTGATTTATGCAATTGTATATTTCCTTGGGTTCTAATTCACCTTAACAATAGAAGGAAACTCTTCCATAACATAGAAGAATATGCACATAAGAACTGAACCAAACTTACATTGAGAACCTTTTGTTCTCCTTATTGCTCCTAGGTTTTCATTTATTTTCTACAACATCAGTTCTGACAGATCATATGTGTGATCTTGCTTTACAAGCTTATAGGCTACATCCACAGCAATACATGGCACACTATTCAATCTACTAGATTGGTAGAATTTGTGAGAAATCACTCTCACTACCAAATCTAGAAGAGGATCAATTATAGTATCAATAGTCATACCCCTCTTATTCCATTTGGCTCCTATTCCTTTCAATGATCTCTTTTGAATCACTTCTTAGGGTTTTAGGCTGATCTAGGGTTGCAAAACCTATAACCCTATGTACTATCATTTTGGTAATCTTTATTGGTCCTATTTTCAACCACAAACATCCATTGTGAATTTTGCTGAGGACAATTCGTATCCATTCTATTTTGAAACCTGGAGGGTAAAGTAAAGCATTGGTCAAACCCTTTTTCTCGACTACTTGGAACTCATCCTTTAGAATTTTGTTTTCACACAATTTTTCATAGGCTTGTAATATCTTAAGATCACCTATTTCTCCTATCTTGCATTTATAACACTTCCTCACATCTTGTACCATGACAACTTTTGGTGGAATAATGAACAATGCGCTAGTAGGATCATTTCTGTAGGTGACTTCAAGGATTGGCCTAAACTCAAGTTGTCTTACCTCATTACTAACTAGCTAGACCTCATGACCTTCCTTTCCTTTGGGGTTTCTTGAACTAAAAGCCATTATACCAAACTAGGGTTTTAATGTATTAAGAACTTTAACACAACGTAGCTCGACACTTGATAAATACCTTAGATTGTCAAAATGTATGCTAAATTGTTGTTGAGATCAATGCAAATGGCTTTAAGGTTGATGTATGATCACTCCTACACTTTTCTCATCTTTGCTCTATGTTTGAATGGCATAAAAATGACTAAAATTATACCCTATACCTTTCAAAACCTAGCATTAAATGCTTAGTGCATACAGCTATAAACTTGACACTTGAAGGTTTCAACATGACTCGACTCCCATTGTATTCCATTTACTCAGTTTCCACTAGATTTCCACTTCACTCAGCATCAACTATCAACTAGTTCACTATTAGCAACTCGGCATCCATTGGAACTTTACTCGGCATCTGAGGACAGTTCAGTAGTATTTGCAAAAACTTCAAAATTTGACTTGGCATCTTTTCTCATGCTGATTTCTCTTTTACAGTACTTCTTTGTCTTGGGACTGCTGTATGATATAACTTTGTATACCAGTCCCATACACCTAGTCTTTCTTAGTTAAATGAAATTTGATCACTTGACCTTTTGGGTGAAGTGATCCCTTCATCTGATGTGTTGCACTCATCTTTCTTCTTCCAAGTCTTGTTCATTTGCCCTCTGATTTGTTCAACATCAATCTTATTTTTTCCTTTGTTGACTTCTAACTTGGGTTCCTTTGACTTTGTTGGGCAATTCCTACTAATATGACTTGTCTTCAAGCAACTGAAACATGTGGTTTGGCTTAACCATCTATTATAGTTTCCTCTGAAATATTTCCTTATGCAATTTTTAGGAATGTGTCCATACTCCTAACAATAGTGACAGCTATACTTGGTATTGTAATCCCAATTACAATGATGACCATGGTTGTTTCCCTTTGCAAGCTGATTAGGTGTCCACATAGGCTTTGATCTGCATTCAAATGTTCTATGTCCATACTTTTTGCAGTTGTATTAGTGACCCTCAAATCTTGGTGTCCTCATGGTCTTGCTTCTACATTCATGTGCTTGATGTCCTTGCTTTTTGCATTTGTGACAAAAGCTTGCATTTTTAGGCTTATCATGTTAATGACCATTCTTGCTCCTAGAAACATTAGAGGTATGTCCCTTTTTACCATAGAAATGACAAGTAGGTTTAGTGTTCTTACCTTTGTTACTCATTTCTTATGCAGTCTTGGATGATTCTCCTTGCTCAGTACTGGTGTAACCAAGTCCTGAAGTATCATTACTAGACCTTGGTGATTTTAGAAGTTGCTCAAAGTACTTGATAGCCTCATTGGGTTTATCGAAGCTTTTTGCTATCTCCTTCTCTCATTTTAGGTCATTCTGCAATTGCTCATTTTGCATTCACAAGGTGGAAATCTCAATGTCCTTCATGTTCAGTTCATGATGAGCATTCATCATCTGGCTTAACGTGTCCAGTTGCATGTTTGAGATTCTTTCAAACTCAATTGTCTTCTCCTCTATTCTATTGGTAATATTTCTCTTATCATCTTCTATTATGGCCTTGTCTTCAATGGATTTATTCTTTTTTTCAATCACTTCACAAAGCATTATGGCTTGTGACTCTTGTTCAAGCTTGAGTATTCTTATTTCTTTAGCTTGTGCTCTATTTTTCTCCATCAATTCAGCTATTACTGCATCAAATTCCTTGGAATCTTCATTGGAAAATACTTGTGTGGTATCAATCTCCTTATAGTGTATGTCATTTTCAACTATGGCTATATTCTTCCTTCTTTTTAAGGACTTTCTCAATTCCTCTTTGGCTTCCTCCAATTTGTGTAGAGCGAGGTGCATATCAATCACCTAATTGTCTATGATCTTCCCAAGTTTGAATACTTCCATCTTTAGATCTTTTCTCTAAGCTATTAGGCTTCTCCTTGTGAGAACCTTGACTCTAATACCAATTTTTGGAATATTCAAATGGGAAGAGTACTTCTAAGAGGTGGGGGGGTGAATCAGAAGTACCACACTTTTAACCTTTTCAAATCCTTTAGAACAAATAACTGAAAGTAAACTGCATGCATGTAAACATATTAAATAAACATAAAGTAAACACATACATCAACACATATCACACTAGATTTGGTAATCTAGAAACCCTCTAGGAATAAGAAGGTAAAACTGGGGTGGGGATGATACCCACGAAAATCACTGCAACAATAATTGTTTGACCACTTCTAATGGTCTGCTCTATGAAAGGTGTGCCCTATTAAAGGCTTTACACTGTGTCAATAGTGACCTAGTTAAAGGATTTACAAACACTTTACATGAAGTGTCACCCTATTAAAGGATTTATTCACCTCTTCAAAGGATCTACAAAATAGCTATTAAGCTAACGTATCAACATAGGGTTTTCACTATCTAATACAATGGCTAGAGAGTATTAGAAATATTTCACATATTTTCTTACAATCTTCAATTGTTAATTTTAGGCACTTGATCTACTCATTTTGATGTAATCCTTGCTTGATCTGATATATGTTCATATCCCTTGCTTTGTTCTGATCAACTAGATGTGTAATTGTTGTTCAATTCACTAAGTATGTGATGCCCCTATTGTTTTCCCTATTCTACAAATTTTTTTATTTTCTTAGCAACTTCCTTAACTTCTATTCAGCAACATAAAATCATGGGGTCTTAGCCTTCTTATAAAGACTTCATAGACTTAGGGTTTGGTATGGATCTACAATCCATATTGAATCTTGAATTCCTGCTCATTCCTTGCATTTTTTTTCATTGGTTGCATGCCTTCTCCATTATTTTGATTGGTTGCATGCTGATTGCATAGGAAATGTAAAAGATTCATTCTTATCCTTGTTATCCTTCGAAATCCTTCTATGTCAGCTCCAAAAATGGTTTACATCTAAGTTTTTGAAGACAAACTCATATGTTGATTCTGTGATACTTGACACATACTGGACTATTGGTGCTCGGCACATATACTATCCTACTTTTCTTGGCTCCTATTTCATTCTATCTTTCTTGAGACATGTAGGACTTTGGATCACTCAACATATAAAGCATTCTGACTTTCTTAGCATCAATTGTGACTTGGCACCTATATATCACTCGACATTTGTATAATGCTCAACACCTAAAGTCACTCGACACCTGTTGGAATTCTGACTTAGCACATATTGTAGCTCATCATACATAGTGTACTTGGCTTCAATGTAAAAATTGGTTAAGTGTGTTGACACTCAAATGTCAAAAAAAATCTAAGACCAACATATACATCTTAGTTCTTGAATAGTAGCAACTCTAATGGCATAAATAGGTAGTAGTGTCCTCAAGACTTTACCTAACATAGTATCAACATCTATATGACTAGCAACTCCTTTTATTGCACTAACAACTTCTTTTATCCTTGCAACATATTGAGTAATATTCTCACCTTCTTCCATTCTTGTATCATCAAACTTTCCTTTGAGACTTTTAGATTTGGCTCTTGGAACATTCTTGTCTCCTCCATAGATAGTGGCTAGGGCATCCCACATTTTCTTTATAGTGTCACAACCTTTGATATCATCAAATTTGGCATAACTTAGGGTAGAGGCAATCTCCAACATTTCTTGGTTGTGTTCTTTCTTCTTCTTCAAATCTTCAGCAGTTAGGGCTCTAGCATGATCAACATGTTTAGTAGTAATGGTAGTTTGTGCATGATTTCCAATTCCTCCAAGATGTAGCTTCATCAAAATTTTCAATGCAATAAAGTTATCTCTATTAAGCTTGGGCACTTCTCTTTTAGACATCTTGATCTTTATGCTTCTAGTACCTCCAAACTAGTCTTCTTAAGTAACCAATGCTCTAATATCAATTGTTGGAATTCTTTAGAATAATTGAGAGGGAGGGTGAATTAGTTATCCAAGGTCCATATGTACAAGTAAAAAATTTCACAGCTTAGTGAACCCATAAAATATCTACCATTGTGCATGCTTCCATAAGATTATTCAGTTACTTAAAACTTATAGGTTACTATCAAATCAACTTGCAAAAATTTAAATCATAAAATATAACATATTTAGCAACACACCTAACACAATGATTTACATTGAAGCTTGATTTGGGAAAACCACCAGTAACATGCTACCACTTTTTCACTCTTCTGAACTGATGCCCTATGAAAGGCCAACCTTGCTAAAGGTTAAAATACACATTGATAAATGTGACCCAGTTAAAGGATTTCAATCACCTTAAGTGAGCCTTGTTAGAGGACTTTCAATCACTTACTTGGAGTGTCACTTGGTTAAAGGATTTACAAATGACTACTAGGTCAACCTTAATCTGATGCAGGAGCATCCAGAGGTATAAGGGCAATCTTGTGTCACCCAAAAAATGTACTTAGACTTAGTTTCTATTTCATGTCTTTACATTTTTGGATACCCATTTGGGTCAAATAAAGGTTCCAAATCTCACAGTTCAACTATCAATGTGCTAGAAAATCTCAAAAAAATAGGAGCATGCAATTTGGCCATCATTTTGGTGACCTAGAAGGTGTGAATTTTCCAGATGAATATAATTGTGATTTAGAGCATTCCAGAAAAAGAATTAGGTCAAAAGGCCCCATGGTTTGAAAGTTATTGCAATTTTTCGAGTTTTAGAGACCTCCTAAGAATGCTTCAAAGTTAGTTAGGGGCATTAGATGACCTCAAAAAGGGCCAAAAAATGGGGGACGAGTGAATTTAGTCCATAGGGCTATAGAGCGCTTCAAGAGCTTTCCAAAAATGTAAACGGTTTGTCAATCGGAGCTACGGTTCAAAAGTTATGCCTCCTGAAAGTTCAGTTACTGTTTCTAGATTCTTCTAGATTTGAGCCAACTTCTACCGCAGCTTCCAAAACCTTCTATTTGGTTAGTGGATGCCTACTAGCACTTTCTAGAATGTACTCCTAGTCCTTAACCCTCCAGGGTCTATTTAAGGAGATTTCTGGCATTGTAAAAGGCAGTTCAGAGTGGAGTTTGAGAGGAGGTACTGAAAGGAGAAATTATCTCCAGATTTATGCTATTGTAAGCCCTTAGGGCATGTTTTGACATTTATTTTCTCTGTACTATTTGTACTAGCTTATTTTCTTAGTCAATACAATTTCCCTTTTCTATTGTCTCCATTATGTTCTTGGGTTGTGTCCCCATCAAGTGGTATCAGAGCTGGTTTTCTTGAGTGTGCAGACAGAGCGTCGACTGTGAGGTAGTTTGCACCAGGACTGTGTGGTTGTGGGTTTGAGTTAAGAAGATGCCTCCATGAAGAGAGCATGGTGGAAGGTCTAGAGCTATTAATCTTGAGGAGGTTAGAGCCCTCCATAGGCAGTTATAGGCATTGCAAGAGGAGCTTCGTAGAGGAACAAATGTTGCCACAGGTGACGACATTGAGGATGAAAATGAAGAAGAAGAAATGGGACCAGAAGGGGAACTTGACGGGGAAGTTCTGAATCCTGTAGAAGAAAGGCTTTTTAGGGCCATTACTAAGTTTGGGAAAAGACCTACAATTGAAGTGGGTGTATTTTCAGGAAATCTAAAACCAGATGAGTTGATCGATTGGATCAATGAACTGGAAGAATACTTTGAGTATGAGGATATAAGGGACCCAGATAGGGTTAAGTTTGCAAAGGCCAAACTGAAAGGCCATGCCAAAATCTAGTGGCAAGAGGTTCAATTGGAAAGAAATAGAAGAGGAAAGGAGAAGATCACAAGATGGGATCGCATGGTGGACAAATTGAAGAAGTAGTTCATTCCTATGGACTACGAGCTTGATTTGTTTAAGAAGATGCATGGATTAAAGCAAGCAGGAAGATCAGTCCAAGAATATATAGAGGAATTTTATTGACTCTTGATTAGAGCAGGGCATGCAAAAGAAAATAAGAAGAAGGTTGCTCATTATATCAGTGGGTTGCGACCTAGCATCCAGGAGGAATTAAGTTTGGTAAGAATGACCAGCGTTGAAGAGGCATACCAGTTTTCCCTACGAGTTGAAGAGAAGTTGAATAAAAGGTTTGAAGGAAGACAAAGAGGGTGTGGTCAAGGAGAAAGGGGAAGTGGTAGATCACCTCGAGGCCACAATGAAACCCAAAAGAAAAATGAAGATGTGGGTACTAGCAGGAACCAGAGGAATGAGGGTTTCAACTGCTCCCATGATCAAGACTTTGGAAATCAAAGAGGAAGAGGTAGAGGACGTGGAAAAGGAAGAGGAGGCTTTCATGGTACCTATTTCCATTGCAATGAAGAAGGTCATCGTGCCTTTGAATGCCCTCAATGATAAGGAAGGACAGATAGGAGAGTTGAGGGCCAAGCTAGGGTTGGTCATGTGGATGAGGATGCACAATCATCACATTCAAAGGATGCAAAAAGAGGAGAGACCTTGGTAAATGAAAGAGTCCTACTAAGTGGTGAGATTGAACTAGGACAATGGACGAGTTTATTCTGAGGCAGATGCAAGTGTGAGGATAAATTTTGTGACATGATCATTGATGGTGGTAGCACTGATAACTTGGTATCAGAAGAGATGGTCTCTAAGCTGAAGCTCAAGAGGGAGAAACATCCCTAGCCCTATCGGATTGCTTGGGTAAAAGATGATCATAAGGTCCTAGTAAGTGAAAAATGTTTAGTGAAATTCAAAATTGGGAGTTACCATGATGAAGTTCTCTGTGATGTTATTTCAATGGATGTTTGCCATCTATTGTTGGGTAGACCATGGCAGTTTGATAGACATGCAGTACATGATGGGCATGCAAACACATACTCTCTGACAAAGGATGGAGTTCACTACAAATTGAAGCCCATGAAAAAGAAAGGTGAAAAGGTATGTAGCAGTGCTAGGATTTGTCTTGTTGATGAAAGGAAGTTTTTAGATGGCATGAAACATCAGCATATGTGCTATGCTTTGATTCCTAGGAAAGATAAAGAAGGTAGTAGTGAAATACCAGTTGAAGTTTCAGATTTACTAGGGGAGTTTGGAGATATTATCTCTGATAATATTCTAGATGGATTGCCACGAGTAAGGAAAATCAATCATTAGATAGATCTGATTCCAGGAGCTAGTTTTTCGAACAAGGGTGCTCACAGGATAACTCCTACTGAAACAGAGGAGCTAAATAGACAGGTTCAAGAGCTGTTGAGGAAGGGCTTGATTCGAGAGAGCCTGAGTCCATGTGTAGTACCTACAGTACTTGCACCAAAGAAGGATGGAGAGTGGAGGATGTGTATAGATTCTCGAGCTATAAATAGGATCACCATCAAGTACCGATTTCCTTTGCCAAGGATGGATGATCTTATGGACTACTTGAGTGGAGCTTAGTACTTCACAAAGATAGATCTCAAGAGTGGCTATCATCAGATACGGATTCAAGAAGGAGATGAGTGGAAAATAGCCTTCAAGACCAAGGAGGGTCTTTATGAGTGGTTAGTCATGCCCTTTGGATTGACAAACGCCCCAAGAACCTTCATGCGGCTCATGAATAAGGTACTTAAGAAGTTCTTGGGAAAATTTGTTATTTTTTATTTGGATGATATTTTAATTTTCAGCAAGACTTTGGAAGAACATTTATTTCATATTCGTAGTGTCATTGAAAGGCTAAGGGAAGAGAAACTATTAATTAATCTAAAGAAATGTATCTTTGCAAAAAGGGAGTTAGTCTATTTGGGGTTTTTTATATCACCTGAAGGTCTCAAAATGGATCCAGGAAGGTAAAATCCATCTTGGAATGGCCTACTCCAAGGTCTGCTACTGAGGTAAGATCATTTCATGGTCTAGTTAGTTTTTATAGGAAGTTTATTAAGAATTTCAGTGGCATATGTGCACCCCTAACTGATACAATAAGAGGGGATAGAAAAGAGTTCAAATGGACTGCAGCAGCTGCGAGAAGTTTTGAATTTTTGAAGAAGAAGGTAACAGAATAGCCTATGTTGGCACTTCCAGATTTTAGAAAGGTTTTCCAGGTAGATTGTGATGCCAATGGCAGTGCTATTGGGGTTGTATTAAGCCAAGAAGGTAAGCCTATTGCATATTTTAGTGAAAAATTGAATGATGCAAAGAAGAAGTATTATGTTTATGATCAAGAGTTCTATGCAATAGTTCAAGCCTTAAAGAAATGGAGGCATTATTTATTGCCAAAGGAATTCATTTTGTATACTGATCATCAGGCATTACAGTACCTAAATAGTCAAGGTAAATTGAATCAGAGGCATATGAAGTGGGAAGAGTTCTTGCAGAGCTATACATTTGTGTTGAAGCATAGAAGTGGAAAATCTAACAGGGTTGCAGATGCACTAAGTAGGAGACAGTTGTTGCTTACAGTAATGTAGGTTGAAGTAGTTGGGTTTGATGAACTCAAAAATTTGTACCCTGAGGATCCTGATTTTGCTGAAGCATGGAAAGCTTGTAAAGAACCTGTTGCTGCAGATAGAACCAAGTGGTTAGACTATTTGATTCAGGATGGCATGTTGTTCAAGGGTAGTCCATTGTGCATTCCAAGGAGTTCCATGAGGGAAAATCTAATTAAGGAGAAACACAGTGGAGGGATGGCAAGACATTTTGGTCAAGATAAGACCATTGCCATTCTTAGAGAACATTATTTTTGGCCTTAAATTTCACAGGATGTGAAGAAGTTTATATAGAGTTGCCAGGTTTGTCAAGTTTCCAAGGGGTTTAGTCACAATACTAGCCTATATCAGCCATTTCCTATTCCATCAAGGCCATGGGAGGACATAAGTATGGATTTTGTTCTTGGATTGCCAAGGACACAAAGGGGTAATGACTCAGTATTCATGGTGGTTGATAGGTTCTCCAAAATGCCACATTTCATTCCATGCCACAAAACTCATGATGTTGTCCATATTGCAGACTTGTTTTTCAAAGAGGTGGTAAGACTACATGGTCTTCCAAGGAGTATAGTTTCTGACAGAGACACTAAATCTGTGGGGTATTTGTGGAGGACATTATGGAAAAAGTTGAGAACAGACTTGAAATTCAATTCCACGCATCACCCACAAACTGATGGCCAAACAGAAGTGGTAAACAAAAGTCTGGGTAATTTGCTGAGATGTTTAGTTTGGGATAAGCCCAAGGGATGGGATTTGATTCTACCACAGGTAGAGTTTTCTTATAATAACTCTATAAATAGGAGTACTGGAAAATCACCATTCCAAATTGTATATGGGAATAGCCCAAGAACTGCACAAGAGCTGAGGAAGATAGAACACGAGGAGAGGATGAGTGCTGAAGCTGAGGAATTTGCTGAACATATCAAGCGTCTACATGAGGAGGTTCAGGCACACATTACCAAGATGAATCAAGAGTATAAAGCTAGGGCTGATCAAAGGAGAAGACATAAGGAATTCCAAGTAGGAGATTTAGTCATGGTGCACTTACAAAAAGAAAGATTTCCAGCCGGTACTTACAACAAGCTGAAAATGAAGAAATTCGGCCCCTGCAAAATTTTGAAGAAACATGACTCAAGAAATGCATATGAAGTGGAGCTGCCAAATGGTATTCACATTTCTCCCATTTTCAACATTGCAGATTTAATAGAGTATCATGATGATGGTGCAGATGAGGAGCTGGTGTTAGAGCCATGTCCAATTCCTGCTTCTAAGAAGGAGGAGATAGAAGACATTCTAGATCATCGTGTGGGTAGGAGTACCAGAAACAGGCAGTATGAAGAGTATTTGGTCAAATGGAAAGGATGGCCGATCGAGGACTCAACTTGGATTTCAGCAGCTGAGGTTTCCTGTTTGGGATTTCCTCTACCATCCATAAAGTGACAGGGTCACTTTTCAATCTACCCTGGGTGTCTGATGCAGGAGCATCCAGAGGTATAAGGGCAATCCTGTGTCACCCAAAAAATGTACTTAGACATAGTTTCTATTTCATGTCTTTACATTTTTGGATACCCATTTGGATCAAATAAAGGTTCCAACTCTCACAGTTCAACTATCAGTGTGCTAGAAAATCCTGAAAAAATAGGAGCATTCAATTTGGCCATCATTTTGGTGACCTAGAAGGTGTGAATTGGCCAGATGAATGCAATTTTGATTTAGAGCATTCCAGAAAAAGAATCAGGTCAAAAGGCCCTACGGTTTGAAAGTTATTGCAGTTTTTCGGGTTTTGGAGACCTCCTAAGAATGCTTCAAAGTCAGGTTAGGGGCATTAAATGACCTTGAAAAGGGCTGAAAAATGGGGGATGAGCGAAGCTATCCATAGGGCTATAAAGCACTTTGAGAGCTTTCTGAAAATGTAAATGGTTCGTTAATCGGAGCTACGGTTCAAAAGTTATGCCTCCTGAAAGTTCGGTTACCATTTCTAGATTCTTCTAGATTTGTGCCAACTTCTACCGTAGCTTCCAAAACCTTCTATTTGGTTGGTGGATTCCTACTAGCACTTTCTAGAATGTACTCCTAGTCCTTAACCCTCTGGGGTCTATTTAAGGAGATTTCTTGCATTGTAAAAGGCAGTTCGGAGTGGAGTTTGAGAGGAGGTACTGAAAGAAGAAATTATCTCCAGATTTATGCTATTGTAATCCCTTAGGGCATGTTTTGAAATTTATTTTCTCTGTACTATTTTTACTAGCTTATTTTCTTAGTCAATACAATTTCCCTTTTCTGTTGTGTCCGTTTTGTTCTTGGGTTGTGTCCCCATCATAATCGAAAGGATTTTAACTAAATTTATTACAATTGCAAGAGAGTAATAGTAAGGCTTGATCTAATACAAACTTACAACCATACTTGCAAATTTTAGATCGCAGTGTCAGTCCTCCATTTTTCTTGGCTTATACTCATTGCAGCTCTACTAGCTTGTTCACCCTTCAAGCATTCATCTCCTTAAGCCTTTTTTCTTAACATGTCATTACGGACTCTTCTCTTAGGTCAGTTGATGAAGCAAACCCTTATGTCTCTTTCTCCCTTAGGTTCTCACATCTGAAAACCTTTGCTTCATGACTAGCCATCCTATTTATAGGAAGTTATGAACTTTATTGCTCATTCCCCATATTAGGGTTAGGTAGGATACAATGCATCTACCCCATATTCCATATCTCATCTAAAAATTTCTCCTTTGATCCTCTTTAGATTTTCCTAAAAATGGTTTACCTAGAATTCTATGCCACCACATCATCATCCTTATCTTCCACCTAGTTCACAAAATTCAAGAAAACAAATCTATCAGCTCAAATTCATCGAATCTATAAACTTTAAAATAATGCAGCAGCTCAGCATTATCAATCTTCTGATGCTTAGTACATATTGGGTTACTTGGCATCAACTAAAGTTTATTGGTGCTCAACACCTACTAAACTTTACTCAACACTAACTAACTTGCTCAACATCTACCAGAATTTTCATTTACTCAACTCCAACTAAAATTTTTCTTGGCTTGCCTTACTTTTCTTGGCACCTACTATCCACTCAGTCAAGCTTAGCAAACAAATTTTATATCACATGTTCTTCTTGACTTTCTTAGTGTAGCCAATATTTGTAACCTTAAGTAGATAATCAATGCATCATGTTACCACTGTCTTAACTAATTCTTGTACTTCATTACATAAGCATAAATCAAACTTTCCTTTAGGTTTTTTTGTTACCTCTTATTGGTAAAATCCTCTTCATTGATTAACTAAGTGATAGTACTTGAATCTTATAAGAAATTGTCTTACCAGCAAACAATAAGTTTAGCAAGTTTGACATCAGTGACAAAATAATGACTGAAACATGTATATGAATCTCTCTCTTTGTCAATCTTACTCAATCATTATGAAAAAAATATATATATTGGATTCATGCATTAATGTGAAATCCTTCACTTAGGGAAAGCAAACCCATGGTCACATGTTGGTTAACGATGTTGTGATTAATGCATATTTGGGTGTGAAAATTGTGAGCCTTTATGCTAACTATGGTAATTTCATGGATGCTCATTTGGTTTTTAATAAATTAAAAAACACAAGGAACCCCATTTTGTGGAATTCCATGATTAAAGGATACATTTTGTAGATTTTTTGTGAAGAGGGTTTTTCATTGTCAAATGAAATGCAGACCATGGGTTTACAACCTAGTGAGTTTACTTTTCCTTTTTTTCTCAAGACATGCAATAGCTTGGTTGAATTAAAATGAGGTAAGATAATTCATAGTAGAATATTAAAATTGGTTTATAGTGCAGTGTTTATGTAGGCAGTGCATTGGTATACATGTATGTAAAATGTCAAAGTTTGGAAGACACGCATCAAGTGTTTGGTAAAATGTCTAGATGAAAAGTTGTCCTAGAATGCCATGATTTTTGGGTATGCATAGAATGAACAGGGGAAGGAAGCTTTGAGTTTGTTTGGGAAAATGTAGGCAGAGTGTATGGAAATGAATTCTATCATAGTTGTGAGTGTTATTCTTGTAGCCACAATATCTAAAATTAGGACTTTGTGATAGGGAAGGGAGATCCATGGTTATGTAATTAGAAATGAGTTTGACTCACATCTTGATATCTCAAATTCTCTTTTGGATATGTATGCTAAAAGTGGGAATATAGAATGTGCACATCATTTGTTCGACAAAATGTCTAAAAGAAATGTCATGTCATGGATTGTTATGATTTATAGATATTCACATAATAAGAAAGGCAATGAGGCTTTGAGTTTGTTTGGGAAGATGCAGATAGATCATATGGAAAACAATTAAGTCACAATTGTGAGTGTTCTCTATGTTGTCTCTGTGTGTGGAACATGGGCTCTATAATAGAGGAGGGAGATCCATTGTTATGTAATCAAGCACAAGTTTAGCTCATAGCTTAATGTGTCAAATAAACTTTTGGACAAGTATGCCAAATATGGGAGTATACAATGTGCATGCCATGTGTTTGAGAAAATGTCTCAAATAAATGTGGTTTTGTATGATGCAATGCTTGCAGGGTGTGTGCAAAATAGGTGTCTTGATAAAGCCTTGATGATTTTCCATAAAATTCCTTTGGAAGATTTGGAATGTGATTTAGTCACTATCACAAGTATTATTCATTCATGTTCTTGTTTGATAGCTCTAGAACATGGTAAGGACATTCATAACTATCTTATAAAGAAGGGGTTTGACTCAAGTGTTTCTGTGGGAACTCTGTGATAGATATGTACTCCAAATGTGATGGTATAGATTATGCTCAAAATGCTTTTGATGATATGGCTGAAAGAAATGGAATCTCATGGACTACAATTATTGTTGGCTATGGTTTGCATGGGTAGGGAAAAGATGCTCTTGAACTTTTTGACAAAATGCAACAAATTGGGCTAGAGCCAAACCATATTACCTTTGTTGCAGTTTTATCTGTTTGCAGCCATGTAGGTTTAGTAGATAAAGGCCAGTAGTACTCTAGTTCCATGAGTTGTGATTACAAGATTACGCCCCAAGTTGAACACTATGCATGCATGGTTGATCTTCTTTGTCATGTTGGATGACTGGATGAGGCATATGACATCATGAAAAATATGCCAATGACACCTGATGTTGTACTGTGGTGAGCAATGCTTGGTGCCTATACAATATATTCCAATACAAAAATATGAAGGATAGCAGCAGAACAAGTTATTGATTTCATGCCAATAAATTTAGGCTTCTATGTTTTTCTTTCTCATATATATGCAAAGGCTAGTAGATGGGATGATGTTGAAAGAGTTGGAACACTAATGAAAGAGAGTGGGATTAATAAAATCCATGGATGCAGTTGGATTGCAATCAAGAACAATGTCCACACATTTGTCAAAACTTGCCCTGATGGCAACTATAAGGGTAGCCAAAAATCTTTGTTTTGTTGTGATTGTCATGTAGCAACAAAATTCATTTCAATCATCATTGGGAGAGAAATCATTGTGAGGGATATGAATCATTTCCATCATTTTAAGGATGGGCATTTTTCTTGTAGGGATTTTTGGTAATGGTGATTTCAAAGTGCAATAACCAATTGTTCAAATGTAACATTAAGTTTCTAAATTATCTGAGAACATTCATTTTCAATTCAAGTCTTCATATTTATGTGTTGCAATAGGTTTTCAAATCAAGAAGATGGAGATGTTTTTGACCTAAAAATACATGCTTCAACAACACATTAGTATCAAATAAAAGTGGGAGTCATTTGGGAAGAATAAAACTAAAGCAGTAACTTTTGTATTTTCTAAAATTGGAAATGAACTAATAACTTATTTGTTGAGTCAAAGGGTAGTGCATGGCAATCTTAAATTCATGTCAAAACAAGTTCGAACTCCTAAGTTCATGAAAACCATAGTAGTAAAGAAGGTATTTATTGACTTGAAACATGAAATCAATGTGTTATGATGCAAGTGAGGTTGCAAACATATTAAATTATGTAAACTCCTAGTTTCTACCCTTTTGAACCTTATCTACTCTATTTGTGTAGTTTTGAAATGTAAATCTTATTGGTTTTACCCTTTGTGTCAAAATTGTTGCATTACCAAGTGGTATTTGTAAAATCATTTCAATAAATTTGTAATCACTTTAATGGTTACATGTTCAAGATGTTTATCTTTTAGTTTCCATAGTGGTTTGAAATCACTTATCTATAAAATGATAGTTTTGCTCAATTTAAATGAAAATATAAGTTGTCAATTCCATTCTAAGTTATTTGTAACTGTTTGTATTTCCAATTCTATCATTTAATACCTCTTTCTTGATCCTAACACCTCCTTTGACCTTACTATCTTGTATTGTTCTTAAGGTCATTGTTCAAAGAAAAATAACTTTGTAGTTTTGCTTTGCAACTCATTTTTACCTTCAAAGTATTGCCAATTATCTCCTCTTCCTCCAGCCGGATTTAGGTCTCTATTCAAACCTACTTCATTGTTTCTATAAGTATTGTTCATAATTATAATAACAAAAAAATCAAATAAATGTGATACTATGAAATCCTCAAAAGACTAATTTACCATTTTATTGCATTTATGAGAAAAAATTAGTTTTAAAATCACAAGCACATAGTCTATAATCAAATATGTGTGTTTGTGTTTATTTTATGTTATTTAGGAGATATACCATTAGATTATACCATTAGATTGTACGTTTTTTAAACTAATATTTATTTTATCATATTACCTTGTGCATTTAGATAGATTTATTTATATTATGTTTATTATTGGTTTTAATTTAGTTCTAGATTTTGAGAACTCCTAAGGTGTCTCTATCCATCAAGACCTCTCCAAGTGTTCTTATTGCAAATAGATGACTTCTTTCTTTCTCCTCTAATACTAAATTTGACATTCTAAAACTTTTATTGTCATTTTAAAGATTGTGTTCTTATCTCATACCTAGGAATATCATATTTCAATCTTGTTGCTCTCAATTTTAACCCTCTAAGATCTAAAGTTTTATATCTTCTTCCTCCTTGATTTGAAAAATAAAATCAATTACCAAATAATTTGGTTTATTTTATGAGCTTCTAAACTTTTTATTTCATTATTCTAACCTTGTTCGACCTATTTGATGCATTAAGAATACATTGTATAGACTCTATACAAGTCTCAAACACCTTTCAAAAAATATGGCCACCCAAAATGTAATGTGACTTACAAGAAACACTCGTGAGACCAAGGATAACTTTAGTGGCTAATATTTTCCAATTGGCTAATCTCACTCATTAGGGACCCCAACTTTGGCTGATTTTTTTGCACTTTTGTGGTGTTCATGTTGCCTGCACTTTACCAAAATTGGGTCCTATGCTTAGGCTAATCACCAATAATAATATAGAAGTATTTATATTTTAGTGATGACTTCGCCACTGGAATCTAATTTTTCTATGTAGTAAATTAAATATTTTTGCCTACAATTTTCAAGGCTTGTCTTAATTGATGGTCATATTTGCCAATATTTGGTAAAAACTTAAGTTACATTACAAATTAAGTATGTAGATTTTACATGTGTCTCTATTCTGAAGACTTTTCATGAAACTTTTTATCCTTTCTCACCTTTCTAGAAAATAGATTTGATTGGGGATATGTATCTTTACTTTCAAAACGTTATTTAAAACCTAGTAACCTTTTAAAAGTTTGGCTTGAAATAGGATTTAGGACATTGATTTAGAATCATCCAATGGTTAAAAATAATAAGGGTGTTTCCCTCAAACCACCATTCAATAATTTGGAGGGAAACTGTAATGATAAAAGTGGGCTAACTTTAACCTTAAATTTTGATAATTAATTAGGTGTCATATAATAATAATAATATATAAAATCATTATTTCTAGGTATGTGTACTTTTTTCCATGATTTTCATCAATAATAAAATATTTGTAAGGATTTTATAGAATATTCATATGATTGAAAAATAATTGCTAATAAAATTAAAATATTTCCTACTTTAGAAAAAATCGCCAATAGAAATTTTTTTTTCTTGAACTAATGTTCGATTCGCCAAAATTTTATACTTCTTCCTAAATGTTGTGATGTGGAGCCTAATCAAACTCGAAGAATTATTTAGTACATTTTTCTCTCCATATTATTTCTACAGGGGTTTGGGGGCAGCACCCGTGCAAGGTCTTGGGGCAGCCCCAGGTGTGCTCCTTGTACAACATAGGGTGGGGTTGAGGGGCAACACCCTCGTGAGGGTTTTGGGGGGTAGCGCCCCTGAAGCCAAAAATGTCCTTATATTGTAAAAGGCATTGGTTGTTATTTTTCCTATTGGATGACTTATTCTAGCCCTAATTTTGTAAGCAGCAAAAGCTTGTATAAAAAGGCTTAGGGTTAGGGATTTCATAATGTAATCGTGATATTGTAGCTTCTTATAGCAGTATTAAGCTATAAAGGATTGTAAATTGTAATCACTGGATAATAATAATATTGGACCTATTGCTGGTGGACGTAGCCCAGGGATTGGTTGAACCACGTTAAATCTTGGTGTCTTGTGTTGTCTTTTTTATGATCTACTATTTTTTGGTATTGGTTATATTTTCATGTAACTGTTATTTATATCTAAGGTTAATCCTAAAAAATTGGAAGAAGGATCTTAAGAGACTAAAACATGATTTTGCAGATTGCATATCCAAAATGTCAAGTTGAACATAGGAAGGCAACACAATTTTGTGTGTACATATTTTTGACACCTTTTCCATTGATGTCAAAGGGGGAGAAGTACATAAGGAAAGTTTATATGTATATGTTTGTATGTGTAAGGAAGAAGTATGTAACGAAAATTAAATATGTATTTGTAAGGGGGATCTTAGCTATGTATTTAAGAAATCATTGTAAAGGAGTGATAAGGAATGTAATGATTCATTAAGACATGAATAAAATTTTGAAGTCTTGAAGGCATTTTTTTTAAGTAGTTACTTTTTTTTTGTATCACATATTTTTGGGACTTATCCAATTTTTCCAAATGTTTCCATCAATGCCAAAGGGGGAGATTGTTTGAAATGTGGCTAGGTAGATGTATGAGTGTTGTCATTTATGGCAACTGTAGACACCTAAATTTGATTACACCGCTTTGGTAATCTAATTTAGCCATCTCTAAAGGCATCATTAATTAAATTCTTATTTAATTAATTCTTTGCCATCCCTAGCTGATTAATTCCATTAATCATCTATAGTCCTAATTAATAAATCAAATAACCTATTATTTATCAATTAAATCCTATTCTTCTATCTAATTCCAAAAATCCCCATTTATTAAATAAATCTATTTGATAAATAAAATCCTCAAATCTAAAAAACCCCTAACCTATCCCTAATCCTCCATTTAGCCTAATCCACCCCATCCACCCATACTAACCAAGCTTAGCCACTAACTCACCCACCCTCATTAATGCCATCCACTTGCACATCTCTAACATCCTTAATCTAATCCTAAACCCAAGCCTAATCCACTCCCTAATGTTGTCACATTCCCTAAACAAGTTTAAGACTTTCTTAAACCAAACCAAAGTCTCCCCTCAAAAATACCAACCACCAAGTCATGAGTGCTCTTACAAACCATAAAAGACTCTTACAAGCCCACTCATGACTCTTACATCCATCTTCCACACTCTTCCCTCTTCCACACTCATTCCTCTTACATTTCTCTTACATACTAAACCCCACTCATCATGCCTTTAACCAACCCTTTACCCTACCCTCTCACACTCATCCTCCTTGTGACAAGTGTCACCTTCCCATTGGTGCTAAACAAGCACAATCCATGTGCTCTCCTTTGAGTGCATCCTAGCCCTCCTTAAGCCTTCATCTCTCCTTGCATCTTAGCCCTCCATCCCTCAAGCCCTTAGCCTATAAATTGAATCCCCTCCCAAGCCATTTCAACAAAAATCTTTGAGCTAAAGTTACCATGCTATTTTTAGAACCAAAGTCATCAATCTTAACCTTATAATGCCAAATTGAGAGCTCACAAAGCTACCAATTTGCTATTATCCATCTCCACCATTGAAGAAACTTTGAGAAATTGAGCATACATCCACATCAAAGGTCACATCTAAAAAATCAAGGAAGCATGAGTGTTTTCTCTTTTGAGGTTTGCATTTCTTGTTTTCTTTCTTTGTCTAAGCTTATATGTGAATTTAGTTTTGGTTTGTGAATGTTTCTCTTATTGCTAATGTTCCTTGCACACTAAGATTTAGACCATTCTAAACATTTTTAGTGGTTTCGTAGGATTTAGACCATTCTAAATATTTTTACGCGTAGGAAAAACAACAAAAAAAGTTTTAAAAAATTTCCCATAGTTAAGCTTTCATTTTTGAAGATTTTGGGTGACTAACTAAATTGTTTTTTTTTGTCTCATTGCAGGTTGGAACACATATGAAACCACTAACCATGTTTCTTTCAAGTTTTCATGTTGCTAAAAAATGAACTTGAATGTTTAATCATTTGTCTTTGATTGCATGTTGCTAAAATGAACTTGAATGTTTAATCATTTGTCTTTGAATGCATGTTGCTAAAATGAACTTGAATGGTTAAAAACATTTTCTATTGAATGAATGTTTCTCAAAACACACTCTCGAATGCCATGGATTAAAATCAATTTTCCTTGGAATGTATGCTTAAAACAAACAAACTCAATCTTGAATGCAAAGGATCAATGAATCAATGCAATATCTCACACTTCAATTTTTGGTGCATTAAAAAGAACAAACAAATCTCTCTTTTGCATACAATTTAGGCAAAGTTTGATTTTTGGAAAATTAAGAAACTTTGTTAAGTTAAATACAAATTTGCAAAAATCAATTTGAGTAGTTCCTTGGACTCGCCTCTTTTCTAATCACCCATCAATTCGCCATTTATGGGGATGGGTATACTTGAAAAAGGTGTTAAATGTTCCACAATCTAACTCACTTGGTCTTTGAATGTTTGCTTTAACTTTATCAAAATTCTTAAATGACCAAAACTCTAGATTAAATCGATCACACTTCAAGTTTGGGCACTAAAATTGAACAACAATTGACGTGGAGGGCCTCCGAGCACGCGCTTGAAATCAAATCTCACACATCTTTATTTTGGGTTTAAAATGAACACACACTCAATCTTGAATGCCTTAAAGAAAATCAATCGATACTTGACGTGGAGAGCCTCCGGGCGCACAATTTTGCTTTTGTTGACCCTAACTCTTCTTCTTGTTTGCATTCTTTCTATCTATTTACTTTTGTTGGCACTTCAAGTTGGAATTGAACATTGTCTCTTAAACATGAGTGCTTGCAAGGTCTAGATTAGCACACATAAGAGGCAATTGGTAAAAGAACAAGCATGTTTTTTAGCCCAAGGTCATCGAAGTCTTCTCTCCCCTTGTCATCTTTCAAGGCCATCTTGGGTACATAAGATTAGGATCCAAAACCTTGTTTCTTTTTTTAGGAGGCCTGCTTGGGGATTTCATCACCCCTTAGACGACCTCAACTCCAGCGTTCCGGCAGAGTATAAGAATCGGGAGGTGAATCGAAAGAAACCTCTCTTGAGATCAAGATTTTGTCACTTGGGCTAAGCCTCAAGGAACTTTATACCCTTGAGAAGTGAAAGAGGAGAAGTGGGTTACCGCTCCTCTCGGCTGTATGACATCTTTTTGGTCTCATCTATGGATTTGAGCCTCATGTACCTTGCAAATATCGAGGACTCCCTAGCTAAACCAACTGTCAGCCTTGCAGAAAAACCATTTAGGGTGTTAATGTGTTTGGAGTGACTGATTGAAACATTTGTAGAACATACACACTCCTTGGCGCAAGTATCACATTCTGAGAACCACAAACTTCTATCTGGGTGTTCCTATCTATTGCTTGATTTTATTTTACTTGTTGAATGAAAGTTTTCCAAACTTGGTCAATCCTAGCTTAGGGCACACTTAGCGTAGTCACTGCCTATTTTAGAAGTTGAACGAGTCGAAGCAAAACAACTGAGATCTCTCAAAGCCAAGAAAATTCAAGAATTTATGTCGGAACAACCCAAACCCAAACAAAAGTTTCACAAAGTCAAAATCAAGCCATCTCTGGCATACCAAGAACTTTCAGCCAAGAGAAAAGAAATAACACCAAGCTCGCGAATTGCCAAACTCCACAATGTAGAGGACAAAGCTGCTGACAAAGCACTTCAAGAGGCCTGGTTAGAGCACACCATCAAATTTGGCCAACACCCAGGAGTTAATCCTGCTTATGCCTTACCAACTAGGCATGATTTCTATGATTAGACACCCTTCTTTCCCCACATCTTCTTGGATAAGCTTCACTTTAGAGTCATCTTTGTAGAAAATCTAGCCATCTTAGGTTATCCCTGTAAGCATTATTAGCTCATCCATCTCATTTAGAACCAAACCATCTAGCCAGCAATCCAAAAAATTCACATCTAAGCTTTCAAAATTATTGTCACCTTGCCAAAAAATTTCCATTCCTAAAATCTTCCAAATCCACCAATCTCACCAAGGTTATCCCTTTGATAGAGCTTTGTCTAGGGTAATCTAGCTTTGTTACTTGTTATCCCTCATCACCTTGAGCTAAAGGTTGGGATCCACAAGTGGTCAATCTCATGTTCTTCCTAAAGGATCATCCTTCTATCCTTAAGTTAACACAATCACCACCAAGCTTGCACATAGGAAAACAGACCTTTCATGCTTTGGCAACATATCTTTGAAGTTAGAATCCCCAAACCAATCCTCCTTAGGTTTTGTCATATAGCTTTTCCTCAACCTAGGAAATCATTTTCATAGAAAAGCCTTCCCCCTTTTGCATCCATCAACATTATTGCATCTCATCCCTAGGAACATTATGCATCTTCATGCCACCCGTCACTCGCTTAGCCAAGAAGAAAGAAACAATGGAGCCCTATCATTTGGATTGAACAGCATCACCCCCCTTGAGCACTCAGCCATCCTTCAGCCCAGAGAAATCTATGCCATCACCTACTGACATTGAAGCTTTCATGAACCAACTAGGAAATGCAGTATTGGTAAATGCCATTATAGACAAGAACAAAGAGACAATCATGGCTAATTTTCGAAGGGACAATGTAGGAACCTTTGACTTTGGAAGACCCCCTCCATTATCAAATCCATCTCACCCATTTTTTGGGCAGCTGTCACCACCCATCAGCTCTTATGATCCAAATTATCCTCAATATATGCCAAAAGAAGAGCCTCCAGCCAATCCATATGATCCAACAGACCCAAACATACCATCATCCACCCAAGTTGAAATCTCCATGCCGCAAGCCAACCCAGCCACCACCACTCCATCCTTGGTCCATACCTCTCCGCTCCAAACCCCCTTTACCCAAAACACCTCACCATTCACCCCCTTCACTATTGCTGCTACTGCTCCCCAACCCAGCCTTCCAAATCCACCCATCTCCCAAATTAGTGCTAGCATCTTTGGCCAACCTCAGCAATATACAATAGGGATGCCACCCATGGGGCCAAGTAATCAATCTTTCATCACCCCCAGCTTGTTCATCACAGCCCAAAGCACAATCCCATCATTTCCATTAGGTCTTGGGAGCTCAATACCATCAGCCACAAATCCACAAGCTACTACCTTCACTCCACAAAGCTATCAAATCCTACAAGCTACTGCCAATTTTCTGCCAAGCTCCCAAGTGACCCCAGCTCTCGCCACCACTCTACCAAGCTTCCAAATCCAGCCACCAAGCTATCAAACCCCATCAGTTCCATTCCCAAGCTTTCAATTCCCACCACCTCCACCACCAACTAATCCATTACCTCCTATTACCAACTACTTTTCAATTCCATTTCTAGGAGGTAATCCACCACCCCAGCCAACCACCAATTATTTGTAGATGCCATCCCAAATGGGGACACAACCCACATATATTGGTCAAACCCCACAAGCCCCCCGATCCTTTCCTCAAGCTTCAAAACCATCTTATACCTTACCTCCACAAAGAAATTCATTTTTTCCACAGCTAGCTTATGTTCCTCAATCCCAACCTCAAATCCCATATCAACAGCAAGCCTCGTAGCACATGCAGCAATATGCGCCACCTCCCCCTCAGCAACCCATCATCCACCATGCAGCTGCCCAAAAAATGTACAATCCCTATCAAAAAATCCCTCACAACCATCCATATTTAGTGGCCCCATCTAGCGCATACTTGCCTCAAGGAACTCCTACATTGGGGGCACCCCATCCATCACCTATCAATTCAGAATGGGAGCAAATGAAGTCAGCTCTGAAAGCCATCCAAGAAGGGAATGATCCAAAGACATTCAAGTTTGAGAATGTGTGTCCTTACCCACTTGACAGAGCCATTACCATGACACCATTTCCCAAACACTTTGAGGTACCCAAATTTGACAAATTCAGAGGAAAAGGAGACCCTATCACACATATCAAAGAATTTTACATGCACTGCCAAGACGTGGCATACAATGATGTCTTCCTCTTGCGCCTTTTTTCCAAAAGCTTGGTAGGACCAGCTCTTGAATGGTTTTACATAATACCCTATGGCACAATTAAAAACTTTGCTGAATTATCTGAGCCATTAGTAGCCCAATATGCCCATCTTGTTGAAACAGAGCTATCAATAGTTGATCTTGTCCACACCAAGCAAAAAGGTGGAGAAAGCCTTGTCAGAATGCCATGTGGTGAAAATGTTTATCAATAATGCCCATCCTAGCTTGGCTCACCACATGACCATGAACTATTTGTAGACCTATAAGGATATCAAAGAGAAAGGAATGATCCTTGAGCAAGGACTCATTAAAGATGGTGTGGTCAAGATTTACAAAGAGGCCAACCAAAATCAATCACATTCCAATGACAAGTCTAGGTATTGGAACAAAAACAAGTATGTTGCAACAGATGGGGTTACTGACACCAGACATGTGAATATTGTTGGTCCTTCTCAAAACCAGTCTAACCCACCATATCAACCAAACAACCAACAAGCTATCAATTACCAATAGCAGAATAACCAAAGCTATCAAAACCACAATACAAGACCCAACTTTCAAGGGTCTAACAATCAAGCTAATGCCATCAATGTAGCTGCAGGGCAAAAACCCAAATTCCAACCCACACCTAGAAACTATACACCCCTTGGTGAGCCATTGGATGTCATTTTTGAGAAATTGGCTAAAGAAAACCTCATCAAATTTCTTCCTACCCAGCAAATTGATCCAAGCCAATCCAAAGCTGCATGGTACAAGGACAATGAGTATTGCAAGTTCCATAGGGTAAACGGTCACACCACCCTTAGATGCATGAAACTGAAAGATTATGTGCAGGACCTCATTGATCGGAAAGAAATCATTGTTGGTGCCCAAACCTCTCCCAATGTAGGTTTACTAATTTATCAAAATGCTTTTCCTCCACATAACAACCAAAATCCTGGAAAAGCACCTTTTTAAAAAAACACCAACAACCGCCAGCCAAACCAACAGCATGGGAAGAACAATGACCACACTTCATCCTATATAGACTATGGTAGCCTTATAGGTTGGATATTCGAGAAAGAGCCTTCTGTCAATGTTATCAATATCCGAGGACCAAACAATGAGTGTGCAGTCACCACTCGAAGAGCACAATTTAACATCGCAAGCCCACCGATTTCATCAGCACCATCAGCTCCATCAAAAAGCCAGTATAATATCTTGGAACACCTTGGGAACATGCCAGCTGAAATCTCCATTTTAGACCTTCTCCACACTAGTCCTATGTACAAATACATCCTTGACAGTGCTCTCATAGAATCTCGTGTCCCTTTTGATATCAATGCTACTAATTTTCATAATCTTGTTGGACACCTATCCTCCTCATGCGCCCTATCATTCAAACCCACCGACATACCCGTGGTCGAGCTAGATCACACCCTTCCGCTTCGCATAGCCATCATGGTATCCAATTTTGTCGTGAAAAGAGTAATAATAGACAATGGATCAGCCTTGAATATTTGCACCCTAAAATTCATAAAACAAGCTGGGTATACTAAGGCAAATATGATCATTGAGGTTATCACCATCAAAGCTTATGACAACTTGGAAAGAACCACAGAAGGAACTATTTTGCTGCCAATCAAGGTTGGGCCGATCATCCAAGAGATGGTTTGCCATGTTATTGATCTAAACCTACCATTTAACATCCTCCTCGGCCACCCATGGATTCATGCCATGAAAGTCATTCCATCCACGTACCATCAGTGCATTAAATTTCTGCATCAGGGCACTGAGGTGACCATCCATGCTGATCCAGAACCCTTTGCTTACTGCAATGCGGTTGAAGCTTCATATACAAACCATTGCCCTGGAATAGACATTGGCACAGCCATCGCCAGCTCATCCCACACTTGTAATGACACAGAAACCATCCTCGCCTCCACCCTATCTACCGTAAAGATCAACAACAAAGGTTGTGGAGAGTATAGTCTATCAGATGCATTTACTGTCGGAGCAATCCCACTTAATCCACATACCCATGGATGGCTGACATATCACAAAGCTAAGGAGATTCCACCTCCTTGATACAAACATTTTGGCCCAACAACCTTTGTATCCTCAAAAACCCCTCTTCATGAGGAGCTCACTCTAGATATCAACAATTGGTTACATAAAGATGCACCTCCAAGAAATCAAGAACACCTTGATCACTTTAGCCAAAAGTATCCCCAAGAACATAAGCTCATCACTAAAAAATGGAACTATCAAGGTGGTGGACTAGAACCAGAAGAAAGGGGCATGCAATGTCCCATTGAAGCACATAACTGAGAAACGAAGTCAGGTCTTGGCTTTGGCATACCCACAACTAGGAGCACCAACAAGAATGGTCATGCTTTTTCAAACATCCACCGCGACCTTGTCGAAATCAAAGACATTCCTAAGGAAGTTGAAAAGAGAGCCTATGACGATATCCCAAACCAAATCTTCCTAGGAGACTCTGTTCTCCAAGAACTATCCATCCACCTCATTGACCTACCACTCACCCATCCACAACTCATAGATTGGGACCAACCAAGCATCATACACATTGATGAGTTCGCATCAGAGGAAGCACTTTTGAGATTCATGGGAGCTAAAACTCCTCATTAGCAAACAAAGCCAAATTCTACCTACATCTACAAGCTAGATCCCAAAAGGTATTTTGGAGAAAATTCCCAACCTAGTTTTGATACACCCAAAACTGGAACTAAGGTGAATCCAAGACTAGCTAAGGCAGTGAAGAGAACCCCTCAGCAAGAAAATCTAGAGCCACAAGTAGAACATGAGGATTTAGTATTGCCTCCTCAAGATAATCAACCAGAGGTATCATCTATTCTAATCAAGGATACTAGAGAAGTCAACATCGGTTCTTCAGAGATCCCCAAACTTGTTCACATTATTGCATCCCTATCACAAGACCAAGTTGATCTCCTCTTTGAGGTCTTAAGAGAGAAAATTGGCCAATTTGCATGGTCATATCAGGACATGCCAGGGTTGGATCCAAAGCTTGTAGTTCACCATCTTGCAGTCGATCCAAAGATCAAGCCCGTCAAACAAAAGCTTAGAAAAATGTACCCCAAGGTGGCATTACTGGTCAAAGCTGAATTAGAAATAATGTTAGCTACTAAGCTTATCCGACCTATCGACTACTCAGAGTGGATCTCCAACATAGTCCCTGTCACTAAGCCTTCCGATGACATTAGAATCTGCACTGATTTTAGAGATCTAAACAAAGCTTTCCCAAAAGATGATTTTCCCTTGCCCAACATAGATATGATTGTAGATCTTACAGCTGGACATGAAATTCTGTCCCTTATGGATGGATTTTCTGGGTATAATCAGATCAAGATTGCAGAAGAGGATCAACATAAGACAACATTCACTACCCCTTGGGGAACCTTTTGCTACACCGTGATGCCTTTTGGCCTAAAGAATGCTGGGGCTACCTATCAAAGAGCTATGACAACCATTTTCCATGATCTTATCCATAGCATATTGGAGGATTATGTGGATGATACCCTAGTCAAATCTCACAACTTCATGGATCATCTCACTGACCTGGAGAAAGTCTTTGATAGGTTAGCCCAATATCATCTCATGCTAAATCCAAAGAAGTGTGTCTTTGGGGTCACATCTGGCAAGCTTCTAGGCTTCATAGTTTCTAAATGAGGTATAGAGATCGACCCCAAGAAGGTCAAGGCTATCTTAGACATGCCTCCTCCCCAGACACTGCGACAGCTTCTCTCTCTTTAGGGAAAGCTTCAATCCATCCAGTGCTTCATCTCCCAGCTTGCAGATAAGTGTATACCATTTTCACATTTACTAAAGAAGGATGAGAACTTCAAGTGGGATCCTTTATGTCAGCGTAGCTTCGATCAGCTCAAGCAGTATCTAGCCAATCCCCCTATGTTGGTTCCACCAGTTCCTAGTCATCCCTTGATTTTGTACATATCAGCAATGCCTACTGCTCTAGGGGCACTTCTAGCATAGCTTGATGATTATGGTAGAGAAAGAGCCATCTACTATATTAGTAGAACTCTAGTTGGTTATGAACTCAATTACACTCCTATGGAAAAAGCTTGTTTAGCAGTTGTTTTCTCAACTCAAAAGCTTTGCCACTACATGCTAAGTTATACCATCCAACTAGTATCCAAAATTGATCCTCTCAAGTATATGCTCTCTAGAACAGCACTCACAAGTCGGCTAGCAAAGTGGGTTATGCTACTAAGTGAGTTTGACATCTAGTATGTGGGCAGAAAGGCAATCAAAGAGCAAGCTATAGCAGATCACCTAGCTGATGCACCTCTAATAGATGCATATTCTTTGATCACAAAATTTCTAGATGAGCATATCTGTCTAATTGAAGAACAGCCCCCATGGAAACTTTATTTTGATGGCTAATTCACCTCTCATGGATCAGGGGCAGGAATATTGTTGGTTACACCTCAAGGAGATTACATTCCAAAAGCCTTCAAGCTATAATTCCCTAGCACCAACAATATCGCAGAATATGAAGCTCTTGTAGTAGGATTAAAGATAGTTGCAGAATGGAATATCACTGAGTTACAAGTCTTTGGTGATTCTCAACTCATCATCAAGCAAGTCCTAAATGAATATCAAACCAAAGATGAAAAGCTATTACCCTACAAAGAGCTAGTTGATCAGCTGACCCAGCATTTTACAAAGCTTCAGTTTACACAAGTGTCACAAATGCAGAATAAGACAACAGATGCCATGGCCACTATCAGCTCACTCTTGGAAATTCCCCAAGAAGCTATGCAGTATGAGTTTTTAGTTGAGCAGCTCCTCACACCTACCTATGCGAATGAGGATTCAAACTGTGTTTGTATCTTGGTTGGTCCCCAATCCCCTTGGTACCATGAAATTCATGTTTACCTTAACAATGGTATCATATCCCCTCACCTCACACGTACCCAATGCTAGAACCTCATCCTAAAATCATCCTGCTATGTTATCATAGCCAATACCCTATATCGGCGAGGTTATCATGATATTGTCTATCAATGTTTAGATAAAAATGAGGTCGCAATGGCGTTAAAAGAAGTACACTCCAAACTTTGCAGTGCCCACACGAGTGGTATTGTCATAGCATGACAAATCCTTAGAGCAGGCTACTATTGGCCTACCATTAAAGAAGACTCTTGTGACTTTTTCAGGAAGTGTCTCCCATGTTAGCAGCATGCAAATCTTGTGCACGCTCCAGCACAAGATCTACAGCCTATCGCACCACCTTGGCCTTTCGCTTGTTGGGGCCTTGATCTAGTTGGAACTATCACACCTCTCTCATCTGATGGACATAAATGGATAATAACAGCTACAAACTATTTCACTAAATGGGTGGAAGCAATCCCCCTAGTCTCAGCTACAGGAGTTTAGGTCTCCAAGTTCATCTTGTACCACATTGTTTGCCGCTTGGGCATCCCATCCACCATCTTTACTAACCATGGAGGTAACTTTAAAAATCTCAACATGGAAGAATTATGCACTTCCCTCCACATCCATCACCACTTTTCTAGCCCATATTTCCCACAAGGTAACGGCCAGGCAGAGGCAACTAACAAAACCCTCCTCAAAATCCTAAAGAAAGTTTTCAATGATTTCGGCCGCGATTGGCACCTACAAATAAATTTGGCTCTATGGGCCTATCAAACCTCCTTTCGTACATCCACAGGCACAACTCCATACTCCCTGGCTTATGGTGCCGAAGCGATACTACCCATAGAGGTTGAACTTCCCTCATTGCACATATCTTTCTGAGGGCAAATATCAGATGAAGAATACAAAGTAGCTCGGCTCACCTAGCTAGATCTCTTAGATGAGAAGAGACAACAAGCCTATGACCATCTCAGTGTCTACCAAACTCATCTCAAAAGGAATTTCAACAAGAAGGTGCTCCCATGACACTTTCAGCCAGGTGATATGGTCCTCAAAGAAAATATGAAAGTCCAAGTAGATCGAGAAAAGAAAGGCAAGTTTGAACCTACATGGCTTGGTCCCTATGTGGTTACCACCTCCTTTGGCTCCAGAGCCTATCAATTATCTACACCAGAAGGAGAACTCTTGAATGATCCCACTAATATCATTCATCTCAAGAAGTTCTATGCTTGAATATCCTTGGTATACCCAACATTTGAAAAATACAAAAAAAAATAGTAAAGAGAAATAAGCGTCCAATGGTGAAAACTTGGCAATTCAAGCACCTTGGATAGGTACTTTGGTGAAAACTTGGTAATTCAGGCACCTTGTGTACTAAGACTAATCCATTATCTATCACTATCCTATCCCTCATCCATTCACCCACTGTCCCATAACACACCTACTTGTTCCCCTGGTGTTCCAACCAAATATCCAAAATCTGATGAAGCTTGTAAATACCTCTTGTATAGCTTGTAAAATTTTGTACCTTAGCTTGTAAAATCTTGTACCAAAGCTTGTATTATAACTTGTAAATCTTGTACCATACCTTGTATATCTGAATCTTGTCCAAATCTTGTACCATATTCTAGCTTGTAAATAATCTTGTATCCTAGCTTGTATCCTATCACATGCACACAAAGAACCCCATTTTAACTTAAGCTTTTCGCAAACCATCTACCTATCCACCTATCAACTATTACAAACATCCCACCCTTCATGAACATTTCCATCTCACAAAACCAAAACATGAACAAACTTGTACATCTGTAACATATCTTGGTCTGTCAGCTTGTACATCCTCTTTAGCTTAGTACCATTGTATCTATCTAGCTTTCATGTTAGTTTGTCCTTGATCAGCATCTTGCACACATCGCACATCTTGGTTAGCTATTCCAATGCATCCTTTAGCTAGATCTCTTGTCACCAAAGTGTTATACTTCTTAGTTCAGCTTGCCAGATGCATCACTCATCTAGATCCATCAGCTTAGGTGCTCTCCGATAGATCCTTGCAGGATATAGCTTTCCTCATGTATGATCTTGGTCCGTTAGTACCTCATCCCACCCATCTCATTGGAAAATGGTTCTCTTTTGGATTTTTTCTTTCTTTTGATTTGGAATCTTCCCTTTTGGGTCTTGAAATATCTTTTCCAAGCAATCTTCTTGTTCCCTCCTCAAGATTGCCATGATCTTCCATATCATGGTATGCTGCGAATGGGGCAATCAAAGCATAAGGTCTTGATCATGTCTTTTTCTTGTTTTCTTTTTTTTCTTGTGGGTTACCTAGTGTCGTTTCCACACTGCTTCCTCTCGGATTCATGTATGATACTGGGGCAATCCTTGCGTGTTTGTTTTGAGTCAGTTCGTCAGTCCTCTGGATGGTTGGTGAAAAGGCCTTGATGTTCTTGGTAACCTTTTCAATTAACCAATAGTCCTATAGCAAATCTAGTGCTCAAATACATGGTGGTACTTCTCTTTGAAGTATCCGCCTACTCAAAAAGCTTCAATGGATTCCCTTCATCTCCATTATCCGCCATCCATATCCTGCATCTGTCACTCCTACCCTAGCTTATGCACCAGTATCTCTTTGAATCACTCATCATGCTTAGCTTTAGGGATCCACAATCCTAGTCTTAGGGATCCACTAATCAAATCAATTCACCAAGCCTCATCTTTCGAGATCCACAATCCTAGTCTTAGGAATCTCCGAAATCCATCTTCCGTAAAACTAACTCTTTGAAATCCTGTTGCATCAGCTTTATCATTCCATCATCCATCTCCATGGATTCCTTTTATAGCGCTCTGCTCCTCCATCCTCCCCCCCAATCCCAGAAAGTCTTAAACTTGCTTTACTATTGTGCCTCTGATTTCCCTTTATCATTCTCCTGTAGTGAGAGTTTGAGCTAATTCAGCCCCTTCGCCAATCTGTGTCTCTACTCATCTATATTTCTTTTACTTTTCAAGAAGCCATCGAGCCTCATTTCTCTCTTTTTTGCCTTCTTGAGGGGGCATCATCTGAGTCTAGTCTCTCCTCTTGTTATCCGAGACTGGGGCAACCTTGTTGCCAAAACATCTTTCTCATGTCATCTTCACTCGAAATTCTTTGAAATAGTGTTGTCTCAACACTATGTCAAAGAGGGGCAAAATGTAGACACCTAAATTTGATTACACCACTTTGGTAATCTAATTTAGCCATCTCTAAAGGAATCATTAATTGAATTCTTATTTAATTAATTCTTTGACATCCCTAGCTGATTAATTCCATTAATCATCTATAGTCCTAATTGATAAATCAAATAACCTATTATTTATCAATTAAATCCTATTCTTCTATCTAATTCCAAAAATCCCCATTTATTAAATAAATCTATTTGATAAATAAAATCCTCAAATCTAAAAACCCCTAACCTATCCCTAATCCTCCATTTAGCCTAATCCACCCCATCCACCCATACTAACCAAGCTTAGTCACTAACTCACCCACCCTCATTAATGCCATCCACTTGCACATCTCTAACATCCTTAATCTAATCCTAAACCCAAGACTAATCCACTCCCTAATGTTGTCACATTCCCTAAACAAGTTTAAGACTTTCTTAAACCAAACCAAAGTCTCCCCTCAAAAATCCCAACCACCAAGTCATGAGTGCTCTTATAAACCATAAAAGACTCTTACAAGCCCACTCATGACTCTTACATCAATCTTCCACACTCTTCCCTCTTCCACACTCATTCCTCTTACATCTCTCTTACATACTCAACCCCACTCATCATGCCTTTAACCAACCCTTTACCCTACACTCTCACACTCATCCTCCTTGTGACAAGTGTCACCTTCCCATTGGTGCTAAACAAGCACAATCCATGTGCTCTTCTTTGAGTGCATCCTAGCCCTCCTTAAGCCTTCATGTCTCCTTGCATCTTAGCCCTCCATCCCTCAAGCCCTTAGCCTATAAATTGAATCCCCTCCCAAGCCATTTCAACAACAATCTTTGAGCTAAAGTTACCATGCTATTTTGAGAACCAAAGTCATCAATCTTAAGCTTATAATGCCAAATTGAGAGCTCACAAAGCTACCAATTTGCTATTATCCATCTCCACCATTGAAGCAACTTTGAGCAATTGAGCATAAATCCACATCAAAGGACACATCTACAAAATCAAGGAAGGATGGAGTGTTTTCTCTTTTGAGGTTTGCATTTCTTGTTTGCTTTCTTTGTCTAAGCTTATATGTGAATTTAGTTTTGGTTTGTGAATGTTTCTCTTATTGCTAATGTTCCTTGCACACTAAGATCTATTTCTACAGCAACATATATTTCTAATATTTCATTATGTAATCAAAGGTAGAAAATTGTGTAAGTGTTGGATAGCTTACAGCAACACAGAGATAGATACAGTATGTATGGATGATAGAATTTGAGTTAGCTCATGGGCAGTGGAGGATCAATAGTTGACAATGTCATGATGATGTATGTTAGTGCATAGATCTGTATGAATAGTATGACATAAGTTATAGAAAGATTACTAGCATAGGTAATTAGTAGAGCATGACAATAAATTGAAGTGTATGGCTTAAGGAATTATTTTGGTAACAAAATAATTACTTAACCATGATGGGCCAACATCCTAGATGTTTACCCAAAGTTATTTTATAATTAGGCAAGTGTGTGAAAGCATCAAGGCCAACTAATCAAGAGTTTTAATAATTTTCAAGGTATAAGTAAAGATCATATCTTGTGCAGCTAATGTGAGAAGTGATCAAGTGAATGTGATATGTATGTGATGTGAACTATTGTGAAGGAAATATATGTGAGCTTTGTATGATGTGAAATCTGATGTAAGATCAAATCAAGTGCAAGATACAGTAGTGAGATAGTATTGTGTATATATCTATTCTTGTGAAGAAAATTATTTGTATATTGCATGTTAGGGTAGTGGAATCTTCTTGCATACATTGCATTTGATCTACCAACTCCTAATAGGGTTGAGGCTTTTAACAAGGCCTAGTCCTTTAATAAGAACTCAAGAAACTATTTGATAAACTTCTAACAAGGTCAATATCCTTAACAAGATTCTTTTGTTTAGTGGATCATCTTGTGGGTATCAGCCCCACCAGGGTTTTCCCTTGGCCTGGGTTTCCCTACTTTAAAAAGAATGGTGTTATGAGTTCTCTCTATGTATGGTTATATTTATTTCTTAGCATTGTTGGCTTACTTTTATATGTAATTTATTAACTAATTAACAATATTCAACTATGGGAAAAAGTTTGTAGAATACTGATTCACCCCCCCCCCCCACCTTCTCAGTAGTATTTATTCCTAACACTTATTACCAAAAAAATGTATGAAGAAGTGTTAGTAGAAACCAAACATAGTAATGGTCGAGCAAGCATGTAAATGCAGAGTGAGAAGTATAGTGCATGTCGAGCTACATAGTAATTACCAAGCAAAAGAACACAGTGATTACTTAGTGAGACCAAAAGTTATAATTCGAGAAAGATTTAAATTTTAGGCTGACACAATTAGAATTTTGAATTAGTCAAAGCACATGGAAGATAAGGATTGATGGGCTAGCATATATAATTCATGAGGAGGGTTTTTTAAGTGATCAAAAGAAAGGATTTGATCAAAAGAATCTAAAAGAAGGAGAATAAAAAGATGGAAGAATTCAATGAATCTGACCTAACCCTAAGATCAACGGTGATGTTTAAGAAACAAAAGATAGAAGTTACCAATTTAAGGAGGCATAAGAGATATTTTCTAAGGTTTTTTCATTGTTGATTGGAAATCTTAAGAAGTTGTGAAGGGAAATAATAGTAGAGATGAAGTGTAAAGAGTTTGGTGAAGAGTGGTTTCTTGAGGAGATGTGCCAACCATATCAATGATAGAGATGTCAATGGAAGCTAGTTAGTGAACTAGTAGATGAGAAAATGGAGATCTAAATTTGCAAAGTGAGTTATACTTTACAAATCAAACCTACTATTACATTCTTACCATTGTATCAATCAAAATACTTTAATCAAGGTTGAACTAGTAGTCATTTTGTAAATCCTTTAATCAAGGTTGACCTAACAGTCATTTTGTAAATCCTTTAATCAAGATGAGATTCTAATGGAATGATTCAAAGTCCTCTAACAAGGTCACTTCTATCAAGGTGATTAAATCCTTTAATAGGGTCACATTTAATAGTGTGTTGTATAACCTTTAATAGACTTGGCTCTTAACCAAGCTCACTTTGGAAGAGTGAAAATTTGGTAGCATGTTACTTAGTGCTTTTTTCCAAATTGGGTTTCCACATAAAATATTGGTGTCAAAGTGTTATTCTTATGTGTGGATGTTACTGTTATACATGTTATATTTTTACAATATTTTATTTACTCATAGTCAACACATATAGAGACAGACAATTAAGATATTGCATGAAATGTTAATTTTTGATGATATGCTATAGAGACCGAGTGGGTATCTAAAATTGATTACGTTGTTTAAAGTCAGTAAAAGTTAAATTGGTACATATGGACCTAAGGATAACATCTGATTCACCCACCACCCCCCCCCCCCCCCCCACACACACAAACCCCCCACCCTCTCAATTATTCTAAATCATTATACCACTAATTTTTTCCCCTTAATACATGTCATAATTAATTGCATATGCTCATTTGAATAATTAGATACAAAACATAATTTGAACTTGAGTAGTTAAATAAAAGAATAAATATAGTTCATCCCCTTAAGACACATCCTAATTTCATCCTCTTAAGATGTGTGTCCTAATTTATTCCCCTTAAGACACATATTCTAATTAGTTACAAATCATAATTTGAACTTAAGTAGTTAAATGAAAGGGTAAAAATAGTATCATAGTATATTTCACCCCCTTAACACACATTGTATTTCATCCCCATAAGACAAATGTTCTAATTTATTCCCCTTAAGACACATTTCCTAATTTAAATAATTGGTCACAAATCAAATTTTGATCTTGATTAGTTAAATGAAAGAATAAAAGTTATATTGTAATAAACTTCATCCTCTTAAGGCACGTCCTAATTTCATCCTCTTAAGACATGTCCTAATTTAATCCCCTTAAGGTACATGTTCCAGATAATGAGTTATAAATCACGATTTAAACTTGAGTAGTTAAATGAAATGGTAAAAATAGTAATGAAATATAGTTCAACCCCTTAATACACATGTCCTAATTTCAAACAATTCAACCAAATTTCATGCATAGTTCAAGAAAATATGTAATGTATATTATATATTATTTATATCTCATATCAAGTGAGTTGCTTCATTGTTCGATAACATGTAATATTCTCTCATGATCATCAATATCAATTCTCCACTTACGTAATCCAGGTCCTTTGACTGGATGAAGAGATGGAGCAATGGCAATTACATGGTTGATATAGTGATAAACCTTGTTATTAGTTTGATAATTAGTGAAATGAATCCCATTTTTAATTATTCTTCATTGATTCTGTGTTCCATGTACAACAATAAAACTTGTAAACACATTTAAAAATATCATAGATTAATTACTTACTGAATATATGTACACATATCTATGTACATCAATCATATAAGTCAATAAATTTGAATTCATAAAAAACATAGATATATGTTCAACTATTCTAACCTTTGGGAAACATAATTCCATCACTTATTTTAGTCTTCCTTATATTCTCTCTTTCCATGGTGAAACACAATAAATAATAGCTAACACCTTCTACATTCTCAAATTTTGTCATGACTGCAAAAACATTGCCTACGCAAAATATATGTATAAATTTTATGTACATGAGTATAAATTGTAAACTAAGAAAAATTATGAAACAAAAATTTATATATACATACAAACTATTATCAACCCTAAAATATGGTCATAATTAGTAGAAATCAATGGAATATCATCAAATTTTTCATCCTTAGACCCATTCCTATTAGTAACATCTAGTGGCACCAAAGTCCATTTACCCACATATACACATTTTTTATTAATACAACCACCATAGTTTTGATCAATACAATCAAAATTTAAAAATGAGTAATATTTAATGTACAATGACCACACATTACTATTTGTACTCATAACTGAATGCAAATATTGGGTCTTGTCTACCCTCTTTCATCCATGCATTTATCTTCTATCAACACCTAAATGTAGGTCCACACATGTATAAAAAAATGAGTTAAACATGTCTGTATAACATATATGGATATTTAAAATCATTTATTCACCTAACATATTAAATAAAAATTTGACTCAATGTATTTCAAATTAATTTAACATGTGATACATCTATATCTGAAACCTCTCAAAACACTCTAACTAGTATGACTCGATCTGCTTGTGATGACATGTTATCTGTATTTGCCACTGCAAAGTGTATTTTTCACCGCTCAACTACCTCATGAGAATTATTAATGTGACATCCTTGATAGTCCATTTGATAATTTTTTAAAGCATGTTTGAAACAAGCTCACACCATCATGCTAACCCTTTCCATGTCCACTCTCAAAAAAAATCCAAATGTGTGGTGTATTTTGGTATCAATGATATCTACATAATTCATAAAATAGTTTGGCTGATTTAAATTGTGTTGCACATCCATATGACCATAAAAAATGTTTTTCTATTTGTATGCCTTTATTTTCTAAATATTCAAAAAAAAAATGTCTTAAAACAATGTTCCACAAAATGTGTGATGTGTTTTTTATCATCACAAATCTAAAAGTGATATTCTTTATTAATGACTCATACTTGATCTGTATTTTCAACAACATCCAAATTGATTTTTACATGTTGATACGACACCTGGACCATAATAGTGACTTTCTCTTTGAAGTACTATTCTGCTTGAAGTTGTTTTTGAAAAATAAAAGAGTAATTCTATTAGTAATTGTTTCAAGTGGAAAAGTTTATCTTACTGTTTGAAACTATTTTTCTTTCCACTTAGGAAAAAAGGCATGATGTATATATGGTTGAATCAATTTACAAAAATTCTACATAAATTCTCCAATGGGTATCTTGTCCTCTACATATTCCAACCTTGTTGATTCTTTCCCAACTTTTATTTCAGACTATATGGACTGATATCTCTTACAATTTAGCATCCTCGTCATATTAGTATCTTCATCTCTCAAAGGAAACTTAGTCAAATTACCACATATTTCACAATTGTTCTTATGCAATTTATTTTACCTATTAAATGATCATCTGATTTGTCACATAAGATTGATGATATGAATTGGCTTGGTTGTTTAGGAAAAGAATTTTGAGAACCACCACTTTATTCTATCATCTTTTGGAACCCTTGATAATACAAATCAAATTCAACATGATTTTGACAGTAAGTTTCAATATATTTATTTATCTTCACAAAATAAGGCTTTAATCTATCAAACATTTTTTATCCAATCTTTATGTCAGGATGTAAATTACAAAATGAGAGATAAAATTCATGTTGTGTGACATCCAAAAAATGTTTTGCATGTTGAAAATATTCCTTAAGCTCAATCCTCTATTTGATGATATATTTTATATTTGGTGAAGGGTGAGTATTATCAATCCAAAATTGAATAACCAAGCTCTTAATCATTTCTCCAATCCTATCAGATTAAGGGGATCTACACATTAGCGCCTAATTGCCTTCTAATGTACTATCATCCAAATTGTTTTACCTTTTCAGATAATGTGATATTGCCTTCCAACTATACCTAGTATAAGATGAAAGTTAAGATATCTATAATTTTGGGATATTTTCTTATTTATAGTAGATGTCAGTATCACTCTACATGAAATGGACCTATCTATACATCTAGTTGTTTTCCCAATGGAATGAAATTCTTCCTTAGGGTGTGTGCACCAAATTGGTGTACAAATTAGTGGACACCCCATCAAGAAAATCAATATCTCTCGATAACCTGATTGGGTTTTTAATAACCCAATTGAGTTATTCAAAAAATCAAATGGTGGCCAAGCTTGTTATCAAAGTTTGGATGTATTAATATAAAGATAACCTAGATAGGTTTCACAAAACCCAATTGGGTTATTTAAATTCATAATTCTTAAAAACTCGATCAAGATTTTAAGAATTATAAATAGTTGTTGTTTCCTACATTTGAGGTTATTTTTATACCCTCAAAACATAGAGCCATGACAGCATGGGATTTTGCAAAGCACAAACCCAATCAGGTTTCTAAAAAAATAGTGTTTCTAAGTTTTTTTCTCTATGGTGCCCTACAAACAAGGTATTTCATTTTATTTGTCATTTACGTAATTTTTCATCATAGTTTGTAATTTGTTTATATAATTTGTAAGATTTATATTTATTTGTTTAATTTTAATATCAGTTGCATCAACAAATCCAAGAAAATGAGTTAGAGCCAAAAGAAAACCTCCAGCACAAACAACACAATCAAATACTCCACTTAGTGTGACACAACCACAAACCACTCCACCCATTGTGATACAAACTAAAAACCCTACACACATTGTGATAGAGGCACAAAACCCTCCACTCAATGTTCTCATTCAACAACCACCACACCTATAACCCCTTTATCTATACCACTAGATCATGTAAATACTACGCAAGAGGACTTCATAAACTACCTTACACAAAATTTTGCTCACATTACCCAAATAGTCAATAGGTTGAGGTCATCTACTCTTGCTCACCACTCAACCCTAGCAAATACACTTGAAAAAATTGCCCAAAATGTGAATGATGTGTCTAAAGAGGTTACAAAATGGGGTTCATGGAGGGATAGGTGTTGTGCATTTTATGTTGATGGATAATAATATCAGAAAGTGAAAGATAAGGACATAAAGAAAGGTATTATGTGTTCTCTTTTCACTGATCCTAACTCTAGCAACTCGCTATTGGACACAACCAAAAAAAATCATATTCGTTGGTGAACTCATGCTAAGATGAGATCATGTTTTTGGAATAGGTGGTATATGATATTTGACCTACCACCATGTAATAATTATAAGGTGCCTTTATAATTTTTGATAAATTTATACTGTGAGTTCATCCTTGGTGAGAAGCCAAATTACTTTGACATTCATGAGTTCATGGGTAAAGTGGGAGGCTCTGCATAGCATAAATTTGGGACTCATAGGGTGGTACCATAACATGAGAGGAGATGAACAGCATAACAAAACATGTCTCATGTTGTGAGCCCAAAAATCCTACAGGAGTGCATTGATTTACAAACTCTTCATGCAACTACATCATTAACAGATGTCATCATTTAGTATGGCTCACAATTAGGTGGTATTACTTCATCTATGGTACCTCAAATATTATCATATGCTCCTTTAGGGTCATCATGGCCTACGATAGCTCCATCATCATCACCTTCACCACCAATGTCATCCCCTCTTATGCCACTTGTATTTTCATCATGTGCATCATTATAGTCTTCAAGGCCCAATCAACATTTGTGTTTTAATTTTTGACGCATATGTGATGGGGTGGATAGTGAGGCGACCTAGGATGAATTACCATCTCATCCATGTATACATTGTAGGAAGACCTATTATGCATCTAGAGGTGGGATTTCACGCTCATAGATGATTTGATGATGATGGTCTTTGGTGGAGAGGAGACATAGGTTTTTTTGTTTTAGTTTTGACATATTATTTAATCACCTAAATATCATAAAATTAAGTAATTTTTTTTTCTATAGAACACTCTAGATTGATATGTGAACAATATGTAATGCAAGGTGCAACAAGTGATATGAGAACACTACAAAGTACTCATTCTACTAGAGGTGCAAGGCTAGAACAAAGAACACCTGAGGTTTTTTTTTTAAATATTCTTAAAAGTAAAATAATACATTGGCTTTGAAATATTGGTTCTTAATTTCTATGACACTAACAATACAAAGTTCCCTGAATGTTGTTTCTTAATTTTTTTACAAGGAACACCTAGTCTCTAGGGAGTTTTCCAAGGAAGCCAATAGAATATCCATGTCCAAGTTAAGTTGACAAGTCATGTCATCTAATTACATCATGTGAAGTTTCTAGTGCTAAAAAATTTCCATATCCCACACCCATCATTCCTCTTCCATCTGTAATGCCTACCCCTAGTTGACTTTTCTGATGTGTTTTGACCAAATTTTTTAAGACCTATTCTATGATTATGTTTGATGATGATATTCATGTTCATGTATTGACTTTCAGTTATTTCATGATGTTAGATAGAAGAATAATTTATATGTGGTTTCTATGGATACTTACCCCATACTTGCATGTGTATGGTGTGCATGTATGTTTTCTTTATGTTTGATGTTTCTGGTGTAGTTGAGGAAGGGAGTCATCGTCTCCTACTAGTCATGATCTACACGATGAACCACTTCCTATCATTGCTTGTTTAGTTTAGAATATTATGTTTGTACATGTGTGAATTTTATGCAGATTGAAGGTATCGAGTATCAACTTCCCTGAATTGCTAGGATGAGCATACCCTATCGCAGTATTTCAATGGTATAAGTGGGGAGATAACCCTTGAGTCCAAATCCTAAACCCTAACCCAATTGTCCTAGAAAATAGGATAAGTATCTGAGTTAGTTTAACCTTTTCAAATTTTTTAGGTGACATGAATTTGTGATTTTAACCCTAGAATTGATATTGTCCTTTGTCTTCAATTGAGTTGTCATTTTTGGTTTTGTGGGTATGTAATGATTTTCTGTTATAATTAGATCAAATTAAAAGACAATTTAATGATTTAATTGAAGGGAAATTCTATAAATAAATTTGATATTTAATTAATTGAGAAACTAATTAAATAAAGGAACTAAATGTAGAGATTTTATTGTAGTTCTATTTTTGACATATTTATATTTATTTAATTTAATGATAATTATTTAGGAGTTTTATTTTAATAATAAACTCTAAATAATGTTATTAATTAAGTTAATAAATATATTATTAAAAAAATGTCTCATGAATTAATTAAATAAAGGAATTAAACTTAAAGATTTTATTAAAGTTCTAATTTAGGCATATTTATATTAATTTTATTTTATTATTATTATTTAAGAGTTTTATTTTTAATAATTAACTCTGAATAATATTATTAGTTGAATTAATAAATATTATATTATTAAAGTGTCTCATGATTTAATAAAAGAGAGAAATTATAATTTAATAAAGTTTATTTTAATTAAATTGCATAAAGCTTATGCATGAAATTAAAATATAATAAATTAATTAAAAAGAGAAAGGAAATAAATTTAATAAAGATATTTTATATTGCAAAAAGCGTGCATGAAAATGTAAAAAGTAATTAAATATTAAAAGATTAAAATTTTAATATTATTTTATTATGATTATTTAATTATTAATTATTAAATTAGAGTTGCATTTAAATAATGAGCTTAAACTATTCTTATTAATTTAAATAATAATTATGCTTTAAATAGTGTTTGCACTAATTAATAAAGTGGAGGAAAAGAAAATATAAAAGAATATGTTAATTAAAAAGTTCTTTAAATGTGCATGAAAGAATTAAATTTAAAAGATTCGATTAAAGTTCTAGTTTTGGCGTATTTTATTTATTTATTTTAAGAATACTTTATTTAAGAGTTTTATTTTTAATAAACTCTAAATAATATTATTAGTTAAATTAATTAATATTATATTAAAAAACATCGCATGATTTAATAAGGGATAGAAAGTTTTAATTTAATAAATTTTATTTAAATTAAATTGCATATAGTGTGTGCATGAAAATTAAAAATAATAATTAAAGACAAAGAGTTTTTGCATGATTGCATGATCAAAGCCCTGATTTGGGGGAAAAGCTCTTTATTAAGGAAATCAAAGCTCATTTCTACATACAGGTATGGAGGAGCCAACTTCCAAGGGTTGTTGAAGGAAAAGGAAGATTCTTGTGTGTTTGTGCATTCATTATTTTAGCATCATATCCAGGTAGGATCTTGTGGGTTTGTGCAATAGTTGCTCATTATTCAAATTCTTGTCTTCTTTGTGTCTATTGTGTTTCTTTTTCAAAATTTCTCTAGGTTGAAACTCTTGTTTGAGAAAATTGATTTCCATTATAGAATTGTCCCTAATTTAATCTAAAAACTCGTGAATTTATTTGTCTTGTGTTTCAAATTCTTGTATCCTGAACATAAAAATGAAAACTAAAACCCTGTAGTGAAATTGAAAACTCTATAAACAGTAATACTTGGAAAAGAAAACCAAAACCCTGGTTGTTATTAAATCTTTGTCTTTGAAAACGAAAAAGAGAACTTGAAAAACTATAAGTGGAAATTAAACCTTTATGTTTTCATAACCTAAGGTATTGAGAAAGTTACATTGTATGTACTTTATGTAGCATATAATTTATTGGTGTTGGGGTTTCTGAGGTTTGACTTAGCTTTGACCAATCAGGCTATATTACTAAAGGCTTGGAAGTTTTGTCTATGATGTCATGATGATGCATTTTATATGATCTTTTAAACTCAACCATGGTAATGTGTTTGGTATGCTCTATGAGGTGTTTTGATGGATTGATTTTTATTTCTTTCCAATGTTCTTATGTGAAACTAAGGTGAATGGTGTGACCTATCTAATATAACCCTTGAGTCTTTGATTAGTTGTATTTGAATTTCCTTTTAGTTGCTTGTATAGGACTGAGGTGTTTGTATGATTTGTTCTGGGTGATGTCATGTTATGATGTGGATGGGTTTTTATGTACTTTCTTGGATCAATCCTATTAGGATCATCATTTTAGTAATGCTTGTATTTTGACTAGTTATTTTAATGCTTTTTAGTTGGTTCTTTAAGAACTGATGTATCATATATGGTCTTTTGAGATCTTTTTACTTTATTAAGCTTAGGGTAGGTTATATGTATGTCATGTTGGGAAGTGGCTTACAATGGAGGCCGAGGCCCTAAAGAGGCTGACGGGTAACCCATTTTAGGTTATTTAATAAGTGATAACATTTTATTAAATGGGTTTAAAATGAATTAACAAGATATTGGTACCACAGAAAGTCACTAAAAGACTAGCTAGGTAACCATAGAGTTGACTTGTTAGTACGCCTTGTCAATACAAGAGGATACTAGTGCCGCATAGAGTCACTAGGGGGTCGGAGGATTAAAAGATTAGCCAAGTAACACTAAAGTTGGTTCATGTAATGACACTTGCCCACATGCATAGTAGATTTACTATGTGTTGTTGTTGCCTCTGGGATTAGTTGATACTTGTGTCTTGGTATGTTTTGAGATATTTTTCTTTCAGGTGATTCCTTTAACCTAGGTGTTGGTTTTGACTTTTGAATTTGTTATCCTATTTGGGACTTGAGACTATCTCCTCAACATGGTGGGAGTGAACCTTTTTGGGTTCCACGAGGTCAGGTGGTAGTGCTTTTTCTTATACCATTGAGGTCTGACCATTGGATGTCATTGTTGGAGGTGTTTGTGCAGATGTTCCTTTTTATCTGATCTTGTATTTCTATGATGGATGGTTATGCTCTAAGTGTATTTTATTTGTAAATCATATGTGATGATGTAACCTATTTTTATGATGTCTATTCTTTTAGCCCTTCATACCCTATAACCTGTACAGAAGATGAAGGTGCATTTTGATTATTGCCAAGTGGCATTTGAGATGACTATATATTATTTAAATGGAATCATACTTTTACATTATTAATTGTTGTGGATTTATTATATATTGGATTTAGTGTTAATTAAAATTTAATGTGACTCAACATCATGGGACCCTTAAGAGTTATAACATGTTTATGTGTTGGTGATGTATGAGTGTATGTTATTGCTTCTGCTACTTTATAACTGTTGTTGTGTGTTATCTTTATCTTTAAAAAAAATTGTTTGTCAAACTTAGTAAAACTTTAGGTTAACTTCTTTTGGGTCACATGGCGGGACATTACACCATCTCCCATAACTATCATCCCTATTTCATCCATCCCACTTATAAATCCCCCTCCATTTTCTATCACTATTAAAACTCCTCTTATAGATCCCCTTCCATATCCTACCATCATTGAAACCCTCACATTCATCAAATCCATTCAATTCCCATCTAGATCTCCTACTCCTAGCATTATCCAAACCCCATCTAATGAACATTATGATTCCATCCATCATAAACTCATCCCCATCAAAGAACCTATCAATCTCCATATCACTTAGGATTTTTTGCAGGAGTGTGGAGGTCATGAATCTACCCTGTATTTCTTGACAAGGTGCCAAAAGTTCATTTGTTTCTCTCTTTTCATTCTCAATCTCTTTGTTTTCAATTTAGGCCTTGTAGCCTTTTTTAGCCCCAATTTTTCCTATATTTCAACTATACTTCCAATCTCTTCCTTCATGTCCTTCTTGTGTCTTTTTTCCCTCTTATGATCTTATTGTTGTTCTTGTTCCTTCTTTCTATTTACAAAATTATCTCATATTTATTGAAATACTCTTTACTACTTTATAGGGCTTGTCAAAGGCTGAAATTTCTCAAGTTGATGATGCCACACTTTCTACCATTAACTTTGACCTAGATAGCTGTGTAGTAACATAGCTTGAATACCAATCAAGTTTAAAATTTGAGTTAAAATCATAATGTATCTTATTCACTCCTTTTATGTTATTTATGTTTCTTCTTTAAGGTGCCCCACGTAGCTTGAGGTCATGAGAAAAGGGAAAGAAATCAGCAAGAATGCCCAAACTCAAAAAGGTGATAAATACAAGTCAAGTTTATATTTTGAAATCTATTATGAATAAGTGTATATGCATGTACTCAATTTTGATGAATATGTGCTAAATTTTTTGTTGAATATATGTAGAAACAATTGAGTTTTGTAGAGTTGATGAATGCACCTGACATTGTTGATGTTCAGGATAGGGAAGACGTAAAATTTCATATTTTATTTTAATTAAATTTCATCACTATGTCATAACATGTTATGTTTTTTCATCCTGGAATTTGTCAAAGCTACCTCAGCAGTAGTGTTGCCTCCTATGAGGATAGGATCAGCATCTGAGGTTATGGTATGCATTTGTTCTATATACATATTAAATAGTTGCATTTACAAATGAGCACATTTTTTTTAGTTTTATAGTAATTATCAACAATTTGGGTTATTAACATGTGCTATTTGTCTTTTACCTATTACAACACCCTTTTGGACTTCATAAAAATCCTTTCTCATTTTATTTTGATAGGAGTCTTGAGTGTCAAAGATGGGTTCAAAGACAAGAAAGGCTAGGGGTATGTATGTAGATTCTTAGTTAAAGCCCTCTTGTGATCTCAATTTGGATTGCTTGTGTGTATTATAGAAATCCCTAATGTGTAATCAGTAATTATAATATCTTATCACTTACCGTATAGGTTGTGTCTCATACTAGCACTAATTCATGAGCAATTGTTCCTCTTGCTAGCATGGGAGATCTAGCTCAAGCTGTAGTACATATTTATTTTTTTACTCTATTTAGAATCCCTAATTCCTACTCTACAATTCTAAAATTTTATTTCTTACCATACAGGTTGTACCTCATACTAGCAATTATTCATCAGTGGTTGTACCTCTTGCTAACATAGGAGATCCATCTCAGACTATAGTACATATTTGTCCTTTTACTCTATTAGGAATCCCTAAGGCCACTCTAAAATTCTAATATTTTACTACATACCATATAGGTTGTGCCTCATACTAGAATTGTTTCATCAATGGTTGTTCCTATGACTAGCATGAGAGGTCCAACTCAAGCACCAGTATGTATTTTTTTGTTTTCTTTGTTTAGAAATCTTTAACACCTATGTCTACAAATGTAACATTTTATCACTTACCATATAGGTTTTACCTCATACTAGCATTGTTTCATCACTAGTTGTGCTTCCCATGAGCATTGATTCATTAGTAGTTGTGTCTCTCATTGTCACTCTACCTCATTATTTTGTTAGGGGTCATGCCCATCCACAAAGGATTCCATTACCATTATCATTTAGTCCTAGTGTGGGAAAAAGATATGAGGTAATCAACAACCTAACTATCTATAATTTATTACCCAATTTTTAGTTATTTTCATATTATTTGTAAGATATTTGATATAGCATGCTAAATTTTCTTGTGTAGACACTAGGAAAGCCATGTACTACATCAAAGAGGCTCAGCTTTAATGATTCAGCATAGTCAAACATATTGATTGAGATATACATATGTAGTTGTGGTCATTACATGACATTGACATATATTCAAATTTTGTATTGTATATATTCGACATTTATATTGTGCACATTTGACATTTGTATTGTACACTTTTCACATATATAATACATTCAACTTTTATATTCTACCTATGATATGTGGAATCTTTTCGTAACTATATGATTGATATGGCACAATATTGTTCATTTTGATATACATTAAACTTGAATTTCCATCCAACTTGTGCAATGTGTGCATACAACTTTGTATTTCATCTTACTTTCTTTCAATGTATCAATCACATGGATATTTGTTATTTTATATAGAAAATGTAACATGTTTATCAAATTCATTTTAACATGTAATCAAACTCATAGGTGACTCATTTTGATGTAATAAGACATGATTAGTAAAAATATGTCCTGATTTTTTATTTGTGTCAAATTATTAAAAGTGCGCACTTATTTTGATGTCTTTTTGGAAGCCCTTATCTTGTGATTTGATCCCTATTTGTCACGCATGCTTAACCCAACATGGGAAAGGATGAAATAAGGAAAATATGCCCTCTTACAATGTTTTTATATCTTGTTATGTCTCCAAAGATGTGTAGGTGTTAGTTCCAAAAGGTTTTGTAAGCAATTTTCAAATTTTTCTAAGTTTGTCATCTTTGCATCAAAAGTTGCAATATAGCAACTTTACATCTTTTTCTTAAGAAGTGGAACACCAAAGGATTTTTGGTTAAGTAAAGATGTGAAAAGCCTATAACTAACACTTCCACCATGAAATGGTTGAATCAAATCAATTTATGTTTTATTGGATTAATTCATTGAAACAATTAGCCTTACAAGGTGCAAGAAAGAAGCATTGAGAGGTATACACCATGAGGAAGCATGATGGGATGGTATAAAGTTGATTTGAGGGTACACCCACAAGTGATATTCCTTAAAAAGGGTTATGTTTTAAGATTATATTGATTATATATGTTGAATTGAAGGTGTACATTGAAAGAATCGGTCTTGGAAGAGATTGAAGAGTGGATTTCTAAAAGGCCCTAGTTTTTTGGAGCAAGTGGTGAGGATTTGATGGTTGAAAATGTAAAAATTCCCAATGGTGCTTAAAACCTATTGAATCTATGGTTTCAAAACCTAAGTATATATTGTACAAAGTTTGGGAATCAAGGGTTAAGGATAAAGAGGACTTTCTTTGTAAAAGTGACCAATTTTAAGCCTAGAAAGAGGTGTCATAGTGTGATAGCAAGGACACGGTCCAAAAGAAACCTATCCAATATCTTGATATGTTTTAGAGAATCCAAATGGGTATCCAAATATATAATTATTTTCCTGATGTTTTGGGAAAGTTGGGATAAAAATGTAGGAGTCTACCTTGGAATGACAAAAAAAGAAGTATCATTAGAATTCTCAACTTTCTCTCACCTCACTAAGGCTTTCACTAATGTTGTTCTACGTATCCTTATTGATTTACTTGTTCAACTTATCATAAAATATTTTTCAATTTCATTTACCATTATGGTGAATGTGAGAACACATTGACTTTTATTAGCATCTTTACTACATTCCTTCAAACCAATGGATTGGTATGCAGCAAAGAGATTTATAACAATGTTTCTTTCACTACTATTTTTAGATGTTGTTAACCCCAAAATTATCATTGTCTCTCTAAATTTCAAATATTTAAGCACTTCAAAAAAAAGTTGGCACCTTCCACTTTGATTTATTTTTTCAAAATAGTAATTCAAAATCTTTTTAATAATTCTTGCACAATTTCTTTTTGATATTTTATCGTGCTTTGGCTTCAAAATATTTTCATCAATGTCAATTACTTCGGTTTTATACAAATTATTCTAGGAAATGTTGGTGTAGGTGCATGCTCTATATTTTTATTACTTACATTATTTACATTCATCATTTCCAACTTGAGATGTCACATTAGGTGCATCAGGTGACGTGGTTGTATTTTTCATAATCATTTCAATTGGGGTGTGTTGAACATATTTGTTTGTCAAATTAGGTGCATTTGTGTCATCAATATCAATAGGTGCATGCTCATAATTTTCATTTGCAACATAAGGTGCATTGATCATGCCAATTTAAATTAGTATATTTTCATCACTTACATTGGAGGCATTTGATGATGTACCTTCATGTAATCTCCTCATACGCTCCCTTATTTTTCCTTTCTTCTCTCTCATTTTTCAACTATTCCTATCTTATTATTTCACGTGATTGTAGATGAAAATTTCCCTACAAACAATAACATGAACAAAATACAAAATTGAATATAAAATTAAACAAATTTGCATCATTATTTTATGCTCAATCACAAGATACAAACATCCCATAATATGTGAACATAAGAAAATAGATCAAATTTATCATTTCCAAGAAAGTTTCCCTATAACAATAGCATGAAAAAAATACACATTAAAATACAACATTTTAAAAAAATTACATCATTTTTTATGCTCAATCATAAGATAAAAGCATAAAATAGCATGTGGACACAAGAAAATAGATCAAGATCAGCATACCCAAGCAAAAAAGACTAAATATTTGATTACCTAGTGCAGAAATACATGTGAAATAATAGTAGAATCACATGGACCACAATGAAATAGCATAATAACTATTGACTTATTCATTTAATTACACTTTTTAGTAACCTAGTCAAGTTATTGAGTTCTAACTACAATGTCCATAGGATCTAATAAGCTAATCAAGTTGTACAAAGCCTGATTGAGTTTTACAAAACTAGAATGGGTTATGTAGAACTATTGCATGAAGAGAAATGTGGGGTTAGTAGGAGTGAGAGGGAGTGAGCAAGAGAGTTAGAAGATTAGGGTTCAATGAGAGAGAGAGGGGGGGATTTAGGGGTTTAGGGGGTTAGGGATTAGGGATCAGAGAGAGAGAGAGAGAGAGAGAGAGAGAGAGAGAGAGAGAGAGAGAGAGAGAGAGAGAGAGAGAGAGAGAGTGGGGGGGAGGTGGGGTCAGGGTTTATGGATTAGATTCAGTAAGAAAGAGGGAGGTTTAAGGATTAGAGAGAGGGGGTTTAGGAGTTAGAAAGAGAGAGGTGTTAGAGATTAGATCTAGACATATAGATGTTAGAGGATAGATAGATCTAACGAGAGAGATACAAAGACTTATATATAATAGATAGGGGTAGGGGAGAGAGAGAGGGGTTAGGATTTATATAGGGAGGGAGGGAGGAAGAGAGGGAGGGGGGAGGGATGGAGAGAGAGAGGAGTTAGGGGTTAGAGGTTAAGGATTAGGGGTCAATGAGAGAGAGGGGGTTAGGAGTTAGAGATATAGAGAGATGTTAAGCATTTGAGTGGGAGAGAGAGGGGGGTGGGGATTGGAGGAGAGAGAGGAGAGAGAGAGAGGGAGGGGTCAAGGATTAGGGGTGAGATAGAGATAGAAATAGGGATTAGGGGTGTGTGTGTGTGTGTGTGTGTGTGTGTGTGTGTGTGTGTGTGTGTGAGAGAGAGAGAGAGAGGGTTCAAAGTTAGATAGAGAGGTAGAGAGGTAGGTTATCGGTTTGAAAAGGAAGGAGATAGGTAGGCCAAGGGTTTCAAAGTGGGAAAGATAGAGTAGTTAGGAGTCAATGGGAGAAGGTAGTTTAAGGTTAGAGATGTGGGGTTAAGAGATGTAGGTTAGGGTTTTAAGAGGGAGGGAGAGAGGTAGGTTATGTGTTTGAGGAGAGAGAAGGTTACGGGTTAGCCTACACAAAGAAGGGTTATGGATTAAAGGGAGAGGATGTTAAAGGTTACCGAGAGAGCGAGACAGAGGTTATGAATATATGTGATTTTATATGCAATAAAAGATTAAAAATATTTAATTATATATGAATTTATTTGTATACTTATAAATATATAGTTATCAATCTATATATATAATAATTAATTATATATTAATTTAGTTATATAATTATAAATAGATATATATATTTAATATTTAACTATAAAGATAATTTTTTTATATATTTATAAATATTTATTTTATTTATGATAGACATAACCTAATCGTGTTATTACTATCATAGTAAACAAAAAGGGTTATGTGAATGCAATATATTTTTCATTCGCTCATTATTAATCAGATCGCATTTTATCTCATTAAAACCCATTCAAGTTATTTCTCATTAAATCTCAGTCATGTTAAGGCTTAGAATTATCCTTGAGAGTTGACCCAAAGGCTTGGGAGCTCATTTTCCCTCCAATTTCAATCCTCTAGATGTTTTTTATATTCTAAGATGAATTCTTGTCTTTGCCTTCATGTAGCTTTCCAAAAAATAAAGTGGGTATCTTTGAAATCACCACCATTATCCAACACATCTTCTTGCCTTTCTTAATATGTAATTATTTTCTTTAATCAACAATATTAACATTCTAAACATTAACTATTTTTACCACTATCTTCATAGTCCTAATTGACATATGTCTAGATTTTTTTTAACAACTTTTAAAATACTTTAAAAAATGCAAAGTAAATTATATATTATTGTTCTACACTCTATTCTATACACTTTTAAGAAGAAGAAAGAAAAACTTTTTCAATTATTTTGGTGCAAATTATTCTTTGCACACAAACAAGTACTAAAATTTTAGTATGTGGTCACTTCAAGAATTCATTAAAAAAATACTCATCTAAAAATTACACAAAAATACACAAACTCCAAATATCACTCTTAACTATCATCGTACCAAAAGGATTGCAAAATACTAAATATAAATAATTGTCTTGTGTTGCACATGAAAATAGCTATGTTGTGTTTTCTAAAAAAAATAGGAACTATTTTTCATGTGCACAGGGTTTGACCTACCTAGTCTTATCTATTTTGTAAAAAAAATAGTATTTTAGAAATTAGATTTAGAGTACTATAATTTATTGTTTTTACACATCTTGTCATTTTGAGTGGATGACCCTCAAATGTCTCATCCAAGTTCAGGGTTACCTAATTTCAAGAAAAAGGTGTCCACTTACAATCTTGGTGCACTTACACCTTAACACTTTCAACAATAGATTTTTAAGGTTAGAAGTCCTCTTTTCATACTTGTATCTATACCCAGTAGTTTTAATGGATATTTTAATTCATCTTTAAGAAGTGACATCAATAATAATTGAGTTTTTTCCACTATATCAAGATTCTCAAATTGTGCAATTATTTGCTTTGACTTTTTATTTAATTTCCTCTTTATAATATGTGTAGGTTGACTAGTATATTCTCTTAGCTTTTCCATATCCATTTCAATTAAATGATCTATGTTTCTGTGACTAATTTTCCTCTTCAATCTTTGAGCTAGATTAGCATTCTCATTTGTTGCATCATCTTGGGTTGCATGAAAAATAAAATTTAAAAGTCTTATGATAGAGTCTTAAGGGAACATATATACATATAACTTGAAATATTAGATCATTTTATCTAGATCCCAACATGTACAAATATTATAAATTTAACTTTTAATAAATGAAAGAGGTCAATGTGCATACTTATTTACCTTGTGATGAACCTTGTTCAATATCCATTCCTTCAACTTTAATTTCCTCTTGTCCAACATTTCCATCATCAACTAATGCACAAATGATAACGAATAAAATCAACCACTTGTAAGGGGAAAGGTCTCTAAAATATATTTTAAAGTTACAAAGCTTTCCTAAATCTAGAGAGACATTGTACTTGCAAGAGGTGTGTACCTATTAGAACTTGGGATGACCCTTCTCCTACCTCAGGAAGTTGTCCTTGTTGAGTGTGTTCCACACATGTACAAATACATAAGTATTTTAGTCATTAAACTGCTTTTAATCTTAACTCTTTAAACTAAATTGAACCCTAAACCTAACACTTTTAACAAAATCAAATCCTTACATTAAATTAAATAGACCCCTAATCATAACTCTAAAATAGGTCAAACTTAACATAAAATTAAACATATATTTAAAATGAAAAATCCTATCAACTTTAACTCTAATTGATTCCCCAAACTCTAATTTTAATACCTAATCCTAATGCTAACCGTAATATAGAATCGTAGAGCATAAAATAACTTTGAAATTAAACTCTATACTCAACTGAACCCTCGTAGAGACACTAAACCCTCATGCATGTATAAAAAATATTTAAACCACAATCCTAACTTTAAATTTGTTCAAACTTGACACATACAAAATTGATCCAAACATAAAAATTAAAATATACCTCCAAAGTTGTAAACCCTATTGCTAACCCTTATCGATAACCTTATCCTTAATATTTATACTAAATCTTAAAATGTTAATGATATTTATCATGTTGCATTTATAAACTTGTAAACCTAACCTTAATTTCTAATTCTCATCCTAATTGTGAAACATCATCATGTAATCATAAATACAAAACCCTAACTCCAAATGGTGATACCTTTAATAGTAACCTTGATTGTTAAACTATATTCCTAATTTAACAAACCCCATATTAGTAAAAATTATAAACCATATATTCTATATAGATTAAGTTAAATGATAATCTTAATTTTAAACCCTAAATGGTACATGCTCACTAAATTCTTAACCCTAATCCTAACCTTAATTTCTTTAATGTGACCATAAATGATAAAACCTAATCCTAAATATATAATAATCTAAACATATTATACTATCAAAAAGATACATACTGGGAAAAAGATTGTACACAGGTACCTTGTTTCCTTCTATAGTATCCCTCTATACTTTTTGGATGATTTTCTTCTTCTTGTTCCTTTGTTCTATTTCGTCTAGACTTGCTCTTTTATTTTTTTGTCCCATCACAAATTCTTTTGCAAAATTCAAAAAAAGAAAAGTTGGGTATATTTCATCCCAATTTAAGTGTAAACTATCTTAGTTGACTTCTATGAAATTATTAACTAATCAAGAAAGAGGAATATATCTTCAAATGAATAAAATATTACTCTAGATGAAGCTCAACATAGTCAACAAGTACTTGATCATGATGCTATGGGTTGGAAGTTCTAAAAATCCAAATTATCTTTTTTGTAAAAGTAACTTATATTACTTATTGTGACTTAAGTTGTATAATAGGGAGAAATTTCAATCAAGGATATTAAACCCTAAGTTCATCACATAACCACACTTACACAACCCAAAGAGGGATTTAAGGAGATTGATCCTTTCAATTCCAACTCTAAGGTAACTAGATTTAGGAAGATTAGTGCCAACTGAGTGATAAAAGAGAACTAAGGCAAACAAAAATCTAATGGTTATAGGGCTGTAAAAATGATACAAAAGTCATTGAAACCCTAATGTAGAAAGATCTATGAAGAGAAACTAAGTAGATATGCAATATTGAACTAAGATATAAATTAGTGTATTTGAAATGAACAAGGGGAAATTATATAAATTGTGGAAAAATTGAAAATGGGTTGTCAAAAACCTCTAAAAGAGTTCATTCTCACAATTTGGATTGAAAACTACACTATGGGCAAAACCAAAAAATCATTTATCAAGATGTCAGGGGCAACCTCCCTAATCATGGTCAAAATAGAAGGGTTAGCATGGATCAATTAGGGTCAACCTAGATCAATCAAGATTGACCTAGATCAAATCAGGTGCAAAATGTGCATTAGGGGTGAACTGGATGTATTGAGGGTGCACTACACCCCTAATTTACTATGTGTGATGTTGCACTACTACATTTAACCTCATTTTTCTACCAAAAATATTTGACCATCAACAAAATAAGTTTAGCTCGATCAGAATGTTAAGACAAATTTATTTTTTTTAACATGTAAGCCTCGAAAACAACACGAAGGTGGTGGTCAAAATTTTGACCAACACGGGGCTTATACATCTTAAAAAAAACATTTCTCACTTTATGTCTTTCACGCTCACAATTTCATTTGGGTTTTCTGTGAATTTTCACATGGTTTTTGTAGGGGGTAGGGCTGGTGTTGAAAGTGGATCTGGATCACTATAGATATAACAAGATTAGTGAAGGGATGTTAGCTCTCCTAGGTCATCAACTACTGAAACCCCTCTTTGAATTAGTTGTTAAATGTGAATAAATGAAAAGGAGGACTGTGGGCATGGTGGGTGAAGAGGGGAGAGAAAGAGAAAATACAAGAGAAGCTAAGGAGGTGACCATTATTGCCAGGATCGAGCAAAAGTCTTGCCAAGTATAGTGCTTGTTCACACAGTAAGTAACCACTGCAATTCACTCACTCTTACTTGAGATGACTATGTATGTAAGTGTTCTCTATATGTTGTGTTTTTAGATCTAGATATACATAGGCTCTGAAGACAACTTTGGAGGATTCTCCTACATGAATCACTGATGAAAGGTGTAAGGTCAGTATAGCTTCCCCATCCATCCAGTTTGAGGGAAATTCATTTGTCTATTGAGGTTAGAATAACAAGAGGAGCACGACATGTTGATATAATTTTATGCCTAGATAATGGATAAAAATCATACCAGGTTACTGTAATCTGTACCAATTTTTATGGTTGCATCAATCATAAATTCAAGCTATTTAAATTTCCACAATGACTTGCTTCTCTGGAACTTCAACAATTTCCAATTTATACTCAATCACAATAGGATTTTTATAGATTATTCAAGGTTTTCCAATTAGGATAAGATTATGAATCCAGTAAACCAATTTAGTCCATGTGGAGCTATAGGGAAACCATTGGAAAAGTCCTTATTGGCCATAAGATATGACAATTAGTCCTATATTGCTAGGGGATGATTTAGAGATATGAAACTGTCCTTTATGGTCTTCTACAGAAAGGATGGTGTGGAGATGTTATAATTGCATCATCCCTTCTATATCTTATTGAGGACACATTCCTAAGTAATACTATCAAAGGATAGGTCAGGTATGTTTCAACTATCAATTGCATTCTCCCTCTAATTTATTAAATAGAATGCGGAAGGTTACCGTTATCCTAGGAACACATCCTCATGCAACGGTCCTAAAGTAAGCCTTGGGGATGGTTTGAATTTTGAATGAAACACAACTTTTAATTTCCTACAGAAACAAGGAAATGTGCCTATCCCTAAGGACATTACCCCATGTAATACTGCTAAATTTTGATTATCTTCTAACATCAACAATCACCACAAGTTCCCAGAAGATCCATAATTAGCACAACAAGCATGCTATTAATTGATTGTTTGTCTCATGGAGGCCATTTACCTTGTTATGCATTTTACTGTATCTTGCTACCTTTTAGCTTTTAGTTATTGAATCCTTACTATTTTCATGTGGAAGTTTGACACCATTTTTTGTAATGTGGTGGTTCTAATTACAGTCAAAAAATTGGATTGTGGTGCATCATGTTTTAATGGTATGCAAGGATGTAGATGTTGTGTTCATGTCTTTGGACCCAGAGTATTATGACATCCTTATGAAGTAAGTCTTATGCATTCACTTAGTGGTCATGGAACCATGCTAATTATATATAGTTCTTTTCAAGGCAAATATGTTATAATCCAATAAGTAAAGGTAGATTTTCAAGCTTGAATTAACTATTGAGTTTGGTCACAAGATCAAATCCAAGATTACAAAATTCAAGCAATCTAGCAATCCTAGTCACATACACCAACTCGATGTCCCTTTTAGCAGGGACCTAAATAGATTTCAATTTTACCTTTATATTTAACCTCTTAAATATATCACTACTATCCCATCATCAGTAGAGTAGTGGATAAAAGTAAATGGATTTGTAGGTATGGCTCATTTATCATGATGGAGTTGTCTTCTATTAAGATTGATATTAAAATAGTATGCAAGTTGACAATATGAACTACATGGTTGACTTTTTGTAGTCTAATATATTTTCAATATTCAAGACACATTGAACATGAATTTTGTAGTAATATAGAAGTTTAGATTTATATGAAGAACTTTCCATTGAGAAAATATTTCAAAAGTTACTGTGTTATGATATAATCCTAGAAAGATGGAACCTGAATGTTTTGTGTAGTGGTATGCCTTGTAGCCTAGTCCCACCATCACCCTACAGTCCTGAGAAAATGGGAATTATTACTGTAGCTAAAACTATTTTTGACAAATATATGGGAAAGGGTATGTGAACATTGACAATGTCACAATGGCATACAATATTGATGGTTTTGACATCATTAATCACTTCTTCAAGTTGGGAAAATCCCAAGTACTATTTATAAAATTAAAATGAACAAGTAAAGAATGATTACTAATAGTAGCATGTGATATTGATGGTTTTGCATTAATTGAGAGTTTACATCCTACACACATGGGATAACTCCCTCCTACATATTTAGAAAAATTCTAGGAACCCTGCATACATTAGAACTAAAAAATTCCACTAAGAGAAATGTTCAATGTTTTAAACCAACACAAAGAAATTGAAAAATAGTAAACCTACCCATGCTTTCTATTTGGCTTGAATCTCACCAAAATATCTCTTCTGATCTTCTCTCCTCAATGAAAAATCGATGCACATTATGTGTTTGTTGTTTGGGAGGGTTTAATTCCCATGGCTATCAAAAAGGGGGTGATTTTGAATGTAAAACACACTTTTTATGCTGTGCAACTTTTTTCTCTTGTGACTACCATGTTTTTTTTCCATGAAGTTAGTGAGTGAATATACCCAAACCTTGCTAAGGCTTTGAACCAATGAGTACTTTTCAAATTTGTGTCCAAGAATGTCATCCACTAGAGAGCAAGTACCTCACTTGGAAGCATACAAAGGTTTTGTAACTTTTGATGAAACACACAAGGATGTGGAAGCATGAAAAGAGACATGGATTGCCTCATGTACCATTTGACATGAATCCCTAATTGAGATGCAAAGTTGTGGGATCAAATGGAAGAGGAAACGAAAAAATAGATGAATGCCTTGATTTCTAGCTATGGTGAAAAAGGACAAGGGAAAAGTGAAAGGAATTCTAGTTGTCATTAATTCTTCTCAAATTAGGAAAAATCTTCTATTGGTTCATATATTTGTCACTCTATCAATAAAGGGAGTTTGAGCTAATTCAATTTACTGAAGTTTTTTATTTCCTTGCAATATTCAAGGTGCACAATCTTTGCTCGAAGAACTTTCTTGGAATTGAGAGAACCATCATTAAATGAGGATGGGTGCTATTTATTATGGCATGGCAATAACAAACTACTTATTTCTATGACAAGCCCATATTCAATGGCATAACCATCATGAAATGACGATGGGTGTTATTTATTATGGCATGGCAATAACAAACCACTCATTGGTACAACAATCCTATATTGAATGGCATTGGTATATGCACATTGTGCTGAGTAGGGACAAGGTGCCAACTTGTCATGTTTCCAGTGGCCCCCTCTTAGAGGAAGTTGCCAAAAATGCATAGGTGATAGTGTAACAAAGACAAAATATAGCCCAAGAATTTCTCTATTATTTGTTTAATGGATCGATGGATGTTCGAAATTAAACTTTCATAAGATTCTAGTTGGCTTCTATTTTTATCCCAATTTACAAAGGAAGTACCCCCCAATGATCTCCTATCAACCCCAACTCTTGGACACTATCTTCTTATGTCTTCAAATGCTTAATTCTAAAAGGAATTAAACTCTAGCACTCTAGAACCTAGAAATCCCCAAATTGTACCCTCAAACCCTTGTAATCTAGGGCTTCCTCAATCTTTTGATTCTTCACACTTTTGAGCCAAATTGGTGATTGAATCACCTTTCATTCTCCATACTCAAATGTTCCAAAGCATAAAATGTATGTCTCAAGTGGATAGATCATCCACTGCTACACCGTGGTTTTCAACTTCAATAACTTCATAAAAAATCTATCAAACAAGAATGAGATTAAAAGCTTGACACCTTAGCAGCAACCTTGGGAGGATATTTTCCCTTCAACTTTGGGTCAACACACTGCTTTACTTTGTCTTCACTCAACCTTGGAGTTGCATGTATGCATGGCAAAAGCATAGAATATATTATATATCATTATCCCCAACTACATAAAAGTGAAATAAAACTATACATAATGGAACCACTGTCTATACTCGACAAGCCATCAACATGATGAATTAAGTATGCTAATGATTTACTATAGCAGGGAAGAGAAACTTCATAATACATTATCTGCAAAATCATTGCAATGTATCACCATTGATAGTGTTTTGTAATTTTTGAAAATGAAAGAAGAAAAGATGAAATATATCTTCTCCACAATATGAGTTCTTGCTTAAGAAAAGTTCTGATTATTATTTTTCCCATCCAAGAGGAGACTTGGAACCAAAATATAACACTAACCCAACTAACAAGGCTTTGTTGTCCCCTAGGCATTGTATGGTCCATTGGTTTTCTTCCTATCAAAATCTTAAGTAGCACCACCCCAAAACTATATATATATCACTCTTTTTAGTTAGCTAACCAGTCATAGCATACCTGAAAGGAGAATGATAATAAAATTGTCACAACCACCAACTTGAATACTCAAAAGTTGCCTTGTCATTTTTTTAATAGGAAGCGCCCAACATAGCATTCAATTCTGATCTGAATGAAAAATAGATGCAATTCTTATTTCCATCTAAAGTAATCCTTAGAGACAAGTAGCATCAGCAACTATGGGAGCTTGTTAAGTACATTGCATGGCACACTTACTTTTGAAACCCTTCAGTATCTATCAAATTTGGAGCAGCATGGAAGTCAATATGGTAGTTGTATTCTACACTCAGATTCATATAAACATTGGAGGCCTAAAAAATTACAAAAATATATCTAGATACATTATATTATGTTAAAATATGAAAAACTCAAGTTTTAATGCTTGTTAAAAAACTCAATCATTAGTGCTAGGGATAATTTTAAAAAATTCATAGGAAGTTCAAAAATCTTGGTGAATCTTTTCAATATCAAAGTTTTACATTACAATATTTGGTCATAATGTAGAAGTGTGTTTCTAGTTCTAGGTTTAATATGATGGAATAGAAAAAAATTGCAAATTCCTAAAGGAAAGAAATATTGTTTGTGAAAATTTGAGCCACTTTATTTTCAATGGAAAATATTTGTACATAAAAAGAACATTATAGCCAATTGGTAAATATTATTACTAAAACTCCTCAAATAGCCTAAAATTAATTTTTTGTTCATTTTGAGCAACCACATTAATTTCCCCCAGTTACAATGTTTGCCAAATTACGAGAAAACATCTGAGGAATTTTGTTATAGAGTATAATCTAGTTTACAAGTTCTTGAAATAATGAGTATAGCCACCCCAACTTAAGAAATGTAATCATAGATGTAGGTATAGCAAGTTGAGGGATTAGAAAGTGAAGGACAAGAAAAGAAAAATAGTACTAAAAAGAAAAGATTTGGATTGATCCAAATACAAGATTGAGAAAAGTTGATTTGATTTAACTGGTGTATAGCCAACATAGTATTCATCAATGGTATATCCAAGAGACACCTCCCTTAAGATGTTCCTTTGATCTTGCAAATTATGCATGGAATGGACCAACATCATCAAATACGACAAAATGTCAAGGAACAAAACACTTGCTACTACTATAATAATAAAATAAATATAATACAACACTAAGAAACATGAGATATTCACAAATATTAATATTTACTTAAACCTTGTAGAAATTTTATAAAGAAAAGAAAAGAAAAATAAAGACTCCATAATATTATTAACTCAACAAAAAGTAGTCTTGCCATTCCTCAGATATCTTGAACCAAGGTTGCATGGGTATGCATACCCACACCCCTATGATGCATACCCATATACCCAAGTACTGGCTACTCCATGGAGAGCATCATAGCTCAGAACCTTGATTAAGAATTTTGATTTATGTTTTGATTTTTTGTCTATGTATCAACTTGTTGTTTATCAGGCTTAATTCAATCTACTTTAGGAGTTTATAAAAGACATGTTTATCTTTAACCATTTGATTCAAGTAAGAGAGGTATGGGTTTATTTTTATCAATCTAATAATTGGCGTGATGAGAAAAGGTGTATCATCTCAAGGGATTGATTATCATTAGTAGGAATGGGAATAAAATATTATCCAACTAACTATATATTATCGCTATTATAAGAAGAATTAATTTAATATGGTAAGTGATTGCAGGAGTTACATTGTCACTCTTGAAAATGGCATAACATGCCAACCAGTATGACCACATGTACTTTGTAGTAATGTCTTCAAAAATGAAAATCATTCTCCTTCATAACATGTTTGGAAGTCATAAATGGTTAATATTCACCTTCTGGTTGGTCTCAATTTGTTTGTCTAGGAATTGGCAAGGACTTCTATAAATATATTGTCCTTTTCTATTATAAAATTTAATTTAAAAATGCTTTGTCACAAATAGTTCATCAAATAATAAATTACAGATGCGAAAATATGAAAATTTGGAGTTATTTTTATGAATTATGATAGTTCTTCTTCTTGATCCACTTGTTACAATATTTTTGTCATGGTAATCCAGTTATATTTTGTATCGATAATGGATGTAGCTTAGTGCCATGCAATAAATAGACATTCACAATCTTCAACATTGTTACTTTATTAACTATAAAATAATCACATAGATTTAGTACATCTATCTTGTCATTTATTGAGTTGGAGCAGTACCTCCTCATTTTTTGACTAAAGTGGTTCATTTGTATATTGGCTGACATTTATTTATGGTAAATACAAACTATTCCAGATGTTGTCTGGGGTAAGCATAGCCATGTGATATTGGATGTTGGCTGTGGAGTTGCTAATTTTTTAGGCTTCCTTTTTTAGAATGATGTCCCTTGCACCTAAGTATGAACATGAAGCACAAGTTCAATTTTCTCTTGAACAAGGTATTCCTACATTATCAGTTGTCATGTGAACCAAAAGGCTTCCCTTTCCTAGTGCTGCTTTTGATATTGTACATTTTGCCCGTTGTAGAGTTCCATGGCATGTTGATGGTGTGTCTCTAATATATGCTTAATTTTGACAACTAGCTGATTGCTTTTCATTTTCATTCCAATTTTTCTAATGGTTGTTCTCTAATGTAGGTGGTAGGTTTCTTTTAGAGCTAAATTGATTACTGAGACCTGGAGGGTATTTTATGTGGTTTGCTACTCCTGTCTATCAAAACAAGGATGAAGATGTTGGTATCTGGAAAGGTGGGAGTTTATACTTTTTCTTTATTTTATTTAAATGCAATTTTTGACAACCTACAATATTTTCATTTGCCAAGGATGAAGGATTCATTAGTCAGTGATCCTGATTATGAATTGTCAATCAAAATGCTAAAAATTAGTGTTTGATTATGTATGAATATGAAAACATTGGCTTGGGGAATCTGATAAAGTTTACAACCCTTTGCATATGCAAAGGAAGATCCAATTTTTATTAGTGATCGTTCTTGAACCCTTTTTTTGGTAGAGTCTAGATGTATACCATTTTATTATTCTCTAGTCTGGAGATATTCAATTTTTTGACACTATATGATGTGCATGTCATTCACTTGTATTGAGTATTCATTGGTTTTCTTAGTAAATGCTCATTGTATAGGTTGATTTTCAACTTTAAATGAGTCAAGATGAGAATTAGTCATATGTAATGTCCCCTTTTGCAAATGCCCTAGTTTTTTCCCAAAATCACAAATTCCAAATAGAACAAGAAATATAATAGAATTAGTAACATTTGTGTACCTACTAGAGATCCTACAACATGTTAGGAAATCATTAGAACATAATCCACAAATTTGATCTTCCTTGTTAGAGACATTAAAAGTATATATCTTTCCTACTAGGGGTAGGGATATAATTTAATCAAAAGAAAAAATTATTTATTGATGGAATTCAATTATAGGTGAGCTAGGATAAGGGGCATATTAGGGTGCCTTAAAAAATCCTCTATCCTAGGCTCAAGAGCATATATTATCCCTTTTGGAAATTATGTGGCTCTTTTCCATGCATGGTGGGGGGGGGGGATGGGTACTGGGAGAGGAATCCCTTGGGTGGTTCCCTCTTCCATTGCCACCCTTATCCTCCTCATGATAAGAGTTCCTTAGAATAGTGGTCAGCCAAAGCAAGGACTTGAGGAAATGACAATAGGGTGTCTGGAGCACCCTCCCCATCTAAGCTCAAGGGCAGGGCACTCTTTACACCCCCTTGGTTTCATGGGATTGTGCCATCACCATGAGGCCACATAAGAGGACCTCATACCAGTTTCTCCTACCTTATATTCTCATATTTTCCTTAGCATGATTGATTATAGAAAACATTTAAAGAGTTACACATTCTTCAAATAAAGAATCATGTAATAATATCATATTCATATACCTTATTCATAAGCAAGAAAATAAAATAGGACCCACTATGCTACCTATTATAAAAATGGATACTTCATACCAATTTATAGATATAATATTCAGATTTTATATTCTTAAGCATGATTGCTACAATTAAGATCTGATTGGTTGGTGATCTTCCTTGAATGCTAACTTTTGTTACATATACCTCTCCTTGTAGCAGAAGAGTCACATCTTTTCCATGGTCATATCCCTTCAAATACTATTGCACTTCTTCACATGCACAAATCATACCTCTTTTGTAAGTCATGCCTTTTTTAATATTGATTAAATTAGACCTTAAGAACTTGTCATCTTTTGGAAAACAATTACTAAACACACTGCTCTTTATTAGTATACTTTTTTAATGATTTGGTCATCACATAATAATACCATATTCATAAGCAAGAAATTATATGTAGGACCCACTATGCTGCCTATTATTAGAACTGATACTAATGCCAATTTATAGATATAATTTTCAGATTCAATATGTGCTTAGAAGAGGACCTCATAAGTCATAACAGTTTCTCCCTTCTCGTATTCCCCTATTATCCCTACCATGATTGATTGAAAAAAATTGTGAACATATAAAGAGTTACATATTATTCAAAAAAGATCACATAATAATACCATATTCATAAGCAAGAAATTATATGTAGGACCCACTACGCTGCCTATTATTAGAACTAATACTTATAACAATTTATAGATATAATATTCAAATTCAATATGGCTGAGAAAAATTGTTGTAAGTCAAATTTGATTGGTTCAATGATCTTCCTAGAATGCTAAATGCCTCTCCCTTGTAGAAGAAGAGGCATGTCTTTTCCAGGGTCATATCCCTTTTAATACTAATGCATCTCTTCAGTTGCACAAACCAAATCTCTTCTCTAAAAGTGGCCCTTTGTTAATATTGATTAAATTGCACCTTAGTAACTTGCAAACTTTTGGAAAATAGTTTATAAACAAATAAAGCGTTTCTTATTAGTATATATTATACATCTTTAATGAATTGGTCATTTTATTTGTTTACCATGTTATTTCTAAATCATACTTCTTTGGAGAATAAATTGTCATATATTAGTTTATCTAAATAAATTGTCATATATTAGTTTATCTGAAATTTGTGCATTATATCAGTTTTGGAGAACAAACTATAATATACCTTGATAAACATGCTCCTCCCTATCATGATAGCACAATAACTAATGCCAATGCAAAATTATTATCTCAACACACCAACTTTCTGGATCAGAATTTTTAGAAAATTGCAAGGTCTTATAAATAAGATGATTTTTTGATAAATGATGTCTATTTAGTTATTCCTTATGTTTGGGACATGACATCATCTCACTTATTAGATAAAATATAGATGATAGTTGTACATTGGATTACCTAAATCTTCCACCAAGTGTGATATATCTTTGTCTCCTCTTTTATATTCTCAATCAAAATATTTTCATCATTGTTTTTATTAATAGTTAACAAGGCTCCTGTATGAAGCAAGACATTTACAAAAAAAACTATAATCAGTTGAAATTGTTAGTTGATCCATTGTTTGCATTTGTTCCATTTGATGGAATGCAAAAAAATTTGTAATGACAGTGAGTAAATGGTATTACCAGATGTTTTACTCTTACTCATGTATTTGGACTTTACAGATTTTGTCTTGTGCCTATTGTTCAATGAGAAAACTTTGATCTGAATTATGTGCTTTTTGATGATTTCAGCTATGTCTTCTTTGACGGCATTGATATGCTAGGATCTCCTTGACAAAAAGAGTGATGGAATCAATGAAGTGGGAGTTGCAATCTATCAAAAACCAACTTCTAATCATTGCTATGAGTCCAGAAGGAATAATGACCCCCCTCTATGTGCAAAAGTTGATGATCCTTATGCGGCTTGGTATCTACTTCATTTCTTGTCCACAACTAGTATATAATTACCATGTTTTGTTAAAAGAAATTGAATACTCGAAACAAAATTCCTTGAGCTATCTTGAATTGTTAGCTTAGATGTTTTCTAATTAATTGTATTTTCTTATAGGTATGTTCCTTTGGAGAGTTGTTTGCATAGAGTTACAACTGATAAGGAGTGGGAAACTAAATGGCCAAAAGAATGGGCTCAATGGCTTGAAAATTTTCCATTTTGGTTAAAGGGTGATGCTCAGGATCATTTTTCTTCAGAAACTGAGCACTAGAAATGGATAGGTAGCAAGTCTTACCTTCAAGGGTTGGGAATTGATTGGGCTGCTATAAAAAATGTTATGGACATGAAAGAAGTTTATGGAGGGTATGAATTTTAATTATTAATCCTTTATCACAACATACAGACATCACCAAATAAATAGTTTGCTTCTTGAAATCTTGGTATGGTTTGTTGACATAGGTAAATTCAATTCTTTTTCATTGTTAATCAAATATAGGTTTATAGAGTTTATTCTATGATTGGAGATTGCTAATGGAAGGCTTAATAATCACTATATGTTTCTTCTATCCTCCCATTTAGAAAGAATAATAAGAACTAGAAAGACTACAAGAAATTGATATAGTATAGCTCATTGTACATACCTAAAACATAAATTTGGTGTGCAGAGTTGAAGGGGCTTGATTTCTCATTAAATTCTCATGGATAGAGGAGCCTACTATAGGTATATATGTGGCAGGTAGATATACATGTTGAAGTCCTTTCAGTCTACTTCCACACATGCTTTAGTACAGTAGTGTCAATTCCATAGTGTCTGATCATGATGTAATTAGTGATTTATTAACTAATTACATCATTATGTCAAAAGCATACATGCCAGGGATGGTATCTGTCAAATTTTGTTCAAAGCATTCATTGTTTTCTAACCATGACTATTGCACAAGGGAATGTACTACTATTGGATCAGAATCAGGGGTTTGGGTTGTCGCTTGTGGACATATTCATTTGGTTGGAACTATGACATTGCATTTGGTGTTGAAGGATGATATATGAGTACTATCATGGCACTACATAATTGTGCAGGCCTTACCCTATATAAAAGAAATGTGGGCTAAGTTATGAATACAAATTGAGATTTGGTCATTACTACTATTTTTACAATTTCTTCTTTCTTGCTTTGTTAAAAAGCTAGTTCCATATCAAATGATCATATATTTTGCAATCCTTGAGTATTTGAGTTTTTACATGGGAAGATGACTTTTAGAGTTTGTGTTGTACAACCTGTACATTATTTAAAAATTCTTTAGTCGTGTTGTATTGACCTTATTTTTGGTTCCAATTTATATTGTATAGATACAAGTTTCATAACTGGCAAAATATGAAGTTTCATACCATATTGTGCGATCAAAACATATAAAGTGCCTCACACCTTTGTAAGTATTTCGATATTCTTAGCTTCTTTGAGGCATTCTATAAAATAGTTCACATGCCTTACCTATGATTAGACATTTTGCATGCATCTTGCACTCTCTCATCCGGCTGATGATGGATTACAAAGAGTGATCTAAAATGATGATGCTAAAAACACACACAATCAAATCTAAAATGAACTTGCATTACAAATGGATTGTGGAAATATGATATTGTTAATTTTGCATGCATTTCTATGAGGACAATCACAACTTTTATATATATATATATATGTATATATATATATATATATATATATATATATATGTATATATATATATATATATGTATATATATATATATATATGTATATATATATATATATATATGTATATGTATATATATATGTATGTATATATATATATATATATATGTGTATATATGTATATATATACATATATATATATATATATACATATATACATATATATAGATATATATATACATATATATATATACATATATATATATATACATACATATATATATATATACATACATATATATATATAGATACATATATATATATACATATACATATATATATATATATATATATACATATACATATATATATATACATATACATATATATATATATATACATATACATATATATATACATATACATATACATATATATATACATATACATATACATATATATATACATATACATATACATATATATATACATATACATATACATATATATATACATATACATATATATATATACATATACATATATATATATACATATATATACATATACATATATATACATATATATACATATACATATATATACATATATATACATATACATATATATACATATATATACATATATGTGTGTATATATGTGTATATATATATATATATATGTATATATATGTATATATATGTATATGTATATATATGTATATATATGTATATGTATATATATGTATATATATATATAATAGATTTGATGAGATTATATACATGTTTAAGTTGTGATTGTCCTTGTAGACATGCATGCAAAATTAACAATATTAGATTTCCACAATCCATTTGTAATGCATGTTCGTTTTGGATTTGATTGATTTTTTTTAGCATCATCATTTCAAATCACTCTATATAATCCATCATCATGATGAGAGAGTGCAAGATGCATGCAAAATGTCAAATCATAGGTAAGGCATGTGAACTATTTTATAGAATGCCTCAAAAAAGAAATTGACCAATGCCTGGTAGTTTTCCACCAAGCATTGGTGGAAATTTCGACCAATGCTTGGCAGTTTTCTACCAAGCATTGGTCAAAATTTTGACCAATGCCTGGAAGTTTTCTACCATGCATTGGTCAAAATTTTTACCAATGCCTGGTATAAATTGCGTCAGGGCTTTTCAAAGATTTCAAGCAATGGTATGGTAAAAATTTTGACCAACCAGTGAGTTGGTCAAAATTTTGAGTATAAAATTTTTGACGGACTGGTTGGTCGACATTTCAAAATTTTGACCAATATTCATCAAAAAATGAGGTCAAATGTACTAGTGTTGATTCTAATTTTGTGGTTTTGAAGAATGAGAAAAAGGGTAGTCTAATCCACAACATGTTTGCCAAGGTGAGATCCACAACTTACAATAAAAATGATCTTTGTTTTTCATGGGTGGTTTGCCTTGGTCAAACCCCAATTTAGGAATTAACCTTGAATTGAAATAATTGAAATAGCATGAATGTAAAGTAAATGTATGAATTTTCTTTATAATAGTTGGATCTCTTGAATCAAATGTAGTATGCTTACTTCACCAATTATTTTGATCAAGAAGATGAAGATGAGTGGATGTAGAAGATGCAACAAATAATCTTGAAGAAGATCTTCCCAGATAAACTCATTCAATGGCTTGATTTTTGAATCCTTGATCTTTAATAAAGGAATTGCTTGAAGACTTAAGTGTTTCAGTTCTTGAGTGCTTGAGTGTGAGTACTTGATCTTGTGAATGCTTGATATGAAAATAAAATGAGAAGGCTCACTTATATATATATATATATATATATATCTCAAAGTGGCCAATGCCTTTAACTTTAAAATGAGGTGAGACCCAACTTAAATTGAATCAATAAATGAGATTTCTTAGGAAAGTAAATTAAGGATTATTCTACCTCTTCTATTGGAGGTGTTGTTCTGGCTAATACACCTTGTGAGGCACATGGTTACTATGTCATCTCCTTAATGCATTGTGAGGATGAGTCTTCATCTTCCGCTATGCAAATGATGGATAGTGCAGCTCTAGATTCATTTATTCACAATGAGGTGAATAGGTTTGGAGCTCAATGTTTCTTTCTCCTCCTGCACAGCTTGTGAATCATAATCTGCATGATGGCTCCTAATTTTATTTTTCTTATTTGAAATTTTTTTTATTAACAATTTTCATGTAGGATGGACTCCCATTTTGGAAAATTTCACCCATACTTATTTTTGGGGACACTCGAGTTTGACACCTCTAGCTCTAGTTTACCTATTTTCCTTATCAACTCCATATTCTTCTATTTTGGAATGGCATTCCATCTAAACTTTTGCTATGGATCTTTGGCACTTTGATTTTAGATTGGTCTTCTTCATATCTTGTTTGGTTCGGGTCTATCACTTTTCATATATCTAGTTGTATATGTATTGGTTGCCAACTTGGTAAGTTTTGGGGATGGATAGTTTTAGATTGAAAGTATGGCACGGGTTGTTGATGGGTTATATTTGTTGTATTTTTAGCTCTTCTCAAGTTATTAGTCAAGGTTTCTCACATATGTAATGGGTCTTTGGGATATGATTTTGTAAAAAGTCAAATGTGAAGCACCAAGTTGTAAATGACTTGTCCATAGGCCTAACATGTATGGGGGGCATGGCTTTGTAGGCTTCTAGGTCTATTTTTATATTTTTGGGGCTGAAGTGGAGGTTTTCTTACAAGTTCTTTGCTCCATGAGTTTTTTTTTTTTAACCTGGAAAAAAATGTAAATGATTATATATAATAAATAAATATTAAATTTTTCCCAAAAAAATAAAAATTAAGGATTATTAATTTGATGTAATAAAGGTCTACCCTAATTTATAAAATAAGAGGAGAAACATAATATTAATTGAAATAATTCAAATAACATGAATTTAAAGTAAATGTGTGAATTTTCTTTACAATAGTTGGATCTCTTGAATCGAATGTAGTATGCTTACTTCACCAATTGTTTTGGGTCAAGAAGATGAAGATGAATGGATGTAGAAGATGCAACAAATAATCTTGAAGAAGATCTTCCCAGATAAACTCATTCAATGGCTTCATTTTTAATCCTTGATCTTTAATAAAGGAATTGCTTGTAGAGTTAAGTGTTTGAGTTCTTGAGTGCTTGAGTGTGAGTGTTTGATCTTGTGAATGCTTGATGTGAAAATAAAATGAGAAGGCTCACTTTTATAGATATCTCAAAGTGGCCAATGCCTTGAACTTTAAAATGAGGTGAGACCCATCTTGAATTGAAGCAATAAATGAGATTTCTTAGGAGAGTAAATTAAATATTATTCAACATGTTCTATTGGTGGTGTTGTTCTAGCTAATACACCTCATGAGGCACATGGTTACCATGTCATCTCCTCAATGCATTGTGATGATGAGTCTTCATCTTCCCCTATGCAAATGGTGGATAGTGCAGCTTTGGATTCATTTATTCACAATGAGGCGAATAGTTTTGGAGCTCATTTTTTCTTGCTCCTCTTGCATAGTGTGTGAATCATAATTTTCATGATGGCTCCTAATTTTATTTCTCTTATTTGAAGTTTTTTTTATTAACAATTGTCATGCATGATGGACTCCCTATTTGGAAAATTTCATCCATACTTATTTTTGGGAACACTCGAGTTCAATGCCTCTAGCTCTAGTTTGCCTATTTTCCTTATCAAATCCATATTCTTCTATCTCATATTGGCATTCCAAATGGACTTTTGTTAAGGATATCTAGCACTTCAATTTTAGATTGGTCTTCTTCATATCTTTTTTGGTTTGGGTCTATCACTTTTCATATATCCAGTTGTATATGTATTGGTTGCCAACTTGGAAAGTTTTGGGGATGGATAGTTTTGGATTGAAAGTATGACATGGGTTGTTGATGGGTTATATTTTTTGTATTGTGAGCTCTTCTCAAATTATAAGTCATGGTTTCTCACATATGTAATGGGTTGTTGGGATCTGATTTTGTAAAAAGTCAAATGTGAAGCAGCAAGTTGTAAATGGCTTGTCCATAGGCCTGACATGTATGGGGGGCATGGCTTTGTACGCTTCTAGGTCTTATTTTATTTTTTTGGGGCTGAAGTGGAGGTTTTCTTACAGGTTCTTTCCTCCATGAGTCCTTTTTTTTAACCTAGAAAAAAATGTAAATGATTATATATAATAAATAAATATTAGAGTTTTGCCAAAAAAAAATTAAAATTAAGGATTACTAATTTGATGTAATAAAGCTCTACCCAAATCTATAAAATAAGAGGAGAAACATAATATTACTTTATAGGGGAGATAAAATATTATTTAGGATAGGACCACTTATAAACATTAATTTAAATTAATTAATAAATGAGGACACAATGTTTAAGAAAAATAAAGGTCCAGCTCATTTATATTAATTTTAAATTAATAAAAGGCCCAATGAGATTAAATGAATTATTTAAATGGAGGGATTTGGAGGATAAATGCAAAAAAATGATAGAATCACATTAAATGAACGTTAAACCTTCATTAAATTGGATTTCTTTCAATTTAAGATGGTATATTTATCCCCCACTTTAGTGAGAGTATGGACTCGATCCAAACTCTTGGTAAAGTAGAGTACAAGATATGAGATAATCTTATTATGATCAAGAAGACCAAGAATCACCCAAGCCCCCAAGGGATTAAGCCCTTGATAACTCCAAGACTATAATTAGAGAGAAATCATTGACTGAAAAAAATAGAGAGAAGAGGAGATTGATTATCTCATCTAGTAGAGTATCTACCCTACCATGAATCACTGAAAGAGAAATATGAAAGATGGCAATAAATAGTCTAACAGGGTGGTAACTTACTAGTTAACCCATCAAAGGACCCATTCATAGGTCAATATTCTTTGTATCACCATGGCATATAGGTCTTGTAAGAATGTAGTACCTATGTATAAGACTTAGAAAATTGTTATGTGTTTGTTACCCATAGATAAGATTTAGCATATGTATGTGTAGAGAGAGAGAGAGAGAGAGAGAGAGATCCAATGTCAAGGATTCTCTCTTCCCACAAAGAATCCATGCTAAGGATCTGTTAGGATTAGGATTAGGTTGAACTAGTAGCTGAGTCTTCTTAAGAGGAGTACTAGTGGCTATAGGAGGAAGCCTTAAAGATTGTTGTTGAGGTGGTGGCAATTGGGTTTGTTGACTAGGTTGGGTATTCTGATTCTAAGTTTGCTACCAACCCTATTGAGGTTGTTGCCAACCCTAATGAGGTTTTTTCCAACCTTTCGTAGGTTTTTGTCAACCCTATTGAGGTTGTTTCCAACCCTACTGAGGTTTTTTCCAACCTTGGTGTGGTTGTTTCCAACTATTATTTCCACTAAAACCAGTATTTGAGAATTTTTCCATTGATTGCTATTATTATAACTTCAAAGAGGATCTTGTGGCATACCTTGTCTTTGAGCCCATGATCTTCATTGAGTGACATAAAGGACCTCTCCATTTTCATCAATGACTTTGAACTCAGTAGGCATTAGTTGTGTCTCCACACTTGCAATAGACTTACATCTACAATGCCTTTTCTTTTCCCTACAATATTGACAATATTTAGTCAACATGGCATTAGCTTCATCTTTCTTCCTTCTTGCCTACATGGATTCTAGCTAAGTGGCTACATCATTAATGATGTCTTTCTTGAAATCTAACAGCAAATCAAATAATTCCATCTTGGATACCTCTGAATTGCCATTGGACTTATGTGGTAGATCTCTAAGTCCCCTACCTTTCTTCACAATGGCTTTGGAATAATTCAGGCATATATTATGTATATCTATCCAATTCTTTTGAGTGATATCTCCTCCTACCATAAGATATAGAGCTTTAATGCTTCCATCATTCATGCCCCTCAGAAAAAATATGTTTCTTTGATTCCTCCTTCAAATGATGTTGTGTATTGCATTGTAGGTTGAACATGAACCAAGAAACATAATCTTCCAAGGTTTCATCATCCTTCTGGGACATTTTGAAAATGGCATCCCCTTTCAAATATCAACCCCTATAGTATTCTTTATACTTTGTGAGAAAAAAATTGTTCATTGCAAGCCAATCTGCTATAGCATTGGCACCCAACCCCATGAACCATCTCAGAGGAGGTACTAGTGGTAGTGGTTGATAGATAACAAGGGCAAGTGGATTATCTTGGTATTTAGGTTTAGAAAAAAGATCTTTCAAATGCAAGGATTCATTAGAGGATGAGGGCATTCATTCTTGAGTAGCGGCGAATGGATTTTTAAAAAGTTCTTTGTTCTCACTATGAGGTTCTTCAAGATCAAGATTAAAAATTTATTCTTGAATATTATGGGGAAGAAATCTCCCAAGGAGGTTCCTTCTTATATGTATGCAAAATAATGCAAAATCTAAACTAACATAATGACTTTAGGGTTGAATTAGATTTGCACCTTCCCTGGCGATGGAGCCAAAAATGGCCAATCAACTTAATACCTTAGTATCAAAGGATTGGACATCCTTTCACAGTGACTCCATGATTAGACAGAATCATGTGGTTTCCCAAAATGACATACTAACTTCATTTTATTTTGTCAACCTGGGAGCATAAGTTTGAGAGGGTGGCTGCAAAGTATATGCTCTAATACCTCTTTAGGTCATTACAACTAAAACAAAGGGAAACTTAAGCTAGGAAATAAAATGACATCTTATCTTAGCACTTAAAGTAATGTTGCAAACAATAAATCTATCTATGCACCTATCTATCAGTGATTATGTTATCAATGGTTGCAAGAACAACATAATTCTACCTTGAAAAGAAGCAAACAAGGAAATGAAATATATTCTAATAGAGCAATTCACTCACCAAGTGGGCCCCCATGGATGAGTGAATAGAAAAGACAATCAATACAAAAGATGTAGACTTGAACTTTGTATTATATTCATTCATGGTAAGAGATTACATCTGATTAAAAATAAGATCACATGTTGTTGTTATGAAAATTAATCTATTCTATCTTTCTCTCCCCAAAAAATTCTTTCAAAGTTATAGCAGGTGTTATTTGAAGGGAAACTATAACAACTTCCTAACTCTACCATCACTCCATCAATGAGGATCAATTACAGGTTCATAAATTTTGCAACATAAGTATCATTAACCGCGGTGAACTCCTCCAAGAATATAGCAAGTTGAGGGAGATATATTTGTGCACTACCAAAATAGGAATTACATAATAATTTGCTCATTGTGGTGATTTAGTAATCTAGTCAGCTTTGACTTAGCACTAAAGTGTTGACTTTGAATACGCATGGCAAGTACCTACAAAAAATTTAATGCATACAACTTCCACATGTATATATTTATTTCATCATCAATGTTAGAAAAGGTATAATGTTCAAACTATCACTCTTTGACAATCCTATGGCTGCAAGAAAGAATCTACCTAAACATAACATGGATGAGGAAAAATTTATCAACATGTAACATTCCTTCATTATACCATAGAAGTCCATAGATTCAAGAAAATATAGCATACCTGAACTATATATTCTTCAACTTCATGTCTTAACATGCAGATAACATATTCATAGAATCATAAGTTCATTTGCTTAAAACCATAGAGTCATAAAAGAAGATAATTGTCTAAAAACAAGATAAAAGGGATCTCAAAATAATGGCCTTTTAGAGGCTCATCATTTCCCCCAATTGATCTATTGCTAGTCCCCAATAATCATGCAGTTCTTGATCTGAGCCCAAACTCGCCAATCACTAGGTCTCCTTTCCTCTAGCTCATTCTTCACTCAATCAAAGTACCAATAATTTTCCTTGAGCCTTTTCGAGTGTCCTACTTCAACTATCATATCGAGATCATCTACATTGTCATTTACTGCTAGCAGTAGTTACAGGAGAACAAGGGGTTGATACCTTAATGGTAGCCAATGTTTACACTAATTTCTCCCCAAGTCAATATACCATGAAATCCTAATTGTAGCAAGAGTCAAGTTTTGAGGAGAGTGGGGTTCTCTTGTTTTTAGTTCATGTGGCATCCTAGTCCATCATTACCTTGAGGCAATAATTATTTTCTCAACATGTTGAGATGAGTGTTGTTTCTAATCTATAAAAGCTTGCTCTCTAACTAAACACACCTTACTAGATCTTGTAGGATTGCCTAGAATAGAAATCCAATCCAAATAAGTCTTTCTAGAATGTTGAACTTATGGTCTCATGAGCAATGGCGATGTCACTTCACTCTCCCTATAAGGTGTAGCTTGATGTTCTCTATGGTCTGCCTCACAATAGTTGTATCATAGTCATGCTCTGGTCCATGCTTAGGAATAATATATTCAAACTAAGGACTATTTTTCCCACTATGAGGTGTACTTAATCTTGTCAACCCAAGGATGCATACTTGAAATAGTCGGCACATTACGTGCACTAGGTCTCTTAATGAGTCACTAAGCTTATGTTGCAGGAAAGTAAAATGAAAGAAAAAGAACTTACACTATTACTGTAGGAAACTAACACACTTAACACTATGAATAATAGAAATACAAAGAAAGGCTAACAAATATTCCAACTCAATTCATCAACTACAACTATTCTCACATATGATGCAGGAACATCCATGAAGTGCGATGCTACAAGAAGGAACTTACAACTTCTACTTACAATACTAAGAATGCTTGGAAATTAGTCTATTCCAACTTTATATAATCCACCTTCCAAGTGGACCCCCTTGTTTGGCTCAACTAAACTACTAACACAAGATAGAAGCCAAAAACTTAATTCATTACATTTCAGAAATTCATTTCATAACATAGAACTATAAAAACACAACTCACTGTAAAAGTTAACAGTTTGTTCTCAAAAACTCTTTCTTCTAACTAGCTAAACTAACACACTTAGGTTGATTCCTATATATAGGGGATCAACACTTATTCCCATAACAGAAAAGTAAATATCCTAGCTTTAAATGTGTAGGAGAGAAAGAAGGAGAATAACAACTCAAGGTGGGAAGAAGAAATAATGGCTTAAGGCAAGAATAATAAAGTCTGAACATTTGATTGCCATAGGAATAAATGCAAAGAATACAATAAGTCTGCATAGCTTCGCCATACTCATTGTTATGTCTTTTGGAACCGTTACAACTTTCCTCCACCATGGCTACATGTAAGCATTCTTTTCTCCTTAAATGTTATTGGTGCTCATCTTTGAATTCTTCCAATCATCTTTTAGCTTCATTGCTAATAGGTTAGTTATAATATAGAGACATGTTTGCAAATAAACATTTATCAAATTAAATCCAAATATAAGAACACACATTTTGATAACTATATGAAATACTGCATAATATATATATAATACTAGCAAAATACGGCATAGTATCTACCCATAGGTTTATCATAGGTTTTGGTAAACATAGGTCCACAAATGTTTTGACAAAAAAAAATAGAGTATTAACAAAATATTTAAAAACTATCATGAAATAAAGGCAATATTTTGCCTCATCACTCTACTTATTTTATTTTGTGTGCATGACATCATTGCTCTTAACTACACATCCCCTACATACATGAGTGAGTTCCACTTTGTATCATTAGGTATTGCTAGATTATGGAGATACAATTCGCATAGTAAATTTTTCAAAGCCATGGGAATAGATTGAAATGTGTCATAAAACTCATGTGGGCTAGAAGTAAATGGATTAAGACCTTCCACAATTTTGGTCAATTTAAAATTGGCAAATTACTATTTAAGAAACAAGGCATACACTAGTGATGGTGACTTGCATTCCATTAATTCAGGAATCAATCATGTGATCTGTTCAATTCTTCTTTTCAAGACTTCATTCTGATCTAAACTTTGTTTCAAGTGATAGCTTTGTTCATTGATAACATGTTTTAGTTTTTATTTCTCTAGCTTTCATTGAGATCTTTCCCATAACAACTGTTGAAACAAATTAATTCCTACAGACAAAGGTGTGGACAGATTGGGTGGTGGCAGTGGTTCTTGATTAAATATATCTATCCATTTAGATCCCAAAAATGGCGAGGTTTGTTGACACTCTGTGGTGTGGAGCATTCTCCTTTTCTTATGACAATTTTTGTGACCACATTCTCTTCCTTGTTGGATTTAGTAGTTTTTATAGCTAATGTGTCTAACCCATCTTGATTCAATTTTTCTATATCTTCCTTAACAATTTTGGGTTTAAATTCTAGATAGTCTTCCGAAGGAAACTCTATAGAATTTTCACCAATGTCTTACATATCAAGGCTTCCCTCAAACTCCTCAGATACTTCAAGCTCACCAAACTCCTTGTCAATGTCAATAAGCACATAGTCAACACTACAACCAACTTCAGGTTGTAGATTCTAGAATTTGTATTCATTTTCACTGGCTACATTTTTCTGCAATTTTTCTACCAGAGAGGACTCATTTTCACATTCAAAAAACTCAAGGGTAACTATTGGAACAAAGGTTTTAGAAACCCTACCCTCAAAAAGCCTCACACTTCCCTCATGGATGGTTTTGACAAGCATGGAGGATTATTTTGTTTCCTCTTGCTTATAGGTATTTCCATGTAGGTGCTTCAGGAGGTTTTTCTGAATCTTCCTCCTCTTGCAAGTGCAGGGTTTCATTAATGTTACTCTCCTCATCTAGTTGTTGTTCTAATCTTTTTGCCTCATGTTCCATAGTTTTATCTTTACCTTCCTTAATGATAGACCTATTCTTAGTATATGATGGGATCTTAGGGGTACTAGCAACTTCTATATTTTTTCTTCTCTTTTTGCTAGCAATGGAGGGTCAACTTTGTAAACCCTCTTCTTAGTTGGTCTAGAGCTAGAGGGGGAGGCTTCAGGAACATTTTCAATTCTGGGAACAACCTTAAAGAAACTAGTAGATGTTCTTTCTTTGTGTCCAAAACCCTAACCTCTAGGGCCGACCAACCTAGGCTCTACCTCATTTAACCACAAAAACTCTTAACATGTCCCAAATGATTGCTTATTCAACTCCCTTTCTATGATTAATTTTATTAAGAAATGGTGAGAGATAGATTGATCCTTTCTTGATTGCACTAAAGAAGCTTGCTTCATAAAAAATTTAAATAGGAAATTTGGAAGGTTTACCTATCTGTAATCATGTCGTAGGTGAGCCAAAATCTTGAAATGTAGGGCATGCAAGTATTTGTAACATCCTTTGCATGTGAAGTACTGGATGATAAACATTGTTGGTTGAATAAACTCCATTGGCAAGGATAATCTAGAAGTACCTTGTTTCTTGTCAATATCTAATGGAGGATCTTGGTGTACACTAAATTTGTGCCCTAGTTGTCCTTAGGTCAAACTCTTTTTCCCAATTTTTTCCTTCTTGGTGTATCCTAGTGACCTCGACTACCACCTCTTCTATGAACTCAATGCTTAGGCCCTTAGCTACTACAATGCCATCCTTTAAGGTGCTCACAAATTGAAGAGTGACCTCTTCATTAAATCATTTTAGACTAAGACAATAATCCAACCATCCTCTTCTTCTAAACATCTCACAACTGGTTGCTTCACCCAAAAGAACTTGGTGATCAACTGGCCCATACTTCTGGAGACCTCCATCCATTGTTGGCTTTAGCAAAATTTTGACAAAATCATGATGTTTCAGAGCTTGGTGAATCAAATTTTTCAATATTATGGCATTGGTTATTTTAGGAAAATGGTGTACTTGAAAATTTTAATGCACAATATCTCATAATATCCTTCTTGCATCAACTTTCATAATTTTCACTCGTGTACAGGTCTACCACCTGAACACATTGAAAATTATCATTAGAAGTTAAGTAACTAATTTTAATGTCCTTAATTCCATAATGATGCAATCACAGAAGGACAAGTCATCAACATGTGACATTAAGAATTCAATTACTTCAAGTCATCTCAATTAACTTTTAGAGTTACATACAATTTGAAATTGATTTGAAAACAAATATTTAAATATTTCACACCCTCCAACTATGAAATGGAATGGGTCCCACTAAGCCAGGATATGCAAGAGTGAATAATTATAAACAATACCAATTCTTGACAAAGCATGAATAAAATAAAATACATGCAAAGTTATGTGGTATGTACCTGGCAATTTCTATAGGAAAGATGTTCTATAAAAGATCGTTAGAATTGATAGAGAGATGGGATGAAATGGTAATATGGGAAAGAGAGAAGGTGAAGAAGAGTGGATGGTGAATAAATTACTTTCAAGAAGAAAGTGTTTATTATGAATACCTTGAACAGAGTCAAGAAGTATAAGGAGTCAGGGTAGTAGACCTAGACTCTTTGGCTACAAGAATGAGAATATCCTCACTATGCTGGAATTTCTATAGGAACTCATCATAGCTAACTAGTTTATTGTAAAGCTTAAGGCGATGGTCATTGACAAGTGACTTGAAGTGGACAGGATCAATGGTAGATAACTAAACTACACTATTTGGAAATATGACAACAACCTCATACAGTCCTAACTAGTGTGGTTGAAACTTTCCTAGATTATGCTAGTATTTGGAGTCATAAAGGAGTGCCCAATCTCCTATAGAAAACTTTTTTTTTTTGATAAACCTACCATGCCACTATTTTCTCTGGTGTTGAATGAGTTCAATGTTGTTCAATGCAAATTTCCTCGATTCATCAAGACCATTTAAACTCAGGATTTGGTCCTCTTGTGCAATAGTAAGTTCCATACCAAGCTCCAAGGCAATCCTTAATGTTTTATATTCAAATTTTATAGGCATTACTGCTGACTTTCCATCGAAAAGCTCAAAGGGAGTAAAACTAGTTGTGGATTTCTAGGTGGTTCTATAAGCCCAAAGAGCTTCAAGAAGGCATGTGACATAGTCCTTCCTATGGAGTTCTACTATCTTGGTGAGGATGGATTCTAGCTCCTTATTAGTAACTTCTACTTGAGCATTAGCCTATGGATGATAAGGTGATGATTTACCATGCCTAATAGTATACTTCTGCATAAGAGCAATTATCAAATTTGATATAAACTAAGCCCCTTGATTAGATTTCAATTCCCTAGGGACTCCAAATTGTGTAAAAATGGATTCATATAGAAAATTGGCCATGTTGATATCCCTTGGGTGTTTCATGGGTTTAGCCTCTACCCATTTGGTTACATAAGCAGTGCAAACTAGAATATAGGATTTTCCTTTTGAAGAAGGTTCAATAGGTCCTACAAAGTCAATCCCTCATTTGTCAAATGGTGCAACAACTACTTGAGACTGCAAGGGCACTTCATCTGATTTAGTGGTTCTTCCCATTCATTGACACTTGTCATATTTCTTTGTATATCTAGCTACATCCTTGTGCAAACTTAGCCAATAATACCCAGTGGTCAAGATTTTGAAAGTGATTCTTTTAGCTACAAAATGACTTCCACAGGGCTCATCATGACATGCCCTTAAGACATCATACATTTCATCCTCTCTTAAACACTGATGCATGACCTAATTAGGTCTAGTATAGAACATAAATCCAGCAATCCATGAATAGTTAAAGCTCTTCTTTGCTAGTAACTTTCTTGCTTTGGCAAAGAAGTGGATTGGAATTTTACTTATAATGAGGTAGTTAGCAATATTTGCATACCATGGATTCTATGTTGACAATAGAAAAAGGTGTTCATCTAGAAAACTATCATCAATGGCTATAGGATCATTAGGGACATGCAACTGAGAGAGAAATTCAGCTACCACATTGGCCTTGTTAGTTTTAACTACTATGGTGATATCAAATTCTTGCACGAGTAACAACTAGCAAGCTAATCTTCCTTATATTGTAGGCTTGTTCACCAAATATTTTATAGTAGAGTGGTTAGTGTGGACAAATATTTTATAGCCAATAATATAGTGCCTTAATTTATTGAGGGCATAGATAACTGCAAGCAATTCCTTTTTAGTGACTTAATTAAACTCTACACCTTACAAATTCTTACTGATGAAATAAATGGCATGTTCAATGAAGTCTACTTTTTGTCCTGGCACAACATTGAAAGCATAGTCTGAGTCATCTATATGAATGTTAAAAGGTTGTCCCCAATTGGGTCCTCTCAAAATAGGTGTTGTAGTAAGAACTTCCTTAAGCTATAGGAAACATGTAGCACAATCAGTGTCCCAAGAAAATTAAAAATCCTTTTTGAGTAGGTTGTAGAGGGGTGTTGTAAGTTGACTATTTTTTTAATGAAACCTCTATAATATCCAACATGTCCCAAAAAACTTTGTACATCTTTCTTCTTCTCTACCATAGGCAAGGTACTAATGACTTCAATCTTTGTTGGATCTACTTGGATGTCCTTAGATGAAATGAAATGACCTAGCACTACACCTTCCTCCATCATCATAAAAAAAAAAATCACTATTTAAGGAAAGGTTATAGTCTTGACATCTTTTGAGCATTGTTTCTAAATTTTCTTTTGTTTCCTCAAAAGCAGCACCATAAACAATAAAATCATCCATGTAGATCTCAATACAATTAGTAGAGATATTTGAAAAGGTACTACTGATAGCTTGTTGAAATGTGGTTGGAGCATTGCAAAATCCAAAAGGTAAAGTTGAGTAGGAAAATGTGCCCTATGGGCAAGTAAAAGTTTTTTTTTCTTTATCCTCTGGAGCTATTTATATTTGATTGTAACCACTGAAACCATCCAGAAAAGAAAAATACATTTTGCCAGCTAGGTTATCAAGGACTTGGTCTATAAATGGCAAGGGGATATGGTCTTTCTTAGATGCTGAATTGAGCTCCCTATAGTCTACACAAACTCGTCGTTTTCCTCCCTTCTTAGGTACTATAACCAGGGGTGAGACCCATTGACTATTAGAGATGGGGTATAGAAAACCAACACTTAGTAGTTTCTGCAATTTATTCTTAACTATATCTTTTAAAATAGGGTTAACTCTCCTCTAAGGTTGTCAAATAGGTTTGAAGTCATGGCTGATGTAAATCTTGTGAGTGTAGAGCATAGGATCTAATCCTTTCATGTCTATGTACCAAGAAAATTCTCTTTGATTCTCCTATAGCAACTACAACATAATCTTTTGTTGGGAGAGTGATAAGGCATTGTTTACATTCAATTCTCTTCCTAGACCAACTTCCATCTTAATAACCTTATCTACCATGAATAATTGGGCAATAGGAGAAGAATCCATCTGATGAGGTAATAATCGGTGGAGAAATTGTGAAGCTTTTGAATGATGTGGTGAATTCAAGGATGGTAATATGGTCTCTAAGATACATTCAACTTGAGGACATGCTTGAGACTCTATTCCATATTCATTTAGAATAATGGATGAAATTATTTCATCTTCTTCTCAAGTAGCTATAAATGATTCTCTACCTATCATCATCAACTAATGGATGGAATTGAATTTTGGATCATCATCACCCAAGTTTGGCAAGATTACTTGGTCATCTAGTAAAAATGGTTGACCAAGGGACTATAAAGTCAAGTTCTTGGTATGAATACCATTGAATATTGTCATCTTTCTAGATCAGCAAGCTATATAGGCGTCTACATTGGTCAACCATGGTTTTCCTAAAATTAAAAGATATCCTCCCATATTAGCCTTTTGGGAGAGAGAAAAAAATCAACTAGATACTCCCAAGAGGTTAACGTGACTATGACATCTTCTATCATCCCATCTAGCTTAATGGTAGAGATATCAACAAGATGAAGTATGGTGGGTGTCTCCCTGAGGCAAATGATATGCAGTCAAGACAATACCTCTTTTTTCATGACATTTATAGATGCTCCTAGATCAACTAAAGCATTTTAAAATTGGATCCCATGAATAGTGATTGTAACTACAGGACTCCCAGGGTTAGAGTATTTAGGTACAATTAATTTCTCTAGCATTAAGTTAGACAACTATCCTAGCACATGAATTATTTTTGGATCTTTCTTCTTCCTTCCTAGCTATTTAATGCATGCTTATTTAATAGCTTTAGTATAGGTAGGGACTTCCTTAATAGCATCCAATAATGGTATTTTTACTATCATCTACTTCAGCTGATTAAGCAAATCAATGACTACATGGTTCTTTGTAGGTTGGCTTTATTCTATCAACCTATGGGGAAATGGAGGTTCTTTGGCTATAGGAGAGGTCTGCTAATGTGACTCATGTGTCTGCTCTATCGAAGTATCTCCAACTTTAGTTATTATAGGCTTTTGGAGTGAAGGAAGAGTCGTGCCTGACCTTAAGTGAATATCATTCAATGAGATAGCATAGCTTTGTTGTTGAGTCTATTGTTTAGTATTTTTTGGATTAGGATTAGGCTAAATTAGTAATTGGGTCTACTTATGAGGAGTATTAGTGACTATAGGAGGATGCATTAAAGCTTGCTACTAAAGTGGTGGCAATAGGGTTTGTTGACTAGGTTGGGTATTCCAATTCTAAGTTTGTTGCCAACCTTGCTGAGGTTGCTGCCAACCTTGTTGAGGTTTCTACCAACCTTGCTAAGGTTTCTACCAACTCTACTGAGGTTGTTTCCAACCCTACTGAGGTGTTGCCAACCTTGGCGGGTTGTTTCCAACTATTATTTCCACTAAAAATAGTATTTTTATAATTTTGTCACTGATTGCTATTATTATAACTTTGAAGAGGATCTTGTGGCATACCCTATCTCTGAGCCGATGGTCTTTTTTAAGAAAAATAAAGCACCTCTCCATTTTCATCAATGGCTTTGAACTTAGTAGGCATTGGTTGTGTCTCCACACTTGCAATAGACTTACATCTATAGTGCCTTTTATTTTCCCTACAATGTGGACAATATTCAATCAACATGGCATCAGCTTCATCTTTCTTCCTTCTTGCCTACATGGTGTCCACCTAAGTGGCAACATCATTAATGATGTCTTTCTTGAAATCTGATAGAAAATTGGATAATTCCATTTTGGATACCCTTGAACTGCCATTTGACTTATGTGTTAGATCTCTAAGTCCCCTACCTTCCAAGTCTTTTGAGTGATATCTTCTCCTACCATAAGATCTAGAGCTTCAATGCTTCCAACTTTCATGCCCCTCATTAAAAAAATATTTATTTGATTCCTCATTCAATTGATGTTGTGTACTACACCACAAGCTGAACATGAACTAAGAAGCATTATATTCAAAGGTTTCATCATCCTTTTAGGACATTTTGAAAATGTCATCCCCTTTCAAATCTTGACCCCTACAGTATTCTTTATACTTTGTGAGAAACAAGTTTCTCATTGCAAGCCAATTTGCTACAACAATGGCACCCAACCCCATGAACCATCTCAGAGTAGCTTCTTTTAGGGTAGAAGGAAAAAACTTCAGTTTGTTGGCATCAGTTGTATAGTCATAACTTCTACAAAGTATGTCAAACTCAAAGAGAAAGGTTTTAGGGTCTTTATTAATTAGGCCATAAAATTTGGGAAGTAAAGTAGCAAGTATGTTCTTTAAATTTTGGTTATCCTACTGAGGATGGATAGGAAACGGGAATGTAGATTGAGGCTGAGCCATTTATGGAGGAGGTGCTGGTGGTAGTGGTTGATAAATAACAAGGGAAAGTGGATTATCTTGGTATTCAGGTTCAGCAAAAATATCATTCAAATATAATGTTTCATCAAAGGATGAGGGTATTCATTCTTGAGCAGCAACGAATAGATTTTCAAAAGATTCTTCATCATTCTTGCTATGAGGTTCTTTAGGTTCGAGATTAAAAATGTCTTCCTAATATTATGGGAAAGAAATCTCCCAAGGACATCTCTTCTTCTATGCATGCAAAATGATGCAACATCTAAATTAACATAATGACTTTAGGGTTGAATTAGATTAACACCTTCCCCAAAAATGGTGCCAAAAATGGTTGGTCAACTTAATAACTTAGTAACAAAGGATTGGACATCCTTTCACAATGACTCCATGATTAGATAGAATCATGTATTTTCCCAAAATAACATACTAACTTCATTTTATTTTGTCAACCTAGGAGCATATTCTTGAGAGGGTGGTTGTAAAGTATATTCTCTAATTCCTCTTTAAGTCATTACAATTTTAAAAAAAGGAAACTTAAGCTATGAAATGAAACTACATATTATCTTAGAGCTTAAATTAATTTTACAAATAGTAAATCTATCTATGCACCTATGCTACAAGAATAGTTCACTGATTCTATTATTAATGATTGTAGGAATAGAAAAATTCTACCTTGCAAAGGAATAAACTAGGAAATGAAATATATTCTAACAAAGTAGTTCACTCACCAAGTGGGCCCCCCTTCGATGAGTAAACAAAAAAGATAATCAAGATAGAATATGTAGACTTGAACTTTCTATTCTATTCATTCATGGTAAGAGATTACATTCGATTAAAAATAAGATCACACGTTGATGTTATGAAAATCAATATATTATATATTTCTCTCCCCAAAAACTTCTTCCAAAGGTATAGCGAGCATTATTTAAAGGAAAACTACAATGACTTCCTAACTCCATGATCACTCCATCAATGAGGATCAATTACAAGTTCTTAAAGTTTGCAACAGAAATATTATTAACCACAATGAACTCCTCCAAGAATATAGTATATTGAGGGAGCTATATTTATGAGCTACCATAATAGAAATGACACAATAATTTGCTCGTTGTGGTGATTTAGTAATATGGTTGGCTTTGACTTAGCTCTAAAGGGTTGACTTTGAATATGCACAGCAAGTACCTACAAAATATTGAATGCATACAACTTCCACATACATATATACATTTTATCATCAATGTCAGAAAAGGTATAATGTTCAAACTATCACTCTTTGTAAATCTTATGGCTACAGGAAGGAATCTACCCAAACATAGCCTAGATGAGAAAACATTTATCAACATGTAGCATTCCTTCATTATGCCATATAAGTCCATAGATTCAAGAAAATATAGCATATGTGAACTATCTATTCTTCAACTTAATGTCTTAACATATAGATAACACATTGATAGAAACATAAGTTCATTTTCTTCAAACCATAGAGTCATAAGAGTTTTTCCAAGATAATTATCTAAAAACAAGATAAAAAGGATCTTGAAATAATGGCCTTTTAGAGACTCATTGGTAATGAAGAAGGATAAAGAAATTTTAGCATGAAGATAGTATCCTCAAGAAACACCCAGTCCAAACCAGAGAGGTCATGGCTCCTATGAGACCATGGAAGGGTAGATTTCAATGAGACACCATGCAAGAAGTGAAAAATTAGATACTTGGAAAGGATATCATGCTATTTTGAGTCTCTAAGGTAATTGATCTATCTACCATGAAAAAAAACTTGTAATGTAAGATTGGATATGACATGATAAACAAATAACACCCAACCAAAGGAAATAGTGGATCCTTGAAAGAATGAGAAAGATGGATAAGATTCCCTTTCCCCCCAAATGTAGGAACAAAGAGAAAAGAGGATCTATTATGCTACTCACAAAGTGGACCATGTGTGAAAATGAGCCCCCAAGACAGAGGCTGACAATGTTACATGGTGCAAAGAAACATAATAGGAACCTAAATATTATTTTAAGAAATGTGGATTAATATAGATCTCATTTTAAGTAGATATGTGAATAACCTTATTATCAATAAGTTGTTGAATCTTGTAAGTAAAGCTTGAAAAACATTAGTAGAGTGATCATGAAAATAATGATACATGCAAAATGGAAGATTCATAAGTTCTTTACTATGTTTAGGTCTATTAATGTTTTTACCCTGAAGAATCATAGGCAAAAGGAGTTCTTGATTAGTAGAAGATGAAAAAGGGGAGGATGTGGACAAAGATGTACTTTGAGGCACATATCCTAATGTATGGGCTGAAATAGTGTTAAAAGAATGTTTATGCCCCCCATCGCCTAAGGGCATAGTAGGTTTGATTGGTTTCTCATGAATGGAAGTAGAAAAAAATTAGTAAAGAGAGGAGTGGCTCGATCTCTCATGACTGAAAGATCATTAAATTGTTGAGAACAATTGTCCAATTTTATATTGTCTTTGATGTTACACAAAATGTCAAGTTTTTACCAGTCAATGTTTTTTGAGTTCACTTGGTCAATGAAGATAGTTTCCAGTGTCTGTCAAGAATTTAAAAGTAAACCAAGTTGAAAGATAGTATGTGTTGAGCTTCACTCGGGTACCAAAGAAATTTTACAGGAAGATAGTGTCTACTAATTTCACTTGGGTACCAAAGAGAAGTTGGCATGGAATTAGTGTTAACTAAACTCACTTAGTTACCAAAGGAATTCAGTTTAGGATGTAGTGTTAACCAAGTTCATGTAGTTAACAAAGGAAGTCTGAAGAAATTATTTTCTGAGTTAGTGTCGACTGAGCTAGGTCGGCTAACAAAGGATTTTCTTGAATCAGCATATTTAGTTTGATGAATTTATTTATTAAGTCTATCTAACTTAAGGGATGAATATTAAATATTTGTAAGTGTATTCAAGACAACTTGACTATGAAAAAGATATAAGGTCAAGTTGTGGGATTGAAGTAGAGAAGCATGGGATTGAAAAGATAAACCAAGCAAGTGAATTGGAAGGATAGCAAAGTATCTTGAGTTGACCGAGCTACAAATTTTTATCTTATCAAGGAGGATCAAGTGTTCAAGCCAAAATAGAGATTTGAAATCAAAAATTCAATTGCATCAATAATCAAGTCATATCATTATTACTCTCTAACAATTATAGCAATGTATCAAATCTCTTAACAGACTTAGCTTAACAGCTATTTGCCAAATCCTCAAACAAGGTAAAATTTATAGATTGAAGTATCTAAAGACTTCTAAAAAGGCCACTCCTAATAGGGAAATTAAATATTTTAACAAGGTCACACCTAAGAATGTGTTGTGTAACCTTTAACAAGGTTGGCTCCTAATAGAGCTCACTTCAAAAGAGTGAAAAATGGTAACTAGTTGCAATTGGTGGTTTTTCCTAAATTAGGTTTCCACATTAAATCCTAGTGTCACAAGTTTTCATATTATTTTCTTTCTATTATGAAACTAAGTTAATTATGGTTAATCACATTAAACATATAAATAAGTAATATTCCATTGCTTACCAAGTTATAGTAATTCTTAGTGTTTTCGGAGTGACTAAGTACTAACCGAGTTATTGTAGTATTTTTAGTTTCAATAGAGTTTGGTATTGATTTGTATTGACATCTAAGGGATATGATATTTATTTTTTGTTTTAATTGATTCACCTCTGCCCTCTCAGTTACTCTTATATTTCAAACAATTGGTGTTAGAGCTTTTGGCACTTGTAGAGAAGGTTTCAAGGACCTAAGCTAAATATTAGGATGTCTTACATAAGGGGGATCCATAAGATGAACTGAGATAACTTCAAGGCATGGAAGGAACTCATGAGATTGCATTTGGAAATCATTGGAGACTCGGACCTAAATTACCTAGATGCCAAGTATGTGGCACCTACAGGAACCATGATTATTGAAGAAATTATAGAAAAGAAGAATCATAACATTATGATGATTGATATTGCTTCAACTCTCAGCTATGTTGAACTTGATGAAGTCAAAGACTATGATACTGCTCATGAGATGAATATCAAGATGGAACTCATCTATGGAGGTGATGATAATGTAAGAAGAGCCAAGGTAGAAAGTCTCAGGGGGAAATTTGATCGAATGAGGATGATAGAAGATGAGAATATTGCAAAATATAATGAAATAATCAAATCCAATGTGTGTGCAATTAGAGCCTCAAGAGGAAAGATAGAAGATGAGATAGTGGTAAGCAAGGTTCTCATAATACTTCTTCCTATTTATGCAATTAGAGTGTCAGCAATTCAAGAGATAAGATGAAATTCCAAGAATGATAGAACATTGGATGTAGTAGTGGGAAGATTGACAGCATTTGAGTTAGATAACTATGACAACAGAGCCTATACATCAAAGAAGGACTAGATAAGAAGATTGTGTTGGCAAAAATCTTTGTGGATGATACATTATTTACTAGAAATGATGATTTGTGTAAAAAAAAAATTGATGAAATGAGTAAGGAATTTGAGGTGTTGATGTTTGGAGAGATCAATTCTTTTTTAGCTTGCAAATTCAATAGAAGAAGGATAGTATCTATATTACTCAATCAAAATACATCAAGGAGATACTAAAGAAGTTTGGAATGGAATATTATAGACCAATTGGAACACCTATTTCTACTAGACATAAGCTTTCCAAAGATGATGATTCAAAAGAAGTAGATCGGACTATATATAGATCAATGATTGGAAAACTTCAATATGTGGTGTATACAAGATCTGAGATAGCATTACTAGTTGGAATAGTGGAAAGCTTCTCTACTCATCCAAAAAAAAATTATATGATGGCAATCAAAAGAATCATGAGGTATCTAAAGGGTACTGAAGATTATGGTTTGTGGTATAAGAAAGGAGGAAACTTTGAATTAAAAGCATACACTAATGTTGATTGGATAGGAAGAATTGATGATAGGAAGAGAACTAGTGGTGGAGCATTATTTCTTGGAAAGAGGCTAGTATATTGGAAAAGAAAGAAGAAAAACTATATCTCTCAGTCAACAGTAGAAGCAAAATAGTTTTCTATATCCATCAATTGTTCAAATATTATTTGGTTCAAACAATTGTTGACAGGTATGAAGGAAGAGATCAAGGATCCAATTATTTTTTTCTATGATATAACTAGTGTAATTAACATTTCCAAGAATCTTGTGATGCATACCAAAACCAAGAATAGTGCAATTAAGTATCATTTCTTAAGAGAATTGGTGCAAAATAAAGAGGTAAGATTGGAATATGTGAATACAAAAGAATCTATTACAGACATATTCACCAAGCCATTACCTAAGGATGCATTCTTGTATCTAAGAAGTAAGCTAGGGGTAATTCCCCTATTTGAAGCTCACTAATCATATTTTAGTGGTGCATCAACCAAGCATGTTGAAGATTAGTCAAATTGATGCAATATTGTAAAGGGAAGATAGCATTTGAATCAGTACATCATTTACATGTAAGTTCACTGAATACTATCTTTGGCATGAGATGTCAAACAGGGAGATTTTTTTCATACATAAGATAAATTTTATGTCTAATAGAGAGATTTTTCTATCATATATCAGATATAATTTTATATATGTCACAGATGTCAAAGAGGGAGAATGAACTTAAGTTGATATCAAAGAAGGAGAGTTTGATATTGTAGTCAAAGCAATCAGAGATTGATGTCAGAGGGAGTTCACACTGAAAGAGGGAGTTCTCATGGATGTGAATTAGAATAAAACTAAGGATATTATCCTTACTTTTATTTGTCTCTAAAATTTCATTGTATTATCACATGTTGTGTTTCCATCAATGCCAAAGAGGGAGACTATTGAAAACAATTGTTCAATTGTATATTCTCTTTGATGTTACACAAAATATCAAGTCTTTACTAGTTAGTGTCTTTTGAGCTCCCTCGAGAAATGAAGATAGTTTCCAGTGTTTATTGAGCATTCTAGAGTAAACCAAGTTCAAAGATAGCATGTGTCGAACTTCACTCAGGCACCAAAGAAAATTTGCAAGAAGATAGTGTCTACCAAGTTCACTCGAGCACCAAAGAGAAGTTGGCATGAAACCAATGTTAACTGAGCTCACTCGATTACCAAAGGAATTTAATTCAAGATGTAGTGTTAACCAAGTTCACATGGTTAACAAACGAAGTCTAAAGAAATTCTTTTCTAAGTTAGTGTTGACCGAGCTGGGTCGACTAATGAAGGATTTTTTTGAATCAAGATATTTAGTTTGATGAATTTATTTCTTAAGTCTAGCTAACTTAAGGGATGAATATTGAATATTTTTAAATGGTATTCAAGCTTACTTGACCATGCAAAAGATATAAGTATAAGGTCAACTTGTGGGATTGAAATAGAGAAGCATGGAATTGAAAAGATAAATCAAGGAAGTGAATTGGAAGGATAGCAGAGTATCCTAAGTTGATTGAGCTATAAAGTTTTATCTAATCAAGGAGGATCAAGTATTCAAGCCAAAATAGAAATCTGAAATTAGAAATTCAGTTGCATTAGTAATCAAGTCATATCATTGTTACTCTTTAATAATTGTAGTAGTGTATCAAATCTCTTAACAGAGTTACATTAACAGCTATTTTCCAAATCCTCTAACAAGGTGATATTTTTAGATTGAAGTGTCTAAAGACTTCTAACAATGCCACTCCTAATAGGGTGATTAAATTATTTAACAAGGTCACTCCTAATAGTGTGTTTTGTAACCTTTAATAGGGTTGGCTCCTAATAGGCATTACTACATTTGACATCATTTTTCGACCAAAAATTTTGATCATCAACTAAAAAAGTTTAGTTTGGTCGGAATGTAGAAGTAAAAAATTTATTTTTTTTAAAACTAAGCCCCATTTTGGTCAAAATTTTGATCGAAATGGGGGGCTTAAGATCAAAGACTCATGTGCAAACCAAAACTATGTGTTTAAGAGACATTTCATGTTTGTTTTTTTTCACTCACATGGGATTTTTTTTGTTTGTTATTTTTTGCACACATGGGATGTTTTTTTGGATTTGGATACTTGATGTGCCATCAGCAGACAAAAAATGGGATGCCTTGGTTTTTCCCTAGCTTGCTCACGGTTGGAGTTGGAAACTTGATATTTTGAAAAGGAGGTGATCGGTCTTTTGGAAGTTTAGATTTGGAAATAGCAAGGTTGTATGCATAAGGTAGAGTTTCAATCATTTTCTCTTTAGATACGTTGCCTTTACATCTGCCAAAAGTGATTTCTTATTCTTTCATCTCTTCATTATCATTTGTTCCATGATTGTGTTCAATGCAGTTGTATAACTTGTACATGGTTGCTTCTTTTCAATCCAAGGAATCATTACATCCAATTCTCTTCCATCGGTTTGATGGGCATTTTTTCCTTGTTCTTTCTTTTATGGTCATTTTTTTCCCTTGTTCTTTCTTATCTTTTCAACTTGTTAGCAAGTGCAAGGGACCCATTCTTCACTTTCCTCATATGGTATTGCTTGGCCGATGATGCCCTCTCCTCAATGAACTCTATGATATTTCATGCTTGAGAATATGCCTCCCTCCTAACAATCCTTAATGGACTTTGCATAACTTGGAAAAATGTTCTCTTCTATGCTAATTTCCTAATGTCAAAAGTTAAAATTAATCTCTTTTATATATTAGGTTTGGACTTCATTCCTAGAAGCATCAGTTCTAATTTTTGGCAGTTTTGTAGAACATCTTTTGTGGACATAATTTACTCCTTACCTACATTGCAAACAACAAAGAAGGAAACATCTGTTTTTTTGGTTTTGCTATCTTAAAACTATTTTAATCCTTTTAAAGCCTTCATATCATATATGTACATTTCTTGATCACATGGCTACATACATCATCATGAAATATGGAGAAAAAAAAATTATTGTTTTTTGATAATAAGTATAGACTACAGAAAGCCATATTTTGGGCATAAAAAGGGCATTGACATTTGACACAGATTAAGCCTTCTTGGCTTGTCATGCCATTTGCAAAATCTTCAACAAGTTATGTGCCCTACGAACCATTGATCATAGATTTGCTCAGTTCCCTCATTAACAACTAGGTGGTATTTTTTGTCATGTCAAATTATGTGATGTTTAATTAGTACCAATCTTGAAACAATTGCAAGAGTAGTGGTTTACAAGAGCTCAAATCTTGTGATTACAAATAGTCCACCTAGCACTCATTGCATCCATGTGATCCTCATACATTCAAAGCATTTGAGATTTATTTGGTTTTTTTGTTGCAAGACCAGTACAAATTTGTTTGCATCTGTAGAAAAGAAAGCAAGGAGAGTGTGAAGGAGAAAATGATGTAGGTCTAGGAGCTCAAAGTGATGCTAATAAAAAAAAATTGGGTGCCCATTGTTTAAAATTTTATGGAAGGTTCTCCAAGGCTTAACAACCATGTTTGAATGCTTCAAGTGGGCTAGATTTTGGTAGGACAGACCCAAAGCAGAGGAATTTGTCATGGAGTTGATAGCAATAGCATTAGATGTTTTGGATAATCTACACTCCCCATTGGACAGCCAATGACATGTGTGTAATATGTACAACCCAAAATCATGTTATATAACAAATTTATATATAAATCAGTAAACTAATTAATTAATATAATATTCTTGTAATCCTATAAAGATATATAGGGGGGATGTGAAATATATATCTTCCTATTAGTTTATAGATTATTATATTTACATATAAATTGTTATATATAAATATATATAGGAATATCAAATTATATATTATATTGTACAACGAACCCAACCAGACTGATTTTGGGATTGTTTTGCCATATTGGGAAAACCAATTTGTGTAAACTAGCAAATCACCACAGAGCAACAGGATGTTTTGTGACAAAAACCTAGAAAATATAGTTGCATTTATATAGGATAAAGGTTTATTAAAATTTAAAGAGGGAAATATGTAACAGATATAACAGTCCAAGAGATTTGACTAGCTGGAGATGAATACAATAAAGAACTGGGGGATAGTAGATTAGATAATATAATAACATTACAACATAGTGCACATGAATAAGAAAGGAAATTAGGAAACTAATGGAATTCTCATCATTCTAGATTCATCATCACCTTTACCATATATTTACCTTAACAATATTCCCAAATGAAAACACTGAAAAAATTCCAATTTCTTGTGGCTTGTATCAGATGAGAATGTCAGCATCACACTGATAAAATGTGCTTATCTAGATATAGGAAGAAAATCAGGATAAGATTGTAAGAGCATGATGGCACACTAGGCAGCCTCTATGTTTGATCTTGTTGATTCTCAGATGGTTCATGGTGATCTTGTTGGCATTTTTGCAATGATCACTACTACATTTAACCTTATTTTTCTACTGCAATTGTGTTTCTTTTTCTCTGCTTCATTTTACTAAACATTCCCTATCAACAAAATATTGATTGTGTTTCAATATTAAAATGTATGAGGGTATGTGAAGACTTTTCTTGTTATCCATAGAAATTGATTGAGAAGCACATGAAGTTTTGACAGCTCATGCACCCTTGTGATGCAGAGGCTAGGGTGATGGACCCAAGTAAAAACCCAAAATGAGCAATATTGTAGGAGTGTTCCTAGTGACCCTTTTAGGTCCTGATAGGAAAGTTCCACAACCAATCAACTCTAGGATGTTTTAGGGTCTCAATAGGGTTTTTATAGTCAATCTAACATGTTCCCATCAACACCTTTCAATTTTCATACCCTGCAAACTAAAATTCATAACTCACCTAAATGTTGTCAATACAAAATTGTAACTTGTGTAATAGCAGCAAGACAAAATGGTGGATATCTTTTGGTTTTCACAAATGACATAGTTTCAAACACCCTTTATCTTCATTCAAAACATATGTAAAGCTTGGATGGGCTTCCTTTGGCAAGTATCAAAGATTCTTCACAATGACCATGTTTCAACAATGAAGCAATAGTGCATTTACAAAGCAACTTATAGAAGTACTCAATGTATGGACTTCAAAACTTGCATATGTTTCTAAAATGTCTTTAATTAGACAAATCCACACTCAATTCCACTCTATGGGTTTCCTAACCCCAAAATCCTAATTCATCTATTCAAAACCCTTGTTTCCAGGGTATCACCAATCTCCCACGTGCCAAGGTTTCTTGGACTAATTCAAATTGTAGACATCTATTTTTTATCACCATAAACATGAATAAACTCTCAAACCCTACCCTCCTTAATGAAAATCTCTCTCCATATGACTATCCCCTCCAAATAACCCTTATTTTCACCCTTTTTGTGTATGGTGGACACCAAATACTTAAGTTAGTGGTTCATTACAGAGTTAGAAGCATTCATACAAGTTAGAAACATGCCATTCCATGAAGAATCAGATATCATTTCATGGAATGACCTTGATTGTTTGAAAAAAACTTCAAAATTGTTAACAAACTGCCTGCTACAACCAGAAATCTATGAATTTGAACAAACGACTTACAAATTTGGATTCAAATCTTGGTTTAAGACATCAAGAAATATCTAAAAATATAACACAATGCATTCCAATTCAAAATATGTACAAGAAACTCAAAAATCCTTCAACCTATCGTTAAAACCAAGCACTTTTATTCAGTATTTTCTAAGACAGTCTGTACAATCATATATTTATAGTTTTAGGAGATAGTTAACAACCCATTTAACCAACTCCAACTCCTTTCACTTCCTATTCCTTCATAAAATTTTAACTATGGAGTTTCCCTCCAAAATTCCCATCTAGCCATTACATTCAAGATTTGAATTTTCTAAAGCAATAAACTATGTTTTTAAGGGACTTATTGAATGTTGTAACTTATTTAAAGACTTGATATTATTATGACATCATACTAGGCCCTATCACATGACTCCTCTACCTTAGACAACCTCTAGATCCTATTCCATGCCCAATTACAACTTTTCAATATGAGAGTCTTTCAAGACATTATACAATATTATGACTCTTTATGCTTTCAAAGGCCATGATTGGTTACAAAATGGACCAATTGATACCATGAGATTCTTCATATCCTCTATGATGACCTAGACCCTCAAGGTACCTATGATGAGCATATGATTCCCCTGCATCACCTTGCCTCCTCAACTGGTTTTATTTTTAGGTAATAGGTAACAAAATTTCTCTCATTCATTTTCTTATATGTTTCAGCTTAACTTACTTAATGTTCTTAGGATTATTTTGTGTTAAATCTTATTGATACACAATCATTTGGATTGGAATGCTTAGGACTCTAGCTGCAATTCTAAAGAGGAATTTTTGGAGCTTGCTTTCCTACCTTGAAATCATTCCACCTTTAGCTCTTGACATTGATGCAGAGACCTAGGTGGACTTTCAATTATTCACAATGAGAGGGACTCTCCTAGTGTTCTCATAACACAATCAAGCTTCTTCATAGGATCACTCTCCTTGATCCAATCAACTCCAAACCTTATCAAAGTGCACATACCATTCTCTTGTGCCACCATAGGCTCTACATCTTAGAAATCATCCCATGTCCCTCAAATGGATTCACCAAGAAATCTTGTTCAACAACCATCAAATGCCCACAATGCCTCAATAGGCTCCAATCATGACTTCACTTCAACTAGGTGTCACCTTCACACATCTCAACAAACTTCAACTAACTTGTTTCCAAGGTTACCAAATGCTCATCTTATTATCTGATACCAAAAAACCACTACAAGCCCTTCACTAGGCCTATTTCCCAATTAGCCCTGCCTAATCGGTTTTTCACACTTTTCTCTCACTTTTCCCAAAAATCTTAGAAAACTAAGACCATATCTAAATACTATTTTGGATTCTACACAACATACTTCAAATGCTCATGCTATACTCCCTTGGACCAAATGCCCAAACCAACACTATTGCCCCACAATTAACCCTCTTTTAGCCCTTCTGTTACAAAGCAACCACTAACATATCTCATCTCAAAAACCATCTAACCTCAAATAGAGTTTTCTTGTCATCAAAAACAAAGGATTTTCAAATTCATGGGAGATTCCATCAAGTTTTACACACCCAACCAACAAACCCTCCTTCCTAGGTGCCTAAACCAAGGTTTTTACCAAACTCACCTTTCCAAACATTTCTTGATCCTTAAACACCTTCATATAGCCCTAACATGACCTTCCTTGTCATAAAATATAATCCTTCTTCAGATGGAACCTCCAAACCTATGACTGTCCCAACACCTAGTAACACCTCTAGACCTATGATTCCCACAAAATATTTATCAACACTTACCTTGTTGCTTGTAACAAAATGTTGCATTTCTAAACTCAAATCTACAAGCATTTGAACCCTCCAAATATAATATTCCTTTATAAACTCTAAGTTAAACACTAAATCCGTTTGAGTTTAGATATATTGATCTCTAATTTCTTTTCCAAAATCATCCTCCAAGGTGGAACTCGCCAATCTACTCTTCTTATATGCTTATGGAATTGTTTTGGATGTTCCAAAGAATTTCAAGATCCAACCTTTATAGATGTTTGAGTCCTAAATTCATGTCCCTTGATGTTAGGCCCAAATGGTCTAAGGATTAAGTTTTTTTTTAATTGTACAACCACCATGAGGCCAAAATTGCATAAGCTAATTGATTTCTAATTTCTTCTTTTGACCCTTAGGCCTATTTTTCAACAAATTTCAATTGCAATTATTTCATTTCTGAAATTGTAATGATCTTAGGCTCACGAGTTTTTGAGATTTACCTATATTTTGAGCTCACATGTTCTTGATTGAAGATTGCATTAATATGTTTCAAAATTTTATTCATCTTCATTAGTCGATGCATTAATCGCATTAGTCATTGCTATCAAGATTAGTCATGGCATGCTGCTATTAGCACCTACGTAACTTTCACCTTGTGACATCTCTTTGAGGCATTTTGCAAATAACTAAGATACATTGTCTATAAATCCACATTTTGCAAACATCTAGGCCTTCTAGAAATTATAGGATCATTTTAGTTACATTTGAAAACATTAATCAACAATTTCCATATGTGCAGATATAAACATTAACTACAACATGTCCAATTTATTTGCAGGTATATTTTCCTGTGAAGAAAGACCATGCCTGACAATATGAACCTAGAACAAAATAATGAGACAATGGCTGCATTGTGGGCTCAGTTTTGAAGAAAACCTAATAAATGTTATTGTCCTTGCAAAAAGTGTAAGGGCTTAAAGAATCAAAGAATTATAATCACAATAGCCCAAAGTCATTATAGGCAATATGGTCATGTTGAAGGGGGCCACAATTTTTGTCCATTGCTTAATGTGGATTTTTGGTGGAGGAACATGGAGGTGTGAATATCCAAGCTGAGGATAACACTCCCATGGAAGAAGATGATAATGTGCCAGAGGACACGATTGAAGAAGATGGTATTGGGGCATGTGATGAAGAGGCTCATAATGATGGTACTAGCGAATCTGATAATGATGATGAAGATGGTCTTGATATACCTTTACTTGAGAAGGCACATGAGCCCTTATATGAAGGCTCCCAAACAAATCTACTCTTGGCTATAGCGTTGTTGGTGAACTTAAAGGTTATGAATGGTATATCCAATGTAGTAATGTCACGTATGCTAAGGTATGTCATTTTTTTCATCTTCAATGTTAGCATACAATTACTATTCATTATATTAACAATGCATATTTGTTGTTGTAGGTTGATTAGTGAGTTTTTGTTACCACCATCAAGCATTTTGCCTTGTTTATATCGAGAATTATCTAACATTATGGATCAGATTGGAATGAAGTATCAGATAATACATGCATGTCCCAATGATCACATTCTATATCATAAACAACATGAATTTGCAACAGAATGCCCTAATTGTCATGTTAGTAGATATCAGTCAGATCAAATAACAAAAAAAGTGCCTCACAAGGTTCTTTGGTACATTTCCATTATTCCACGTCTTCAATGGTTATTCAGGTGTGCTAGCTTGGCACAATTTATGGATTACCATGCACGCAATAGAAGTCAGGATGGCATTACATGAATGTCTGCCAATGGTTCTATATTTAAAGAGATAGAAGAAACATGGTCACACTTTAAAGAAGAACCTCATAATCTGAAGCTTTCATTAGCGGCGGACAATGTCAATCCATATGGAGATATGAGATTTGTTTACTCGGTGTGGCCTATTTTTGTTATTAACAATAACATTCATCTTTGGATGTCCATAAAGAGGGAGCACATAATGTTGTCAATGATTGTGCCAGGTATTTTTTTTATTTTACAGTTATCTAAATTAATTTATAAATAGTGCATGAAAATGGTTATAATAATTACACAATATTTATGTTCATTCAATTGCTAGGTAAATACCAAGTTAAAGATATAAACGTGTATATTGAGCCCCTAATTGATGTGTTGTTGAAGTTATGGAATGGCATCACTATGTATGACATCTCTAGATCGATAGGACATCGACAATTTCAATTCCATGCAATGCTTGTATGGACAATACATGATGCCCCTGGGCTAACTCATTTTTGTGATATGTTATATTGTTAAGATCATATATTTTTGGTCTGTCATAGTGCTTACACATTACTATTGAATGCTTAAGTTGGGCATGATAATTGTACATGATCCAATTATACATGATCTTTTAGGTCTTCAGACAAAGGGAAAATTTGCATGTCCAGTTTGTGGTCCGAAGATGAAATGTCATCATTCGAGAAGTCTAGGAAAGTAGGTGTTTGATGAGTTTAGACACTTTCTCCACAATAATCACAAGTATCAAATTTTCAAAAAACATCTTTTCAATGGGAAAGAAGAGATATCATCAAGGCCACAAAGAATGACACCTCATTTATGGAAGTTGGAATACTATCGACTAAATTGTCGAGGTAATGTCCAATTTGTCATTCGAAGTTAAAAATTTTTATTTTGATATTGTCTTATATTTACTAATTTTGTAATTGATGCTTGTGAAGGTCGTCAATGCATCAATGACCAACTTCCTAAAGGAATGAAAAGTTATCCTACTTAATTTAGTAGATTACCATTCTACAACGATCTCTCAATCGTGCATTTGTTTGATGCTATGCATATTGGAAAGAATGTAATAGAGACACTATGGAAAATGTTGGATGGAAGGCATGATAGAGAACAAATTGGCAAAAATTTTACTGACATTCATTAATCCAATCATGCACTAAAATTTTTCATTGAATCAAATAGCAATGGAGATCGCATAAATACAAGTGCCCTTCCTTGGTTATTAATGGAGCAACAAAGTGATGCATTAAAAGAAGTCATAAAAAAGGAAAATTTCCAATAGGATTTGCTGCAAATATAAGCACTCTTCTATCAAAGAAAGGTGATTTTGGGCTAGGGTTGAAAACACATGATTGGCATACCTTCCTCAAGGTAAGTCATGTTCTCTATTTACAGTATATTTGTAAGATTGAATGTAGTACCAATTGCATTATTTAATAATATATTGAAATAATTATTTTTTAATTATTACAATTTGTCCTACCTCTATCCCTTCCACAATAGTTTGACAATAGTATTAAACAAGTTATATATAATCTTGAAAAATACATGAGGTTAGAAGTGTTTTTTCTTAGATTTGTAGCTTTTTATCTGAAATATATTGTATAATTTTATTTGAAATCTCCTTTATTTGTTTTTGCGTGTTGAATATCTTTTAGGTGGTTATCATCTAAAGAAATTGATAAAAAAGATATAAAATTGGAAGAGAAAAATTCCACAGCTTATGTGTGAAATGAAAAAGTGTTTACCTCCAATGTTTTCCAATGCTCAAGAACACTATCTCATACATCAAGTTGAGGAGATTGAATTGTGTGAACCTATACAAGCTAGATCAATGTGGATGGTTGAGAGGCACTTGAAATTTATGAAGGGTTTGGTTCGACAAAGAGCACATCTTGAGGATTCTATGATAGAGCGATATATGATATACCAGACCATGGTGTATATTAGTGAATATCTTCCAAAGTTTGTAGCAGATATCCATGTAGATTGAATTTGGGATCCCAACTATAATGACAAATTCAAAAGGGAGTACCTGACAGAGAAAGGTAGATTAAGGAGGGTGAGAGGTAATTATAAGTTTTTTTTGTAATTTAATCATTTTTATCCATCATCAATATATATAAATTTTTTCTAACTGGTGTAATTGTCTTCTTTATAGTTGGTCATGAGTGGGATGCACTACACTTGTATATTGTAAACAATCTTGATTGGATGACAGTATGGATTGAACAATCTCAAAAAAATGGTCACTCATTAACATGGGGATGGTGTTGCATCGTTGTTTAAAGAATCTCATCGTAATGGAGATCCCAATGTTATGCCAATGGTACTTGATCTAATATATGGCTTAAGAGATACAAAGGTAAGCATAAGATTACTAATCATGAGACATAAGTTTAATATCAACTCACAAATCAATGAGAAGATTCTTGACATGTTTGAATAATTTTAGGTCAAACACCAAAAAGCTATGTACTACCATGGCTATAAATTTCACATTAAAAAGTTAGATGAAACAAAAAAAAAACATGTGATTCTAGGATAAGTGTTGTCTTTGTGGTCACCAATATTTCATCGAGAACTAATATATATCCTCAACAATTTGAAAATTGATACTATGGCATTTTGGATAATATACTTGAGTGCGACTTTAATTCATTCAAAATAGTTATATTTTTTATCAAATGGTTTAGGTTACGACTAAATTGAAATGATCCTGATAGGACTATTATTGAACACGATAGTGGATTTACTATGATTAATACAAGGTCATTTGAGCCAGTCAGAGATGAGCCCTATGTTCTTCCAAGCCAATGTGAGCAAGTGTTTTACTTTCGTGTTCCACAAAAACTAGGTTGGTCATTTGTTGTTAGACATGACCCAAGAGGAAGGCTAGTAAAGTATAATGTGATTGAAGAAGAAGATATTGAAGAAGCACAAGAGGAAGTAAATGATTATCAGGAACAACAATTACCTAGTGATGAAGAAGAAGAAGATGGTGATTATTTTGGTCATGCTAAAGATAATGGTGATAATGATGATGATGATGTTGATTACAATCATGATCATGGTGATGAAGATGGTGATGATCATGGTGATGATGGTCATGATGATGATAGTGATCAAGATGTTGATGATGGTGATGAAGATGGTGGTGGTGACGAAAACAATCAAAGTGACAAGTACGATGATGGTGATGATGATGATGATGATGATGACATGGATGAAGATCATGATGATCAATGAAATGTCCAAGCAGGATCAATGTCAACTATGATGGGGTCTTGTATGACCAAATTTTTCTTTCCAAACCATATGTCCACATATAAACATTAAGTAGAACATGTAAAATATTTTTTTAGATATAAAAATTAGTTACACTCAAATTTTAACTTAAGACAAATGATTTACATATACAATCTACTTTATTATTAATATTTTTGTTGGTAAGTCTATTACTTTAATTTCTCTATTGATTTCTAAGACTTACTAATTTTTTTCATAGGGTGATATGGATGCACCATCTCAGACACCTTCAATAGAGGTAAGCATTAATTATTGTAAATTTTAATGTTAATATAGAAACAAATGTCATATTATTATGTTCTTTTATTTATGGCTTTGGAGTTATTTTGATGAAATTATACCTATATTTGATGTCAGAAATGATAGGAAAAAGCTAGAATGATCACTGATCAAATGTGATTTGAAATACAGACATCATATCTACATGGCATTGCCCTTAGTACTGACCCTGTATTCATCATCTAGAAAATTAAGCAAAGATACACTGATGAACTTGTTAACATTACCATCGAGGGTGACAGAAGTGAGGAGAAAGAGGCACTGAGAATAGAATTAGACTACAGAATCCAATCTTTGAAGGTAAGTAGTAATTCGACTAAAACAGTAATAGTAGTTCAATAGATATTAATATTTTATAGTATCTTATGGATCATGATCTCTAATTTTATGTGTTCGTGTATAGACATATGTGCCAGTTGTGACATCACATGGTGAACATGGTGAGCGTTGTTGTGCACAACTTTTGTGTAAGTAACACTTTGTTTGTTTTGATCAACATTATAACACTTACCTCTTTTTTTTGGACATTTCTCGCTAGTATCCCATTTGATCTTTATCCATTGCAAATGTCTTTGCTAACAATATTTTATTCTTTAGCTCATGATGAAGTGTAGACTCCTCCTTTGGTTGGTAGTCTAGTATTGACTGGTGCATTATCAGAAACAAGGACCATGCAAACATCCTCGTCTATGCCCACTAGAACTGGTAAAACCATTTTTTGCTATATTTTGTAATGTGCTATTTGTAATGTATTTCTATAAGTTGATGAACAATAAAGTAGCATATAAGTGCTTAAATGATGTCTACAGAAGCCTACATACGCACAAACACACCATGCATACATACATACATAAATATATATATATATATATATATATATATATATATATATATATATATATACCCACACATAGAGAGACATGGAGATAGGCAAGGAGGTAGCCCAACAGAGAGCAATACTAGAATTTTCATTAATTGTCATGATGTTTCAGTTGATAGACCAACAAAGAGTAGTACTACTAAAGTTGATCCATTTCCTAGAGCAGTTCGTGTGATTAGTACTAGTTCGTATCAAGGGACATTATTGCTGAATAAGAAAACTATATTTTCGTTAAAAGAACGAAAGCTTCCAGGTGCTTTAAAATTGTTATTATTTAAAGTGTAAATTTAGTTTACTTTTACATTACTCATTTTGGACTGATAAATCCTTTATTTTTTTGTAGGTAATAATGCTTTCTTTGAACATCTTTTTAATATGATATTGAGACTATTTGAACCCACCATACGTAAAAGGTACGTAGTTTAATATCATTGCTACATAATTTTTCTTTTCTTCCATTTATTGTAATATATTAAAGTTATTGATCTAAAAATCTATTTGTTTTTAAAAAGGTGGAATGTACAAGCTGTGGAATTAAAAAATCAACTGATTGCATCTTTTGAGGAGAAATTTAGGAAAAATATTTTTGACACTGGCCTACTTCTAAAAAGAGTAGCAAAGCATATAAAGACTATGAGGGATCAATATAGAAGGGCTCTTAAGGATAACCCAAAGTACAACCATCCTCCTATGATTCCACTGATGGAGTGGAATGAAATAATAGAAGATGCAAAGGAGAAAACGCTATGTGAAGATAGAGATAATGAAGCAGCACAGGGAAAAAAGAGGTATGTCATTATAGTATTGAGTACATTGTAATCATGCACTAATTATTGATATTTGTAAATATATATAATCTGAGATGCTTGAAATTGTTCATAGATTGCAGGACACATCTGTGGCTACAAAAGCGAGAGTAGAAAAGGTTGGCCAACACAAACTTGGCTCTGGCGGCTATATGAATCTCCAGTCTTGACTTGTAAGTAGAGCAATGAAATTTCTTTTTTTTTTTACTATAATGTTGCAAACAGTTTTGTTTAATGAAACCACACATGGAAAACTAATGTTATCAAGCAAAAAATACAGGGCATAGAATTCAATGTGGAGGTCACAGATGAAGATAGAAAAATTTCCTTGAAGGAAGGCTATAAAGTTGTGGTTGCATGCCTACGTGAAGAATATGTAAGACTTGCCCAAGAATCTAGTGCACCAAATGATATCTCACAAGTAAATTGGTCAGATGAAAAGTAAATAAAATTGAATAGTTGAGAAGATTCTTTTTTGGTATTAGTTTTAAACGTAAATTGACTACATAACAATGTGCATAAAATTTTACTGCAGCCTTCATATCCTACCATAGAACTTGCTTGTGACAAAGGCCATAATGTGCATTATAGTGGTGGAGGTATTAATTTTCTATTGGAAATTAATTATGCAATTATGAATACAATTTAACATCTTCAATTGCAATTTGATGTGTATCCTTTTTTTGAATATTTCAGAGCATGTTGAAGTGGACCATGTTCCAAGTGTTCAACATGTTGACGCAGTGGAATATCAAAATGTTAATGTACATGATGTGGCATTGTTAGGTAAGAAAAATGCATGTTATGTTGTATTCATACTTAATTACAGACTTGTAACAGTTAGAAAAATAAAAAGAGTATACCAATTTATCCCATTCACTTGTTCTTATAATAGAGCCCCCTTTAGTGCAGTAGCCTCCTGCTCCTCCAAAGGGAAGGAGCCATTGTAATTTAACATTACAAGTGCTAGAAGAGGAGGAGAATGATGCAGCTATGGATGCTCCTATGAGCGCTTTTCTTAAGAGAGCTTAGAAAAACAAAAAAAAGAAATGATGTTTTAAAAATCTTCTTTAATAAACCTTGTTGGATAATGAAAGAACTTTGTTTTAAGTAATTATGTATGAATGATGCGTATTAATACAGATTTTTATTTTATGTTAATGAATATTGTTATGTGTTAATGAAGTCTTGATTAGTATTGTGTATTAATGAATTTTATATCATATTAATGAATGTTATGTGATTGTATTGATTGAATGTTATAGTTCATAAATGGATGAGTGAATGAATGAAGTGTGTAATTAGATGATAATGGGTACTTTAGATTGATTTTAGGGGGAGGGGGGTGATGCCAAATGAGCTTCCACCTTCACGTGGTTGGCCTTGTTAAGTAGAGAATATTATAGTATTCTTGAAACCAAGTGAAGCTCAAACTAAGGACCCTTTTTCATTATGTTCAACAGGGTCAGACAAGCTAAGGACCGTTTTCATTTTAGTCTAAAAATTAAGTGTATTATGTTACAACAAGATGTATCTTTATTTTCCTATCATATTGATGTGCTCACCAGAATCCAAGGAACTTTAGGAAGTTTATATGTTAACAAATTCCACGTCTCTGGCCCATCAAGAATCCAAGGAACTTTAGGAAGTTTATAGGTTAATAAATTCCACGTCTCTGGCCCATCAAGAATACAAGGAACTTTAGGAAGGCTAGAGGCTAATTGACTCCTCTCCTCTATCCATTGTTTATAATAGCCATTACCAAAATGGTAAAATATAAAGAACAGATCCCAAATTTAAGCATTAGAAAATTGGACCCTTCTCTAGCCCTAGAATCTCACTTATATAATGTGAGATGCAACAAGCTATAGGCTAAGAGAAACTAAAAGGTTTCCTTTTTAGGAGATAATTACATACACCTATCACAAAATGACAAAAATATGGATAACAAAAGATGCCTAGATCAAACAATCCTTTTAGTGGGTCCACTTATGTTACATTCTCTATTATTGTTGATTTGGTAACTATTTTGATCCCTCTTTGTATGAAACTACCAAGCTAACTAACGATGAAGTTTGTTCTAATGATTGCAAGTTAGTCTCCACCTGTGGACTTTCACCATCTTCATCCTGCATGGTGGGAATAACTTCTACTTTTCCCTTTTCTTTGGTTGTATCAGTGTCCTGTGGGCCCGAGTCTACAAATGAAAGTGACTAATCATTCTTGTCTTCTTCTCCATGTTGGCCTTGTGTAGTGATGGTATCAATGATTTGGATCTCATCACCCTATACCTCATCACTGTCAATTTCTATTTCCTCAAACTATTCACCAGGAGCTATTTCTGCCATCCACTTGTCAAATAGTGTGTCATCTGGCCAATTGAATTGCAAAATATCACTCTGCCTCTTGAGCACATACTTAGCCTCATTATTAATGGTAACAAAATTCTATTTCAAAGAATCAAAGAATATTTGGGCTTTCACTATTTCTTCAGTTGTTGTGGCCCACCATGCATGCCCTATTTCATTGATAACTTGATTCATTCTTAAACAAAATAAATCATCAAGCTCCTTAGCCCATTCATCTTTGCTTTTCAAATTATTTTTCTTATCTAGGGTACAAGCAAACAAACTAAACTTTTGGCTCTTGTACTTATCTAAGTAGCCAACTATTATTCTTTGCAAAAGAATTCTCTTATTGTCAAAGTCAGTAAGATCAGAAACAATATCAAAAAATTTCTCAATTTGATCACAAGAAACTTTTATAACAGAATAACACAAAAATGTCACCTCTTTCCTCCTTCTTACCCACTTATTTACAATAGGCTTCAAAGCCTCATCACTTGCTTTCATTTCATCCCAGATACTGATCACCCTAGCCAACTGATCATAAACTAGTGGCCATTCAATTTTATCCCCCAAATATGTAAGAGCCTTTCTTAATCTTTCTTCATATTTCAAATTCAATTCCACATGCAAGGCCCACAGTTTATTCTTTTCTTCTTCAAAGTCCTTAGCAGTATAATATTCTGGGCTTTGGGGTGTATATGGTACCTCTATGAAGGGAGTGGATTTAAAAGGTTCAAATGGGGGGTGAGAGTATGTTATTCTTGGTCTTGTGGACCTCCCCATTAGCTTATTCTCAAGCTCAATTCTCCTCTTTACCTCTTTATTGTAAGCATCCACAATTGTCTCATACTTGCTCTGCGGCTCAATCATTTCCTTTTCCTCCCTCTCTGCAGTAGCCAAGGAAAATTGAGAGTAATCTACATTCATGTGAGCTATCTGGACATGTGAGGTATTGGTAACTCTCCTCATAATGATAATCCTTGTTAATCCTGAATCATCAGGATGTGATGGAGCAACCCTGGATCCTCTTCTCAGTGACTACATGACAACAGTAGCTTGGTCATTACTAAATGAAATTCCCAAGAATTATTTTTTATTTGGATCTTGCAATCCCAAATTATTTGACACAGAATTGAAAATCAAGGCATCGACAATGTCCCAATTGGGCAATAATAAAATATTTGCAGCCTTTACCATCTATCTCCCTTATTCAGGGGTTATATTCTGGAACTCTTGAATCATTTGTTCCTTTATTCAATTTTGAATGGAGGCTTCATCCATTTCTAGATGCTCTATTTTCATATTCTTACATCTTTCCTCAAAATTGTGCATGTTTGCCCTCCAAGCAAACTGATGGAAAGCCCTAGACTTTACAAAATTGTCATCAGACAAAAATTGTTGACTGGCTTGTTCCAAAATAGAATCCAATTCCCTTCCCCTAAAATCTGCTACAATCAACTCAAAACTTGGCATAGGAGGCTCCTGGGGGTTCCCTTCATCAATCTCTGCTTGGGTAACAAAACCTCCCCCTTGTGATCCAATTTTTTCAATTTGCTCATCAGTGAGCCGCTCCTCCTCAATTCTCATAGGGTTTTAGGAAGGTGAGTAACCCTCATCTTGAGATTCCTCTTCCCTTATTATCCTTCTCCTCTTAGGAGAAGGTTTAGGAGGCCTTTCCTCAAAAATAGCACTAGTAGATGCAACTATTTGTTTTCCTTTATCCACCATGGGCCTTTGATTATGAATGATAGTATATCATGGCTTCCTTTGAACAATTAATGGACCTATCCCTATATTAGGAGTGAAGCCCAATCTCCTCATTATTTCCTTGGCTTTATCTAGAAAAGAATTAATGAAATATTGCTTTTTCTCATTCATTACCTCCATTATTTCAGGGAATGTATTCATAAGCTTATTAACTTTATCTATAGTAGTTACAGCATTACTAAGAGGAATGTAATCTTCATCAAAACAATTAATAAAATTACAAACTTTTGAATGGACTCTCCATTTTTCTTTCTTTGTCTCTTGCTCCTACAGAGAGTACTCATTCCTTATTACATCTTCAGGGAAATAAAACTCATGCTCAATTGGACAAAGCTTGATCCTATGCCTAAGAGATAGATTAAAGAAACCCTCTGCATCACAAAAATGAGGGTGAGATACAGCCATCTTATACTGGTCCAAAAATTTGTAAAGAGAAACCCATCCTTCCGTGGTTATCACAAACTAGTGGGCTACTGTGCAAGTGGGAAAAATTGATCCCGTCCCTCTTTTGTGTAAAAAAGCTTCTTCTACTCCTCCCAACTACCAGAAGAATTCAGCTACTCCTACCTTTAGGGGCACCTGGTAAGGTAGTACATGGGGTGTCCCTTTGAATCCATAAATTCTTATAATAGTTGAAACTGAATATGGGATGACATCTCCCCAATTATGTGAAACGTTCAAATTATGGGGTTTATCCATAGGCCTAACAAGGTGCATTAGTGCCTTAGGGATCCTAGGATTTTCACTTAATACGAGGCACCTCAGTTTGGAGGCAAAGTACCTATAAAATCTAACAAAACTAGCATTTTCTGCTTCCCCAATCATATATGCACTCCATAACTGAACTGGCAATGCTTCTCCTTCTTGTTCTCTATTTAAAACCATTTCTTTACCAAAGTACGTAACGCCCTTAAATAGAAACATGTGCATCAGCAGAGAGTAATGGCCCTAAGCCTTTTCCACCTTGCCCTTAGAAATCCCAACCAATCCATTGTGAATCTCATCGACCAAGTAAGAAGCAAAATCAAAAATTATTTCCACGCCGAAAGAGGAGATTTGAGTAATCATATACATGAAAGTCACAAGGATAAAATCTTCTTCACCCTCTCCAAAAACTCTGCACAAGGTCCTATATATCTCTACTACCCTGGCATTGAACCATGTTTTCTTGAAAGGTTCTTTAGAGGATGATGTTATTGCTGGTAGGGTTCCAATTCTACCAATTTTGGCCTTCAATGCACCTTGTCTAACTATATCCTTTTTAGACATATACTCTTTTTCTAAGTATGTCAAATTAATGGGCACATGATACCTAGTGAGAGGTCCCAAATGAAAATCTTCCCTAATCTCTTCTAGACTAATGGTGATTAGAATTTCACCATCTACTCTTCTCACTACCCTAGTGGCTTGATCATAATTCTTTGCCATGGCCTCAAGGAGATCATAATCCATAAAAACACTAGGGACCACTAACTTTCTTAGGTCAAAATTCCATATATTAGCATGTGGAGCAAACAGTTTTCTCTCTACAAACCATTTCTTAAAAAAATTTAAACCAATTTGCAAGGTATGAGCATCGCGGACCCAATTACCCTTATCAAAAAATCCATATGTTATCCTTAACTTAGGGTTTAATGAGGTCAACTTCTTAACTTGTATTGTTTCAACAGTAGACTCAGGAAGTAACTCAAGTAGATCATCATGTACATTTCTATCCAAATAATTTTCCTAACCTGAAAATCCCTTCTTCGGAGGCATCTTGGATTATGCTTTGCAGTACTGAAAAAACTTACAGAGATGACAGTGTAACTACTTACTTGAATTCAACTCTCGTTCTCTCTGTATTTCTATAATTTCTATGCGAACCAGTTGTTTCACAATCTTTCCAATTTCAACATGGTCTTCTTAGAAATTACTTCTACTGAGAAAGGCTCGAAATCTTTGTTTGCATAAGGTGGAAATGAGAAAATCTTTTGTATTATACTGTATTTTTCCTCAACGTGAAGCTTTCATGTCTAATTAATATATAGAGTGGCACCACCTTCTGTGTTTAAATCTGTGTCATCAATATTTGAAAATCCTAAGATCAAGGGATGCAGAAAAAAACAACTTGGTATTCTACTTAACAAGTTGGCCAGTCAATCCAATGAAAACTGACCATGTACATAGCTCTGTCCTTAATGGAATTTTTTTTGGACCCACTTTCGATTGAGGACACGTGTTGACAAGTCACTACTTCACTATACATAAAGAACGAGCACCTTTCCATAGCGAAGCAGCGATAACCATTGATTTGATCTTGATCTTGTGGATGACATATTATTGTATTTCTTTGAAGAACAGTGGTGGGCCCTTATTCGCTACCTCACTATACATATCCTCTGAGCTATTCTTCATGGCAAGATAGCAATGGCCATTGATCTGAGAAAAAGGTAGAGAAACTGCATAAAGAACCCTGAAGAGTGGTGGGTCCCATACTCGCTATGTTGCATAGAGTAAACAACTTACAACTTTCCATAGCGAGATAGTGAGGACTGTTGATAATAGTTTGATTTGACGATCAGAATCCCTTATATGCTTTATGAATGGGGTGTGGGTCTAGGGCACTCGTGACATAGGAAAATCTGCACTGCTAGCAACAAGCCAAACCTTTCTTAAATCTTAGTCACCTTTCCATGTTTCTTGAGGTCCCACCATGTGTTCATTTCACGGCATCTCGCTATGTTGCTAACGGCGAGATGCCAAAAAATTTTGATAGTGAGATAGCGAGCTCCAGTGATTTCAACAAAACTTGACATTGGAAGAATAAAAACCAATCAAATCACCATCACCTTTATTAATTGCTTTTGACAATAGCAGTTATTACTCATCATGCCACTTGGATAAAGTACAGTTATTGAGAAACCTAAAGGTCACCATGCTCTTTGATTTCACGACTATTCACTACTTCGATAATGGTCGAATGCTTATTTTTTCCGATAGCGAGGTAGCGAGGCATCAGAAAACTTTTGTTTCAGCGCCATTTTTTGGCTATCTTTTACTAGGTCCCTTTTCCTACCTGATGGTACTAACACAATGCATGTGACTAAATTTTTGGCCTTAACACAAATCCCTAACCACCGTCCCTTTATTTTATGGTCCCGTTCTTTTAGAATTTTTGATGGTAACTACTTTGCTATGCATAAAAAGTGCACATCTTTTTATAGCAAGATAGCGATAACTGTGGATCTTTCCAAATTGGACGGTGGGGAACATGAGAGAAAAGGCTACTGGGGGGTGTGGAATAAAAGGAAAACAAAATATCCACCCAAGTTCCCTTTTCAAAAGATTTCGCGCCCAAAAATTTTAAAAGGACTGAGACATAGGGTTTTAACAAAAAAATTCAAAGGCTAACAAATGGATGATTAAATCAAAAACCTTAGTCACCACTAATGGATTCCAACCTACTTTTTATACCTGGACAAAGGAAATTTTGTCATGCAAAAAATCATACCAACACAAGTATACTGTTATTTTGTGTCTAGGCACACAACATGCCCTTTTCCTTAAAGAGACTCATCCTCAAAGCTAGTAAAAGTCAAAATATTGAGTAACACTTTTAATATACAACTTCACAAATGTATAAAATGGGGCTTCTTTCTTAAAATACTGTCTCACATGAATGTTTTGCCAGAATTTTTGAAGTCTTGGCAAATACTTCATAATTGAGTACTAGATCATCTATTGCAATTGCTTTTACTTCACCTTCCAAAATCAAATTGTTATCTTTAGCATCAATTTTGCCTCTTTAGTAGCAATCCTTCTAGGTTTTAGTATTACTATACATTATACATTTGTTACTGGGATTTGCTTCTAATTTACTATGTTTCCAACCTCTTGCAGACTTGCCTAGGAAGACACCATGGATCCTTTGTACTACCTAACCAAGGAACACTCAGAACATAGGGTCAAACATGTATGAAAAACTATTTTATTTTCTTTTAAATGGGAGAATTTGTTTGTCTTTAATTAGGATTGTTGTTTGGAGATTGTAGTGTGGAAGAGTGTTCTTGTTACTTGGAGACAATCAAAACATATGAGAAGAAGCTAGCTGACAGTATTCTGGAGCATACTAACAACGACTATCTATCATGAGTATTCTTCATACCTCTATTGAATAAAATTTGTGCACTATTCATGTAGATTCAAAACTTAGAAATATTCATTTCTTTTAGCTAGGAATAATAAAGATAAAATGATTGAAAGAAGAAATAGATTTTGAAGAACCTCTTTCAATGAATATAAGACATTTGTGTTAAATTGTTTTGTGTTTTGAATAATTTGTATTGTATTTCTAAATGATCAATGGAAAAGCTTTCTTATATCTGCATCCTTGAGGGAGGAGTGCCATTGTATGAGACATGTCTCGTGTCCCTTCATTTCCTTTGCTAATCGCACATTTCCGTTACAAGTCTTCTAACAATAAGATCAGTTAGTATAACATTTTTTAATAATGAAGATTGTATCCCTTCATGATCATTTCTAGACGCACCTTTTCCTTGTTAGATTTGCATCCTTTCATTCAATAATTAATCAGCCTTTAGTTATTGATTATAATATTCTCCTTATTGGATGCCAATAGTAATAATCTCGCTAGTCAATGTGTATGAGCTAGTATAATAATATGGTTCATTGGTTCAATAAATCTCAAAGTTTTTCATTTTTTCACTTAATCATTATCATAACGTATTGCTATTCCTCCATATCGGTATTGGTTATGAGTGTTGTATACTTATTATTGCTCATTCATATGTTGATTTATGTCCTCTTGATTATTTATGTTTATTGATACAGCTTCTCTTGATTTGTGTATCTTGTTACATAGTAATCATGGACCAGCATTGGATATACATATGATCATTGATCAATTATCACTTGATTTTTGGTAGTCATAGTAGCTATCATACTTATCAGCACTTCGGAACCAGAATACCCATTACGGATTCCTCATTTGCTATTATGTATCACTCCATATTGATTTAGTAATCGGTTCATTAACCAAATCACTTCTTCTCATGATGTTGATGTGTATTGACTGCTCTTCAACTTCTTCCATGTATGATGCAAATTGATATATATGTTAGCTACTAGTAAAAATAGTTCTAAATGATGATTTATCCATAGTTGTGATTCTCTAATATGATGATTTATCCATAGTTGTGATTTATCCTAATGGTATCTATAGACCATTCTGTTGGTCTGATTTTTTATATATTAATTTTTCTTAGAATCATGGTGAAAAAATTAGATGTGAGTTCTTTTGTTAGGTCCTAGGGTTTTAGGTTTCGGTCTCGTATTTTTTATATCTTTTAAAATCTGTGTAAAACCCTAGGTCTTGCCTTTTAAATCTTATTTTAGCACGAAAGTCTTAACAGCAACTAAATATTTTCTCTTGTCTACATCGAGGTCATTGTTGAGTCCTTTTGAAAAATCTTATTCCATCATTGGATCTTGCTAGAATCAACGGATATTGCGTACTCACTATAAAAAGTTGCAAGATTGTTTCCTATAGTGATGTAGTGACCATCGGAGAACTATGTCTTGGTGCTAAAAAATGAAGTTCGGCACAGAAAAATGTGTGTTAATATCAAGACATTATGATCATGTGCTATGTCCCAGGATTTTCAATATCAAAAAAGGACGCACGAGGAGGAATTTTCAAATGGTGTCACCAAAATTGAATTTTCTCCAAAAACTCGCTAAGTCGCTATCAAAAAATCTATGCGACCTACCGGTAGCGACATAGCGAGTGCCCGAATTTTTAAGGAAGCGACAATTTGTTTTAAAAACTAATGTGATTGCAAAAATTCTCATGCAAGTTCATAAATATGTGTGACCACCTTCTCTGACACTAGTATTAATTGACAAATTTTCAATCAATGTGTTTTTGTTCTCCATCTCCTGAGTTTTGACTTCGTTGGAAGTCGCTATCTCGCTAGTCGAGAAGTTGGTGTTCTCACTGATACCAAGGTAGCAACTAGTCAGAGGGTTACGATGTAATGGAAATTTTAAAAGAGATGGGCCCCAAACAAGTGACTCATTAGAAATGAGTTGTGCAGATTAAATGACACAGTGGCATCCTACTTAGCATTTATAGGCCGAAAGTTTTGACTCCACCGGAGTTCCCTATGTTGCTACTAGGAAGTTTGTGTTTTTTGCCAGTAGCGAGGTAGCGACATGCTTGAAAATGACAAACATGGCAGAGTCAAGGAAAAATGATGTCATTCAAAATTAAATAATGTATATGTGTGCCAGCATGTTAAGCCAACTCAGCTATAGTAGTATCTCGAACCCACTCCCCATGCATAGAACATGTAAATGATTTTAAATTGTCAAATCAAGCATAAATCAATGATACTCACTAACTCGCTATGGAAAGATGTGTGAAAGTTATGTATAGCGAGGTAGCGAGTGAGGGACCCATCATTGTTCTCTTAAGGGTTGTATCAAATTCCTGCCACAAGATCAAAGTAAAATCAATGGTTATCACTAGCTCGCTATAGAAAGGTGCTCGAAAGTTATGTATCGCGAGGTAGCGAGTTGATGACACGTGTCCTCGATCATCCATGGGATCAATTTGAAATGACAACATTAGAGGAAAGGTACAAATGGAGTTATTTTATTGGTTTGACCGCCAGCATGTTAAGAGGAAATGTGAGTCAGCCCAATTTTCATTATGTGATTATAGGAGTTTTTGAAGATCGACAATGCAAATTTAAAAGGAAGTATGGTGCCACTATGTTTCTCTATTTTGTACATTTATGATGAATGAAAGCTTCATGTGTGAGAAAAATAGAGTACAAAATAGGAGATTTCATCACTTCCAGTCTCACACAAACAAAGATTTCACATTTTTTGAGCACAAGAGCTTGTTGATTGTATTGTGTTAAGCCTGGTAAAGATGTGAGGCAATTTCTTATCTGTTCGAAAAACAATTATAGAGGTTCAGAGAAGAACAAGTCTAGAAATTCAAGTAAGTATTCACATACAACCTCTATAGCATTCCAATTCCTATTATTATGATCAAGATGCCTCCTAAGAAAGCATTTTCTGGGAAAATTAATTATATGGATAGAAATGTCCATGATGATTTTCTAGAATTACTCCCATAATCCACCATCAATCTTGCACAAGTCAAAAGGTTAATTTCCTTAAACCCTAGGCTTAAGATTTTTGATAGCCTATATGACAAGGGGAACTGGGCTAGGGATGCAACAACTATGCAAATTGGTCTTTTCTTGTTTAAAAAGTGGTTTTCAAAGAGGAATTTGTTTGCCCCACATGCTAATGTCTGGAATTTTGATTTGGGAAAGCTAGTAGTCCCAAGTGTTTTCATGGATTATGATTTTCTTGAAGCCATTGCCAAGAATTATGAACAAGTTGTTAGGGTGGTAAGAAAAAATGATGGTGTGCCTCTGATCTCGATTAGTCCTGAAGAAATTAGAGAGGTTTTTCACCTAGAACCATTGTCAGATTACCATGTGCCAATAAATTTTCCAAAACTAGAAAATGAATACAAAGCAAAGAAGGATGTGATTAGGGGAGGTACACTAAGGGCACACATTGTTACAATAGGAACTCTACTAGTAATTACCGCAACCTCTAGGGAACCTTTTAAGAAGAGTCTTTTCACTTCCCGGGCTGTAGAAATATACAGAACCTTGTGCTGTGTTTTTGGTGAGGATGAGCAAGATTTCATGCCCATTGGCCTTATGTATATGATGGTTTAGATTGCTTCTTTCAGTGTAGATGTTATCTTTGATTTTGCCTCCTTTTTGGTTGAGGAAATTCATACTAGTTTAGCTGGAATTGCAAAGGGCAAAGTGGAGAAAACTTTTGGCCACTATTCTCTATTGATGCATATGTTCTTGTTCAAGGGGGTGACATATTTTGGTAATGAGATGGAATTGAACAGAGAAGAGAATGGGGAAGCACTGCCAGCCTAGTTGTGGAGTGCGGATATGACCTGGGATGTAAATAATGCCAATTTTGTCATATTTGATAGGTATTTTTCTTCTAAATTGAGATGTCTTATATTAAGAGACAATCCCAGAATCCCTAAGGTATTAATGGACCTCCTCAAACCTATGGAGAATTGAGCTTGAAGACAAGCTAATGGGGAAGTCTACCAAGCCAAGAATAACATACCCCCATCCTCCATTGGAACCTTTTAAATCCACCCCCCTTGTAGAAATACCAGACACACCTCAAAGGCTAGAATATTACACAACTGAGGATTTTGAAGAAGAGATAAAAAAGCTATGGGCCTTACATGTAGAGTTAAATATGCAATATAAGGATAAGCTTAGAAAGGCCCTAATGCATTTAGTAGATAAAATTGGATGGCCCTTGTTCTATGATCAGTTGGCAAGAGTAACAAGTATATGGGAGGAACTGAAAATCCATGATGAAACCCTCAAGCCTATTGTTAATAAGTTGGGGAAAAGGGAGAAAGAAATCACCCTTTTATGTTATTCAGTTATAAGGTCTTCCCATGACCATATTAAAAAAATGTATGATGTTGCTAATGACCCGTCAAATTTTCAGATTTTGATAACAAGAGAACTGCTCTGCAACTGAAAATTGTTTCTTATTTAAGCAAGTACAAGAATCAAAAATTTGATTTGTTTCCTTGTGCCTTGGATAGAAAAAGTAAATTGAAAAATAAAGATGCATGGAGTAAAGAACTAGATGACCTGTTCTACATAAGGATAAATAAAGTTGTAAACGAAAAGGGACATGCCTGGTGGGCCATCACGATAGAGGAATTGGTTAAAGTCCAGTTATTTTTTGATTCTTTGAGACAAGAGTTTGTTGGTTTCAAAAATGAGACTAACTATATATTAAAGAAGCAAGATGATATCCTGCAATTCAGCTAGCCTGATGATGCACAGTTTAACACCTGGATGGCAGATATTACTTTTGATGAGTAGTGAGAAGGCGGTATAGATGATGATGAAGAACTAAAAGGTGAGGTGCAAATCATTGACACATTAGCACCAGATCTGACAGAAGAAGGTGACAAAGCAATATTGCATGTTCAAGGTGAAAGCGGTGAAAATCCACAGGAAAAAATTAATTTGGAGGCATCACAGGATAACCCTTCGTTGGCTAGTTTGGTAGCCACATATTCTGAAGATCCAGAATAGTAGGGGAAAAATCAAAAGTTGATGATTTGCAGCAGTAATAGAAATGGGCTTACCCAAAGAATTTTTTATGCGCTTGGCATTTTGTTATGCTCATTTTTGTCTCTTGTTATGATGTTTTGTTTCTTGTTTGGAAGGACACTTGTCAATCACAATTTCCCTTTGCTTGTTGCAACTCATGTCTATAGTTTTCAAGGTAATGTGATGGTCCAAAAACTTGTATAATTTTTTTGTTTCTCAAGAAAAGTACAGATAATTGGTCCAATAGTATGTAGTTATTTTGAGTTTGCTTCCACTTGTACTCTCTAGTGATATTGAAATGACAAAATCAGCAAGATGTTATGGGCTTTTCTTTAAATTCTATTGGTTATTGTATTAGTCATTCAAAAGGATAATACAAAGGGGTATTAACACTATATTTGTGTCACCAATTTCTATCTCCATTTTATGAGTTTGTTTACTTTGAAGTGACTTAAATAAGGTTTAATTGGCTAAATGCAATCTGGATGGGTTGTATGTTGGTTTTATTGTTGCTTATAATTCAAGGAATTATGGAAATGCTTCAGTGAATCAGTAGGGTTTGTGAGCTTATAAAAGGGATATTTCATAAGAAGGGAAATGGGTGATTACAATTGATTTATTCATTTGCAAGTTATTTGAATTAGATCTCTCGCCAATAGTCAATTTTCTACCCAATGGATAAGGCACTGGTCACATGAGTTAGAAATGGGCAAGGGTGAATTCTACTACTACATATCAAATCACTTTTAAAAAATCAAAATTATTTCATTCCATTTTGTTTAAAGTTACAAATTTTGATATAGTTACTTGAGTCTTAGATAGCCACTAATTCCAGGAATACTTGTAAACTAATAGGAGATTTATAACCAGATATGCTTATAGGGGATGCATATAGATTTGAGAAGCTTTTAGAGAACATTGATAAACTATGTATGTGCCTGAGGATAAAAGATGAGAATCAGAATGAAACTAAGATAATTTCATACCACAGTTTGTATTAGAATCATCCCTAGATATACCTGCCTTGGTTTAGCAGAGCCTAAAGAGTAGAAAACCATTTTTTCTTTTGTTGAAGTTAGGTCAAAGTGGTTTATTCATGTAATTGCTACAAGGAATTGGTTAATCCTTAGATTGTGTGAGTAATTTCACTGTGATATTGAGCATTTTTTTACTCAATAGTTTCAAACACCAACACATTCAATTGAACTATGTATTTGTTGTAGCCCTCCTCTAGGAGGAGGATTCAATTGAACTATTCATCTAGGATTCCATATTTTGCATGCATGTCTACCAGGGTAGTTGCAACTTAAACAAATATATTCTCTCAATATATCTATTTTGTGCATATCCAGCAACCATGGCTTTCAATGACCACATTACGTTCAAGCATCCTATCAAACAGTTCGCATGACTTATCTATGCTTCCATTTTGCAAGCATGTCTCCCAAGGCAAATGCTACTACTTCATCTACACCGTATGACAAAATCCTTTATGCTTTGATGGATGCCTATAGCTTATCTCAAAGCTCTCATTCAATAGTTATGAGATGATCAATCAAGAGGAAATAGTTGAGAGCTTAGAGTGACACAATTTTTAGATGATCATATGAAATGAAATGGGTGTGCGAGTAGAAAGAAACTAGAAAGACATTGTGTATAGATGAAGGCATGAAATGGATGGTTTTGGAGCTCTCAACACAGACACTCAGCATTCAGTACATCATCATTCGAGATCAAATGGGTGCGTGTGATTATACGCATAGTGAATAATAAAGGAGGGAATTGAACCCTTCCTGAGGCTCACACTTGTGGAGGTCCACTTCAGCAATGGCCCTTCCTATGAAATTATTGTCTAAAACCTTTCTAATGAGATAATGTGTTATGAGCTCTTCATCAGTGGGATAGAACGTTAATCTAGGAGGCAATTGTGCATCACCCATATCATGACTATAACTAAAGTTAAGAGCCTCTATTATTGAATTCTCTTCCTTATTTCCCATAGCAAAGGAAATGAATATGGGTGATAGGGAAGAGAATTCAATAATAGAGGCTCTTAACTTTAGTTACAGTCATGATATGGGCGATGTACAACTGCCTCCTGGACTCACGTTCCATCCCACTGATGAAGAGCTCATAACACATTATCTTATTAGAAAGGTTTTAGACAACAATTTCACAAGAAGGGCCATTGCTATAGTGGACTTCAACAAGTGTGAGCCTAAAAATAATGTTGACCAAGCATTGGTCAAAATTTTGAACAATGCTTGGATGTTCTCAACCAAACATTGGTCAAAATTTTGACCAATGTTTGGTCAAGAACATCCAAGCATTGGTTGAAATTTTGACCAATGCTTGGCAGAATTTGGGCCAACATGTTTGACAGTTCTCGACCAATGTTTGGTCAAGAACTACCAAGTGTTGGTCAAATTTTTAACTAATGTTTGGTCAAGAACTACCAAGTGTTGGTCAAAATTTCAACCAATGTTTGGTCGAGAACTACCAAGCATTGGTCAAAATTTTGACCAATGCTTGGCAGAACTTGGGCTAGCATGTTTGATAGTTTTCGACCAACGTATTGGTCAAAATTTTGACCAACTAGTAGGTTGGTCAAAATTTTGATGAGAAAAACTTCGACGAATGGGTTGGTCAAATTTGGTAGAACTTTGGTGGAGAATTGGGTCAAAATTTTGACCAATTTTGGTCGAAAAATGGCCTCAAATGTACTAGTGAGGGCTCACTTCAGAAGAGTGAAAAATAGTAACTAGTTGCAATTGGTGGTTTTTCCCAAATTGGGTTTCCACGTTAAATCCTAGTGTCATATGTGTTCATGTTATTTTCTTTCTATTCTACAACTAAGTTAATTGTGGTTATTCACATTAAACATCTAGAGAAGTAATATTTCAGTGCTAACTGAATTACAGCAGTATTTTCAATTTCAGTAGAGTTTGGTATTGATTTGTATTGACATCTAAGGGATCTGGGATTTTTTTTTTTGTGGTAATTGATTCACCCCTCCCCTCCCAATTACTCCTCTTATATTTCCAACATAAATATATACTCTCTAATAAAAGTTGGATTAAAATCTAATGTCTCCAATCATCTTCAAAGAAAGTAGAAGAAAAAGGGCCTTCTTTAGGTTCAAAATTTCTTCACTTCTTGTGTAGGAGGAGAAACTTGAGTATAGTTTGCATTTAAAAAAGGATTAGGTGTGTACATCATCAGCATGAAGGGTATACATAAGATTGTTATAAACAAACTTAACATTATGATGAAGATTGGAAGGAACAACATGCATAGAATAAAACCAAGGTCTTCCTAAGAGAAGGTTATAATTGAGAGGTCCAGGCATAAAATGTATAAGAGTATCCAATATCACTAGACCCACTTTTATAGGAAGCATTATAATACCCAAAATTTTGTTAGCAATGTTATCAAATCCTTGAACATGAACATCATCAGGTTGAATAGTAGAAAGATCAACATTCATAGCATTTAACATATCCATACTACAAATATTCAAACTAGGTCGAATCAATTTTTTCATATAGTATTTTTATAAATAGACATTGCAACCATAAGAGGGTCATGGCGATCTTGAATATCTTTAGAAGGAAGATCTTCATGAGTAAACACAATCAAAGGTGAGAAAAGAGTAGTATGTGTGCATCGTAAAAAAGCATTGATGTTAGCTTGATTAGGAGGTGGAATACAGATATGGGATAGGGCTTTTGTTAAGGCTTCATGATATGTAGAAGATGTTTGAAGAAGTTTCCAAAGACAAATATTGGTAGTGGTATTATGTAATTTCTATACTAAATCATAATCCAACCCAAGATTTTGAGAAAGATGAGGTGAAGGAGGAAGAACAGGTTGAGAGGGTGGAAGAGAAGCAATAGTTTGAGGATTATTCCTTGTACAATCGGTGTTGGATACTTCTTGAGAATCCAAAGGGTCACTATATTTTCCCCTAATAGTTAGAGGAGGACAACCTTTAATAGTGAGAAACATTAACTTGATTAAGATATTGCATCTCCATAGATATATTCATCACTAGAAGGGAGAACATTAAAGAGATAACCAGTATCTTCTTTTTCTAAGGAATCCATAGAATAGGGGTTGTGGATTTCCATTAATGATTTTTCTTTACTAGGAGCATCAAATGAAGGAAAATCTCCCATGGAGAAAATAAATTATAATTTATTTATCTTGTTCTAAAATACCAAGCTTCTCATGTTGAAATTAAATTTCATCTATGGTGGTGTTCTTAAAAACTAAGGTTATCTCATGAGGAAGTGAATAATCAATGTCATCATCCAAGGGTTCATCCCAAATAGGAGAATCATCAATATAAAGAATATCTTGATTAAGAAAGCACACCATAGAAGAAAAAGAGAGTAATTTAAAGAATGTAGAAAATTATCCTTACCAAAAGCATCATTACAGATAAGGTCTATATTAGAAGAATCATTAACATCAATCCTTAATTGTTCCTCACAGAGAGAAATAACATTAAGGGAAAGGTTAAGATCATATTCTTTCCCTAATATTTCTATAGGAAGGAATAAAAGAGAAGAGAAGCAAATATCACATGCACAAAATGGATTCCTTTTATGGGAAATATATTTTAAGGGAGGATGTTGTTTTATGCCAAAGGGTATAGAGGAATGGTGAAAAAATGTTCTAAATAATTTTTGCAACATGAAGGAAATGCTTTCATGCAATGCAAAAGAAAACTAAGTAGATATAGCAAGAAGAGATCAAGAAATTGTATCCCACAAGATAGAAAAATCTAACTCCAAAATGTAAGAAGAGAATGCAATAATCTCACTCCAAAGAAATATGAACACACAATAGCATGCAATGATCTCACTCCAAAATCAAAAGTGGAAATATATCGTGTTGGGTTCACTAAAGAAAGACAAAACACACAATAAGACACAAGGATCTAACTCCAATACAATAAGGGCACAATTCGAGTTCACCAAAGATGTATAGGGGGGAATGCGAATCAAGGATATAAAATTGTATGCTCATCACATAATCACACTTACACAACTCAAAGAGGTATTTAAGGAGATTGATCCTCTCAATTCCAACTCTAAGGTTACTATATCTAGGAAGATTAGTGTCAACCAAGTGATCAAGGAGAACTAATGTAAACAAAGATCTAATGGTTGTATGATTAGAGAATGGATACAAAAATCCTTAAAACCCTAATGTAGCAATAGACGTGAAGAGAAACTAAGTGGATATGCAATATTGAACTAAGATATAAAGTAATGTATTAAATGAAAGAGGGGAAATGATATATCTTGTGAAAAACCTAAAAAATGGGTTGTCAAACAACCTTTGAAAGACTAACTCTCACAACTTAGATTAAAAATTGCACTATGGACAAAACTCAGAAACCATTCAGTGACATGTCAGCAGTGACCTCCTTAATCAGAGTCAAAATGGATCGATCAAGGTTGACCTAGATCAATCAAGATCAACTTAGATCAAATTAGGGCTAAACTGGGGGCATCAAGGGTGAACTGGATGCATTAGGGGTGCATTGTATCCTTGATTAACTGTGTGTGATGCTAATTCTAATTTCACAATTCTAAAGAATGCTGAAAAGGGTAGTCGAATCTGCAACCTATTCGTCAATCTTAGATCTGCAACTTGCAATAAAATATGTTTTTGTTTCTTGATTGGGGGTTTGCCTTAGTCAAATCTTAGTTTAGGAACTAAACTTGAATTGAAATAATTGAAATAGTATAAATGTAAAGTAAATGTACAAATTTACCTTACAATAGTTAGATCTCTTGAATCTAATGGTGTGTGCTTACTTGACCAATTTATTTGGATTAAGAAGATGAAGATGAATGGATGTGGAAGATACAAAAAAGAAAATTGAAAATGTTCCTAGATAAACTCCTCCAATGGCTTAATGCTTGAATCCTTGATCTTCAATAGAGGAATTGCTTGAATAAATGCTAGAAGACTTGAGTTCTTGAGTACTTAACCATGAGTACTTGATCTTGGGAATGTTTAATATTGTGAATGTTTGATGTGAAAATAAAATGAGAAGACTCCCTTTTATAGAGATCTCAAGGTGGCCAATGCCTTGAACTTTAAAATGAGGTGAGACCCATCTTGAAATAGAGCAATAAATGAGATTCCTTAGGGGAGTAAATTAAGGATTATTAATTTGAATTAATAAAGGTTAACCCCAATTGATAAAATAAGAGGAGACACATAATATTGATTTATAGGGGAGATAAAATATTATCTAAAATATGACCAATTTTAAACATTGATTTTAAATTAATTAATAAATGAGGACACAATATTTAAGAAAAATAAAGGTCCAACCCATTTATAATAGTTCTAAATTAATAAAAGGTCCAATGAGATGAAATGAATTATTTAAATGGAGAAAAATAGAGGATAAATGCAAATAAATAAAAGAATCACATTGAATGGGTGCTAAACTTTAATTAAATTGGAGTGCTTCCAATTTAAGATAGTACATAAGTTAGGATAAGGAGTTTTAGTTTGTTAAAAAAAAGTTAGAGTTAGTTATAAAAATATGAATAACTTCCATACTTTAACTAAATTGGTTTATATCACAAAAATTTAGTTACCATGGGAGTCAATAAGTATTTTGGCAATGTAATTAAGGCCCTATTTGGTGGCAGGAATTGGGCGGGAATAGTAAAATCAAAATACCTGCATTTGCCAATTTGACGTTTCTTTGCAAAATACAAAATTGGAATTAGAATTCACCTATCCTAATTTGACCCCAAAATGAGCATAGCATAATTCCTTTAAAAAGTGGAATAAGAATAGCTTATTCTTATTCCAGTTTTTAATAAATCCTATTTGGTGGCTTGTCAGGTCCATGACTTTGTTGTTGGATTGTATTTTGCCACTCAAATGCATTTTTGGACTATTTTTTCTATTCATCATAAGATATACACTAGGTCAACATTATTTAACATTTAAGATGTGTATTTTTTTTTAATGACAAAAAAGACTAATATCAAATTTGATATCTTTTCTAAACTTTCATAAAATTATCTTTATAAATAAATCTTTTGTTTAGTCTTATAATTAAAACTATGTTGAAAGATAGTTTAAATATCATATTAATGATCTTGACTTATTTTTATTTTTATTTTCTTTAATATATTTATTTAAAAAATGATTTTAGTTTTGATCTTATACTCATTAAAATAATTTGATTTAATTTCGAATTAAATTTATAATATACAATATAATATGTCCTTTGAATTTCGATGAATCTCAAAGGTTGTGGTATATCTTTTACTTATATAATTAATTTAAAAAATAAAATAAAGGTTGATTAAAATAATTTGGCTTTTAAAAAGTTAATAAAAAGGTCTTTTTTATAAATAAAAAATCTTGTTCATTTAAAATATTCCAATTCTTATTTCAATTGTTGCAACCAAACATAGAATATACATCTTTCAACTCCTTTTCCAGGTCAACCAAACAAGTCCAAATGACATTCAGAGCTTATTTAAGAATGCAAGTATACCATAATAGAGCTTATTCCAGCATAGATGAATGTCGCATTCGGCAATTCTTGCAGCCAAATGGGCCCTTAGGGGGAAGAATTTTTGCTATGGGGAAACTTATATGGAGAAATGTTTAAAGAAACTTTTGGCTTGATGTTTTGCATGCTTATCTTTTGAACTTGTATATTTTTCAAGAGGATAATAATGAATGAATTTAGTTTTTATGTCTAAATGTGTTTGTTGAGTTTTCATTATTTATTTATTGTTCGTTAAGTTCTTGGTGACTTTGTGTATTTATGAAATCCAATAGTTTTTACATTCAAGTGGCATATGTAATTGATCAAATACAAACATGTCATAGTATCTTGGTCTAAATGATAAATTAACTTGTTTCCTCATATGTTGAGATTTGTTATCTTTATTTTATTATTGTGTATTGAACTCATTATGTTCTCAAATACCCTCGTAACTTGTCATCTATTGTGAACCTCAATTAGCATGTGTATGTCTATTATTGAGGCTTACATTAATTGTCTTCTTTAGTTCTTTCATGTTTCGTTTTGTACTTTTAGGCAAGAACCACACATAAATATTTTGAAAATAGATTGATACAAGTATGAGAATATGTTTCAATTATTATTTTGTCACTAATGTCAAACTTGCTACTTGTTGGTAAGGCAACTACTTAGTTGATTTGAGTACTATCATATGTTTGATTGATGAGGAGGATTTGATCAAATGAGATAACAAAAGGACCTAGAGAAAAGGTTGAGTTATGGTATGTAAAAGGGAGTATAAATATCAGTTAAGACAGTGATGATATAGTGCATTGATTATCTACTTAAGGTTCTAAAGGTTGGATACACTGACAAAGTCTAGAAGAACAAGTAAGAAGAATTAAGTATGCCAAGCTTGACCAAGTGGACAGTAGGTGTTGAGCAAAGTTAGTGCAAGCTAAGCAAAAAATCGGTTGGATCCAAGCACCAGTAAACTTTAGTGTTTGTCGAGTGATCTAGTTGAAGATGAGCGAAAGAAAAGTATGGAAGCTAAGTGATCGCATATTGATGTTGAGTGTCAATATTCATGTTAAATCATAGATTTGACGAATTTGAGCTGACTATTTTGTTTTCTTGAATTTTGTGAAGCGTGTGGAAGATAACTATGATGATTTGGTGTCACAGAATTCATAGTAAATTATTTTGAGGCAAATTCAAAAAGAATTGAAGAAGTTGTTGAAAATATTCAAGACTAAGCTAAGTTACTGAGAGGGGAGGGGTGAATCAATAACTTCTAAAATTTCTACACCAATTTGACTATTAACATTTAATTCATCATATCTGATCTAACTGCATGCATGAGAAACTGAAAATATAAAACATTTATAACACTTTAACGCAATGATTTGGTGACCTAGAAACCTTCCAAATAGAAAGTAAAACTGGGGTCGGGATGAAACCCACAAAACTTCAATACTGCAACATAAAGTTGGTCTATTAAGGCTTACATTGATCACTTTTGATGATCTGCCTTGTTAGGAGCAATTAGGACTGCTAGGTCCACCTTGTTAGAGGATTTACAAACATATAGTGAAGTATGCACTCGGTAAAGAGATTTATGAAATACTGTTAGGTCTACCTTGTTAAAGGATTTTGACTAGTTCACCTGTTAGGATGAAGTAGTAGATCTCTGGTATGCAACTAATTTTTTTGATAGAGATTCCTTGATTGTATTGATCACCTTTCTATGATGAATATGTCTTTTCTTCTCCTCTTTTGATATGGCCTTCACAAATCTGTATTGATTGCTTCTATTCGCATGTTTTGCACTTTCACTACATACACATATATTATGTACTTCATTGGATATGATGCAATACATCACATCTATATACCAATACAATTTACAAAATTACAAAGTCAACCATCATACAAGTTAACACAAATATGACAAAGTTGGCCCAAATGAAGACACTCGAGTTCTGAAGACTGACTTGGTGAAGTTCTGATACTCAGCATCCACTATCATTACTCGGCATCATCATGCACTTGGTAGATGTAGAAGCTCGATCCATATTGATCACTTCAAAGTAGTCTTGAACTCGGTTTGCATTGGTGACTTGGTCGATATTGTGTAACTAAATCATTTGGTAAACACATAAGTTTGGTTTACACTAGCTTCGCGTTACATGAACTATGAATTCAATAGAAACTGCAATGGTCGGTAACCTTTGAAATGCTCGGTAACCACTGGAATGCTCAGTAACACCTATAGAGCTTGGTGGCTATTAAATTACATGGCAAACATTGTAGACTATTCAATGAGCTCAGTAGCCATACAAAATCTAAATAAGTGTGTGTCACTAATAACAAACTTGATTGATATGTCAACAAAAGTATCTAGAAGGGACTAAAATGAAAAGATGGGTAGATTCATTGAATCCTACCTAATCCTAAAATGGACGATAGAGGATGAACAAAAAAAATTCTTAGTTTTTTATTTATAGAGATGGTTGGTTAGAATTAAGGTTGATCAATGTTGGATAACCTAAGTTAGACAAGAGGTCTAATGTATTGCTTCATTTAGAGACCAAATAGAAGAGATTTCTATTGGCAAGTAAAGCAAAAAGACTTAAGGGTATGGATGCTTGAAGGGTGAACAAGCTATCAAAGCTAAAGTGTGTGAAAGCCAAGCAGAATGGAGGACTAAAGTAGAGATCTATAATCTGCAAGTGAGTTGTAAGTTGTTATTAGATCAAGCCTTATTGTTACATTCTAATCATTGTACCTGTCTAGGGTAAATCCTTTGGATTAAGATTGACCTAACAATAATTTGTAAATCCTTTAACCGAGTGACATTCCAAGTGAATGATCTAAAGCCCTCTAACAAGGCTCACTCCAAACAAGATTATTGAAATCCTCTAACCAAGTCACATTTAATAGTGTGTATTGTAACCTTTAATAGGGTTGGCCTTTCACAGGGCATCACTTCAAAAGAGTGAGAATGAGTAGCATGTTATTGGTGGTTCTTCCCAAATTGGGTTTCCAAGTAAAATCATTGTGTCAAATGTGTTATTGAATCTGTTGTGTTTCATGCTTACATTTCTGCAAAGTTGATTTGACAGTTACCTACAAGCTTAAGTGACTGTATGATCTAATGGATGGATGCATGATGAATATATTTTATGGATATGGGTTCACTAAGCTATGAAAAAAATTTATTTTTACATCTGGACCTTGGATAACGAATTCAACCCCCCTCTTAGTTATTCTAAATAATTCCAACAAAATATTAAATACCCCCATCATGCGATGGATCTAACCCTCTCAAATTCAAAGGAAGTTTGGAATTTGATAGTGACCCGATTGTAGTCTACACAACTATTGGCATGGTTGTCACTACTCACATGGAAAATAGGGTCAATTTTGAAGGTTAATTTGTAATGACAAATTTGGTTACCAATAATGCCTTAAGCAGAACATTAGTGTAAAAATATTTTTCTAGACAATCTTTTTTCTAGATGTTATATTGCAGGGATAGTTGTTCTTATATGAAAATACTTAGGTGAAGTTGCATGTTTATCTTATAGATAATAATTCTTACTCAAGTTAACTCATCTCTTTCTATATATTTATACTTATTTCATAAGTTGGTTATTTCACTTACATAGAGAACCCTTTTTAGATTTGTTTTAAGCTACTTGCTCATAGTAGATATTCAATGCCTCAATTATTCTATTGTTATAAATTATAGTTGTAGATCCTTGGAAAAAGACCTCTATAACATGTTTTATATGGTAAGCAAGAAAATTAAAACTTCTGAATATTGCAACTTGAAAATCATATTCAAATATGGGATTATCCAAGGTAGCTTTCCTAGTTCATAGAAACCTCTAAAGTAGGTCGATGCCTCTATCTTAATATTGTATTGAATATAACTTACTAGAAAAGAGCTAAGAAACTATTATATGTTAAATTTTAACTGAGGATGCACTCTTGATGAAGTCAAATTTGGGGGGTTTAATCAAATTATCCTTACATAATTTGTATATTGTGACACCCCCAAAAGCATATTTGAAACAAAACAAAATTGAAACTTATCCTTATTGAAAAAATAATGTTCAAAGACAATCATATATTTGGAGGATTTCACCATAATATCAAGTTTAGAAATTTTACATAGTTTATAGGTACTTTATGCCTATAAGTCTTCAAACCTTCATGTCTTCATTTTTTATTTCAAATGTGTTTTTTCAATTATATTCTATAGATCTCATGGTTTCCACAATCACCACCCACACATTTTTGAAATTCTTTCTCTTTTTCTATTCCTCTCATATACGCAAGCTGATTTCTTGTAGTCTTCCTTTTGCAATACTCTAGAGCAACATGTAAGTTATTTTCCCAATCCATCCTATATTGATATTTTTATATGATTAAGTTTTTCTTTTCATAGATATTATAACCCTATGAGGCACCCAATTCCACTCTTTCATTTCCCTCAACTTGACCTTTGCAATTTCTTCAAAAATAACGCAATAAAAATATAGTTTTTCTTCCAAAATGTGTTGTTTCTTCATCACACCAAATACACTTTTGTTTTTTTTTCCCTTGAAAAATGAATAAAATACTAAACCAAGTCATTCTTCTTTGGTAATCTCAAGAGTCATTATGTATTTTCTCAAAAAATATTATGTTTTCCCTCTATTGTAGGCCTCAAATGAAAGAAGATAACAAGAATGAAATGTTAAAGTTCACTTACTTATGAGCACTTTCATTGACATCCAGATTTAGTAAATGATGTCATTTTTAATTTATAATATGCCAATAAATCCCTTCAACCTTTGAAACCTTGGGATTATGCAATCTAATGCTTTCAAAATTACATTAAACAATATGTTTGCCTTTAATTTTTATAATAGTAACCAACTTTTGATTAAACTAATATTTTATTCTTCTATACTTCAGAGTATGCTCTTGGACCTTCATCCTACGCCAAAAGTGCAAAACATGAACACATAAAAGAAAATATATTTTTTGGTGGTGTAGGATTATTTGCGGTCCCCAATGGTCTTGCATCAACTAATAAGTCAAATATTGATCCATCCAATAAAAGGGAGAGTGTAGAACATTTAGTTCTTATAGAAATGATATAATAAAGAATAATTTATTTGTGCAAGAGGTGAAAACTCCACTAAAAATAAATTTATGAGTGAAATAAATGTAGACCAAGGCTAGAATTTGATCAAGCTTTCAAAAAAACACAAACACTTACATCCTACAAAGCTAGAGATGTATTGAATTGAAGAATATACTAAAAAATGACTAAACATAGAATTTGTCTTAGATTAAATGTTATTTAGATGGGAATTGTCATCAAATACATAGAATCAAAGAGATAGTGCAACAAAAATTATATATTTACTAATCTAAACTATGTAATGTAAGCACAAAGGAGACTTTTCCATCTATTCCGTAGCCGCATTTGATTGTTTTTTATTAAGGAAAATAGGTTTTGAAGGGTGCCTGAAACCCTTTACAAATCAAAATATTTTCAATGAAGCCTAAATAAAAAATACAATAGCCCAAGGGTGAAACAGGTTTCCAACCAAAACTAGGTGACCAATGTGGCCTCACAAATAACACAGTACCCTTCTACCACCAAAACAATTTTTAAACAAGTGCCTAAAACCCCATGGTTACAAAAGAAATAGACAATTAGTTCTTAACCATGTCAAACTACAAAGAACAACAGGCCAAAAAGGCCAAGAGATCCAACCAAAAAATATCAACAGCCGCATTTGATTGTTACCTGACTTGTTTGGCAATCAATATGCATATTTGAAACTAACTTGAGGGTTAAATTATATTCCAATATATATTACTGGTTTCTATTTCTATATATATTATTCAAGAATGAGTCTCATGGTGGCATGAGATATGTTCCCATCAATAGAAACAATTTCAAGGGAACTTGACTTGTCTTGATATAATTGTCGTGTGATTCTAACTTTTTAAATGGATAGTAAATTATGCAAAAAGGGGTGTCGTCGAATATCAAAGTGTATTAAATATCTCTAGATGTCTTTGATCCATATGTGAAAAAGGAAATGTGGTATTATTTCACTTTTTGCAAGTATACTGGTTAGAATGTTTATCGGGATATTTTGATCACTAGACCACACTATTAAAAAGGTCAATAGTAATATTAAGAATTTGTCAAGCCTCAAGATCTATCTCTTGATTTAGCATGAATGCACAACATGCCTTTGATTTCTTTTTCTTATTTTGAAGAGGGTTGAGATATATAATATGGATTGTGTTGTTAGAGAGATCAATGATAGGAATAATCTTGAGAACTTTATTAAACCTAAGGATTTGATTCAGTGGTCATGCACCACATGCATGTCATTTCTTGTTTTCTTGAAAATAGATAAATCTTTTAATACAATCTTGATTTATTTAAATAAGAGAATTAAAAGTAATTAAAGCAAGCCTTTCTTGAAATCATATCATGTAAGCACATGATTTATCTTGCAAGCCCATTATCAAGGGTCAATTTTGATTTTCGATATATTGTGAGGCTCAACTTCTTTAGAGGCTCGTGGATCAGTGGATGAATCAAACCTACAGCATGCATTATTTTGATAACTTTATTGCACTCAAGCATACAAAGTCCACCAACTTTTAACTCGAGGAAAACATTTTAGATATTTATTTAAAAGCTTCATCTTAAAATTAAACATTTTCTATAACTACAAATAGACATTCACAAAATTGAGTAAAAAATTATATCATCATACTAACATCTAAGTTAATTTCCTAAAAATTATATGGCATACTCCTCTATGTAATTGGTTTAGTTTTCATTTATTTTAGTTAAGTGAGCATTAGATGTTTATTATTTTGTATTAGGCCTTCAATGATTATAAGTATCGCGCATCTTCATTTATATTATTGCAAATTGATTTGTGAGCATCATTGCAAATATCCTAATTGGGTTCCATTGACCAATTTATTATTCTATGATAAGCCCCTAATATTGTAATTATCATGTTTATTATATTGTAAGTCGGTACAACTATCCAATGAGGATCCACTAACTTTTAACCTCAAGGAAAGCATTTTAGATATTTATTTAAAAGCTTCATCTTAAAGTTAAACATTTTTTAACACTACAAATAGACAATCACAAATGTAAGCCAAAAATCTATCTTCATCAAAACAACATCTAACTTAATTTTCTAAAAATTATATGACATACTTCTCTATGTAATTGGGTTAGTTTTCATTTAGTTTAATAAAATGAGCATTAGGCATTTATTATTTTGTGTTAGGATTTCAGTGATTATAAGTATCCTACATCTTCATTTATATTATTGCAAACTAATTTGTGGGCATCATTGTAAATATCCTAATTGGATTCTATCGACCAGTTTATTATTCTATGATAAGCCCCTGATATTGTACTTATCAAGTGTCTTTGTTACATTGTAAGTGGATAGGTAAGCAGCTACAATTATCCCATTACTGTCATAGTAATAGTTCAATGAGTTGCCTATTTAATGACTTTCAATTATATGTTAATTAGAAATTGTTCTAGTAATAGAATTCAAGTACAAAATCCATCTAACATATTTTTAATGTTGCAATTCATGTATTAAATTTATCATTTTTAAAACCACTATTTTCTATGAACATATTTCAATTCAACGACCAATATCAAATTTCTCCTTCATAAATCTCAAACCCTTCATATCTGCCTATTAAATAGTTGAATAGTTATTTAGCTACTAGAAATAAGATAACCCACATCCATCTCAAAATGGTGGGGTTGAGGTTAGTTATAAATGAACCTTTCACCTTATCATTCCTCTCCCGCCAATAAGATTTTTAAGATGTTTTGAGATAATATGAGACATTTCTCTCATTGGCGTCACCGTACATTAAAAACAAAACAAAAATATCTCGAATAATTATTTCAAATACATCGTATGTATGATGTGACAAAATTTGAGCAATTATTTAGAATATTATAGCTTTAAAACTTAATAACAATGTTATTTCTTTCTTTAAATCTATGTTGGAAGTAGTTGGTTTACGTTCTTTGGTTTGAAACCACTTCAATAAGACTAATCTATTATTGGTGCTTGGTGTGTGAGGACAAGATATAGTAGTTCAACTTTTCAGACTACAGTATCAATTGTTTATTGATGTACTGCAATATCTATATTGTTTGCTCCTTAATTTTGATTGGACTTGAATGACTTATTTGTCATTTATTTCTCAATAAGGAAGTAAGTCCCATTAAAGCCTTACTTTTATCCTTGTAAAAAATTAAAATTAAAATTACTATTCAAATGAAACATCTATATTTTATTATACATTTTTATACAAGCTAAAATTGTTATGGAAATGAAACACTATTAATGATCTTAATCTTTATTAAGATACCATATGTGCACAATTATGTTATTCTCTTACAAAAAATATATTACAGAGTTTCTTTTACAAAAAAGAAATTACGAGTACAATCTAAGATCAATAAAGGGAATGCATAGGTTTTCAAGTATGAGTGAGTTAAATCTCGTCAGTGTATCATGTTTAATATTTGAAAATTTGCGAATTGCATTTCTAATATTAGGGAAATATGAATCTAATTAAGATTTAGTTATTATAAAAAATGAGTATTAAAGGGAGGAATTGCATCCTTGTCTTTCTATGAAATTTCTATTTATGATAACCAACTAGAGTAACATTTAATATGACTATTCTTGAACAAATCTTCATTATTCATATAAATTGGAATACACTTCTCAATATCTTTAACACAAGATATTAAGTAATCTTCAAAATTCAAATTTCTAATGTAGGGCTTTTAACATTTTGGCAAGTATGAAAGCATACTAATTTCACTATAGACAGCTTTCTTAACATTCAATGCAATTATTAGGTATTGCACTCTTAATTTATTGACAGATATTACTTATTTCTCACTCCACACAAAACATGAGAATTTTGCTAAAGTTTAATGTATTAGCTATTCCTTGTGGATTTTAGTCATTGACAAATTTGTAGATGGCCTTTGGTTTGAAAACACTTCAATAAGGTAAATCTATTATTGGCCCTTGGTTTGCGAGGACAAGATATATAGTTGTTCAACTACTCATACTATAGTATTAATTGTTTATTGATGTATTGCAATATCTATATTGTTACTTTTGATCCAACTTGAATGACCCATTTGTTGTGTTTCCTAAATAAGGATTAAGTCCCTTTAAAGCCTTACTTTTTCCCTTTAAAAAAAATCAAAAAATTAGAAAATATTGTCCAAGTGAATCATCTATATTTTATTATACATTTTTATACAAGCTAATTTGTTATGGAAATGAAACACTATCATTGATCTTAATCTTTATCGAGATACCATAAGTGCACAATTATGCTATTCTCTTAGAAAAACATATTACAAGGTTTCTCTTAGAAAAAAGAAATTACAAGTACAATCTAAGATCGATAAAGTGAATCCATGGGTTTTCAAGCACGAGTAAGTTAAATCTCATCATTGTATCATGTTTAATATTTGGAAACTTGTGACTTGTATTTCTAATATTAAAGAAAGATGAATCTAATTATGATTTAGTTATTATAAAAAGTGGGTTTTAAAGGAAGGAATTGCATGCTTGTCTTTCTATGAAATTTCTATTTACTATAACCAACTAGAATAATATTTGATATGTCTATTCTTGAACAAATCTTCATTATTCATATAAATTGGAATACACTTGTCAATATCTTTAACACAGGATATTAAGTAATCTTCAACATACAAATTTCTAATGTAGGGCTTTTGACGTTTTGGCAAGTATGAAAGCGTATTAATTTCACTACACACAACTTTCTTAATGTTCAATGCAATTATTAGGTATTGCACTTTAAATTTATTAAATCACTTATTTCTCACTACACAAATGTGAGAATTTTGTTAAAGTTTAATTTATTAGCTATTCATCGGTCCTTAACAACTTTGTAGATGCTCTTTGATTTGAAAACACTTCAATATGGCTAATCTATTATTGGTCCTTGGTTTGTGAGGACAAAGATATAGTTGTTCAACTCCTCGAACTATAGTATTTATTGTTTATTGATATATTACAATATCTATATTGTTTGCTCCTTAATTTTGATTCCACTTGAATGACCCATTTGTCTTGTTTCCTAAATAAGGATTAAGTCCCTTTAAAGCCTTAGCTTTTTCCTTATAAAAATAAAAATAAAATAATATCTAGACAAATCATCTATTTTTTACTATGCATTTTTATACAAACTAAAACTGTTATGGAAATGACATAGTGTCACTAATCTTAATCATTATTAAGATACCATTGTAGTGTCTGGCCCTAGTTCACATTTCCGTTATCAATACTGAACTCTTTTAGGTTAGTTTTATGCTTATGATTAGAAGCATTGTTTTAAGATTATCAGATATTGTTCTACATTCAGTTGATTATATGATGAGATGACTTGATACTCTATACTTCATGTGTGTATGATGATTAGTTAGATGGTTATTGTAAATGTTTTCTTATGAATACTTACCCCATACTTGCATGTGTATGGTGTGCGTGTTTGTTTTCTTTATGTATGGCGTTTCTGATGTGGTTAAGGAAGGGAGTCGTAGTCACCTGCTAGTCGGGATCTACACGATGCACCACTTCCTGCCATTGCCTGTTTAGCTTAGAATATTTTGTTTGTACATGCGTGGATTTTATGTAGGTTGCAGGTACCGGGTATCGACTTCCCTGAATTGCCAGGATGAGCGTACCCTATCGCATTATCAATGGTATGAGAGGGGAGATAAATTCTTAAGTCCAAATCCTAAACCTTTAAGCCATTGTCCTAATTAAAAATTAGGACAAGTATCTGAGTTAAGTACCCTCCGAATGCATCAAATGATGTAATTATGTGATTATAACCCTTTTTGTTTGATTTGGTATGTGCTTTTCTATGATGATTATTCGTATGTTGCTTTATGAGTGTTTGGTGTAATTTCTATTAATTAAGTCTAATTAAAAGATTAAATTAATGATTTAATTTAATGGAAATTATTATGACACTTTAATATTTAATTGTATTTAATTAATTGAGAAATTAATTAAATAAAAAGGAATTAAATTGGAAGATAAAAGTTATAAGTATAAATTTAGAACGTGATAATATTTATTTAATTTAATAATAATATATTTAGAGTTTATTTTTAAATAAATGCTAAATAGTATTGTTATTTAAGTTAATTAAATATTTTATCAATTAAGTTTCTAAAATAAATTAAAAGTTGAAAGATATTAAATTATTAAAGTCTCTAGATCGCATGATGCGAGCATGACTTAAAAATAAAAGAAATTTAATTTAAAAAAATAAAATAAGTGAAAATAATAATGTTATTTTAATTTCATAAAGTGTGCATGGGTTTAAACTTAATAAAGATTAAAATAGAAGTCAAGTGGAATATTAAATAAAGTTATTCAATAATCCACTTAATGTGCATGAAAAGATAAAACAAAGATTAATAAAAGCTAATTTTAGAGTTGAGTCTTGTTAGCACAGAGTTCTCTCGGGTGAACTCACAGTTAGTTTCCTGATTTAAGGAAAGAAAACTCCTTATTAACGATTGAAGGTTCATTTTGATGGGATGAATTTTTGGACATGAGTTTTAGACATGAATTTTGGAGACTATGAATTTCAAGAGAGGAATTTGGGTGTGAGCTCTGACGAAATTCTGGGAACAAATTTGGAAGCGAACTTTCCTATAATTTTTGGGTGGTTGCATATTAGCATCAGGATTAGGTAGGGTCTTGTGTTTTAACCACTAATTGATTCATGAAATTCAATATGTTATGTCTACTTCGTGCTTGTAGGAAATTGTTTTCTCAGATCTTGATGCATGAATCTTGTGCTAAATGATTTCATCTGTAAATCTAGTTTGAAAAACTATTTAGGAAAACCTCGTTCTTCAACTGAAAAAAAAAATCAGAATTAAATCGGGTTTAGGGTTTGATTTAAAACGAAATTAAAAAATTTAAATTTGGAAAGGATTTAAATTTTGGAGATGAAAATCCTAGATCAAAAAATCAATTAGTTCATCTTAATTTTCCTATTAAATTACAATTGCAATCACTTTTAAAAAAATAATAATAAATAAATAAAATTACATATATTTATTATTGAAGATTTATTTTATTTAAATTTTATAATTGATAAAATTTAATAGAATACATTTAATTAAAATTGATTATATATATATAAGAGAAGGCGTGGATTTTTAAAAAAGATTTTTTTTAAAAACATTTTTGTTTGGAAAAATATAATAAAAATAATTAAAAATGCATAAACTAAAACTTACCCCACCTTAAGGCTATACGTGTATGTGTGGGGACCGCTGCCTTAATTAAAGGCGACTGTTATTTAATACAGCGCCTGCATTAAAGTAGTTGGCGGCTGTAATAACAACGACAATGTGGGGTGTTATAATTTATTTGTTTTAATTTTAAATTTTAAAAAAACTTTATTAATATGTTATAAAATTATTAATTACTAACATGCAAGTTTTAAATTATTAATTTTTATAAAATTACAAATAAGTTATAAACTTATTAATACTTTAATATGTTAATCTATTGATAAGTTTTATAGTATGAGGTTTATTGAAATAATTTTATATACAGTTTTATTTATAAATTTAGTTTTTTTTTTTTTAGTTAATAATATGAAAAAATTTTAATTATTTATTATTAGTATTGAATGTTTAATTATTAATTAATAAGATTTCTAATATAATTTTATTAATTAATAATTAGTAAATATTATTTATTAAAAGAATTTTATTTATAGTTTATTATTATGATTAACAACACTATTTAGAAAATTGTTAACAGATATGGAATATTAATTAATTATTAGATAATTAATAATTATTGATTTAGTAAGGTAAATGGATATTGGAACCAATTGAAATTAATGATTAAATTTAATAATGATAATTATATTTATTATTTGAAAATGAAATTGAGATTAATTTTATTTAATAATCAATTATTATTATTATGATAATTTGATAAATGATTATTAATGCTTTTAAGTCATGATGCAACTTCTTTTATATTAAGAACGAGACAGGGTTTAATTAAACGGGTTAATTGAGGAACGCATAGTAACTCAGGAAAACTTAAACTTTATTGTTCTTCTCAACTTTGTATTTTCAAATCAAACCAATTGAGCGACTTTGATGTTTTCTATGTCTGTCTATGTTTCTTTTGGGGTTTTGGGGTTGACTTAGCGTTGACCAATCTTAGGTTGTTACCAGAGGCTTGGGAGTTATGTGAATGTGATATTATGATGTTTTGGTCTTGATCATTTTAAAACCCAACCATGGTGATGTGTTGATAATGCTCTATGATTGATGTATTTACTGATTGTTGTTGTTTTCCAGTTTCTTTGTGTGAAGCTGAGGTGTATGTATTGAGTTTCTTGACTTAACCATTTTTGAGTCATCGATCAGTTATAGTTGATTTGCTTTCTAGTCGCTTTGAGAGGACTAAAGTGTTTTGCTATGTTCTTGATGATGTCATGTTGTGACATGTTTGACTTGACCATTTTGGAATCTTCGATCAATATTGTGATTTATTATTAGAATACTTTTTGGTTGCTCGTTGGAGAACCGTTGGATATTGTGTTTTATCATTGATGCCTTCAGTTGTTGATAGAGAACTGTTGTGATCATTATGATTATTATTTGATGCTTTCTAGTTTCTCGTGGAGAACTGATGTGATTATTGTGATTTATCTTTGATGCTTTCCAGTCACTTGTATAGGGCTGAGGTGATTTCGTGTTTTGTGATTTCATGAGCCTAGGGTAGGTTATCTATGTGTATTGTCAGGAAGTGGCTTGCAATGGGGGTCAAGGCCCTAAGTGGATGTCAGGGTAACTCATTGTAAGTTTTGTTAATAAGTGATAACATTTACACTAAATGAGAGTAAAATGAACCTAACAAGATTAATTGTATGTTCTCTCCCATGCCTTGAGTGCTAGTACAAACTAGGATGGGGTAGAGAGAACGATTGCTTACGACCTTGCATTCTGTAGTATGCCTCGTCAATATGAGAGGATACTAGTGGCCGCAGGGATCACTAGGAACCCGAGATCCTTAAGGGATTTCTCGGGTAACTTCTACGTGACTTTTGCGATGACACTTTCCTGCTTGCATGGTAGATTCCTACGTGTGTCTTTGTGGTGCCTCTGGGTCTAGATGTCGATCTATGTGTTGGAACCCTTTGAGTTAGAATACTTTTAGGATTCCTGTACTTAGAGAGTATTTGTTTTATGTGATTTGGTATCCTAGTTGGGACTTGAGACTATCTCCTCAGCGCGATGGGAGTGGACCATTTAGGTTCCATGTGGTCGGGTGGTAGTGCTTTTTCACTCTTACCATTTGAGATCCGTCTGTTGCTACCGTGTCTGGAGCTTCTTGGTATGCTTGTTTATCATATTTAGATGATGTTGTATACTTATGCTTTATTCTAGTATGTTAGATTTCTTTATGCATATGTTGTAGCATGTTTTAGGTGTGATATCCCTATTACTATAGTACCGACAATCTTATCGGTGACTTGGGATGTTATGTGTGGGGGATGGCTAGGGCCCACGATGGTCTAATGATGCTATTGATGGTTGGGAGGAACCACGCACTTAGATTAGTTGTGTTTTATGATAGATGGATAGTTGTATTTCATGTTGGATGTTTATATCTTTTATGATGGATGGATGTATCATGTATAGTATATGGTTTCATTTATTTTAATGTACTTTGTATTATGGATTCTTGGATGATGATGTATCTTTATTTCTACTTATGTATATTCTTTTAGCCTTTCATACCCTGTGACATGTACAGTGGATGATTGAGCATTCCGAATTAATTTGCCAAGAGGCATTCGAAACAAATGTATATTAGATGGACATTGGACTTTATAATTATTCTTTCATGTGGATGTGGTAGTTGTTAGACTTAGATTAATTAAATTTAAATGTGACTCAACGTCTTGGGATCCTTAGGGAATGTAACCTGTTATGTATGTTTGTTGATGATTACATGTTATTGCTTCCGCTACTATGTGTCTAATGTGTATGTTATACTTTGTTGTTTAAAAAAAAAAAAATGTTTGGAAAACTTAGTAAACTTTAGGTTAATTCTTTTGGATCTCTTGGCAGGGCGTTACATCTGGTATTAGAGCCTGAGTTTCTACATTGGGAGCTCTGGGTATATTGGAACGCCACTAGTGTTAAACTAGTTGAACTGAAAAAGAACTTAAACTGTTAGTTGTGTACTTTTCATACTTCAACACTTAGACTTCAAACTAAAAATTATACGTAAAACCTAAACATAGGCAAAACTGAATATTGAAACTTATTCTATTTTCAAAATATGTATCTTTCATCTATGTTTTGAGGTAGTATGCCTTTGATTGTCCTTGCGAGCATTATGTTATTCTTGTTTAGAGTGTTAGGGGATCTATTTCAATATTTGTTAAGGAATGAATGTTGGATCAATATGGTTTTCGGTTTACTATTAAACTAGAATCATATTGCTCTAACTATGTTGTAGTGTTCTCAGTAGAGCCATATCCTCATACAAGGGGGAAAGGATTCAATGGGACCCGCATAGTGAGTCCTTAACCTTACTTTTCTTGTAGGCTTCCAGGAGTAAGCCTAAGTCTAGGGGGGGTGGATGTAGTGCCTGGCCCTAGTTCACATTTCCGTTATCAATACCGAACTCTTTTAGGTTAGTTTTATGCTTATGATTAGAAGCATTGTTTTAAGATTATCAGATATTATTCTACATTCAGTTGATTATATGATGAGATGACTTGATACTCTATACTTCATGTGTGTATGATGATTAGTTAGATGGTTATTGTACATGTTTTCTTATGAATACTTACCCCATACTTGCATGTGTATGGTGTGCGTGTTTGTTTTCTTTATGTATGGCGTTTCTAATGAAGTTAAGGAAGGGAGTCGTAGTCACCTGCTAGTCGGGATCTACACGATGCACCACTTTCTGCCATTTCCTGTTTAGCTTAGAATATTGTGTTTGTACATGCGTGGATTTTATGTAGGTTGCAGGTACCGAGTATTGACTTCCCTGAATTGCCAGAATGAGCGTACCCTATCGCATTATCTCAATGGTAAGAGAGGGGAGATAAATTCTTAAGTCCAAATCCTAAAACTTTAAGCCATTGTCCTAATTAAAAATTAGGACAAGTATCTGAGTTAAGTACCCTCTAAATGCATCAAATGATGTAATTTTGTGATTATAACCCTTTTTGTTTTATTTGGTATGTGCTTTTCTATGATGGGTTTTCGTATGTTGCTTTATGAGTGTTTGGTGTAATTTCTATTAATTAAGTCTAATTAAAAGATTAAATTAATGATTTAATTTAATGAAAATTATTATGACACTTTAATATTTAATTGTATTTAATTAATTGAGAAATTAATTAAATAAAAAGGAATTAAATTGGAAGATAAAAGTTATAAGTATAAATTTAGAACGTGATAATATTTATTTAATTTAATAATAATATATTTAGAGTTCATTTTTAAATAAATGCTAAATAGTATTGTTATTTAAGTTAATTAAATATTTTATTAATTAAGTTTCTAAAATAAATTAAAAGTTGAAAGATATTAAATTATTAAAGTTTCTAGATCGCATGATGCGAGCATGAGTTAAAAATAAAAGAAATTTAATTTAAAAAAATAAAATAAGTGAAAATAATAATGTTATTTTAATTTCATAAAGTGCGCATGGGTTTAAACTTAATAAAGATTAAAATAGAAGTCAAGTGGAATATTAAATAAAGTTATTTAATAATCCACTTAATGTGCATGAAAAGATAAAACAAAGATTAATAAAAGCTAATTTTAGAGTTGAGTTTTGTTAGCACAGAGTTCTCTCGGGTGAACTCACAGTTAGTTTCCCGATTTAAGGAAAGAGAACTCCTTATTAACGATTGAAGGTTCATTTTGATGGGATGAATTTTTGGACACGAGTTTTAGACATGAATTTTGGAGACTATGAATTTCAAGAGAGAAATTTGGGTGTGAGCTCTGATGAAATTCTGGGAACAAATTTGGAAGCGAACTTTCCTACAATTTTTGGGTAGTTGCATATTAGCATCAGGATTAGGTAAGGTCTTGTGTTTTAGCCACTAATTGATTCATGAAATTCAATATGTTATGTCTACTTCGTGCTTGTAGGAAATTGTTTTCTCAGATCTTGATGCATGAATCTTGTGCTAAATGATTTCATCTGTAAATCTAGTTTGAAAAACTATTTAGGAAAACCTCGTTCTTCAACTGAAAAAAAAATCAGAATTAAATCGGGTTTAGGGTTTGATTTAAAACAAAATTAAAAAATTTAAATTTGGAAAGGGTTTAAATTTTGGAGATGAAAATCCTAAATCAAAAATCGATTAGTTCATCTTAATTTTCCTATTAAATTACAATTGCAATCACTTTAAAAAATAAATAAATAAATAAATAAAATTACATATATTTATCATTGAAGATTTATTTTATTTAAATTTTATAATTGATAAAATTTAATAAAATCATTTAATTAAAATTGATTATATATATATAAGGGAAGGCGTGGATTTTTAAAAAAAGATTTTTTTTTTTGTAAACATTTTGGTTTGGAAAAATATAATAAAAATAATTAAAAATGCATAAACTAAAACTTACCCCACCTTAAGGCTATACATGTATGTGTGGGGGCCGCTGCCTTAATTAAAGGCGATTGTTATTTAATACAGCCTGCATTAAATTAGCCGGCGGTTGTAATAACAGCGACAGTGTGGTGTGTTATAATTTATTTGTTTTAATTTTAAATTTTAAAAAAACTTTATTAATATGTTATAAAATTATTAATTATTAACATGCAAGTTTTAAATTATTAATTTTTATAAAATTACAAATAAGTTATAAACTTATTAATACTTTAATATGTTAATCTATTGATAAGTTTTATAGTATGAGGTTTATTGAAATAATTTTATATATGGTTTTATTTATAAATTTAGTTTTTTTTTTTAGTTAATAGTATGAAAAAATTAAAATTATTTATTATTAGTATTGAATGATTTAATTATTAATTAATAAGATTTCTAATATAATTTTATTAATTAATAATTAGTAAATATTGTTTATTAAAAGAATTTTATTTATAGTTTATTATTATGATTAACAACACTATTTAGAAAATTGTTAACAGATATGGAATATTAATTAATTATTAGATAATTAATAATTATTGATTTAGTAAGGTAAATGGATATTGGAACCAATTGAAATTAATGATTAAATTTAATAATGATAATTATATTTATTATTTGAAAATGAAATTGAGATTATTTTTATTTAATAATCAATTATTATTATTATGATAATTTGATAAATGATTATTAATACTTTTAAGTCATGATGCAACTTCTTTTATATTAAGAACGAGACAATGTTTAATTAAACGGGTTAACTGAGGAACGCATAGTAACACAGGAAAACTTAAACTTTATTGTTCTTCTCAACTTTTTATTTTCAAATCAAACCAATTGAGCGACTTTGATGTTTTCTATGTTTGTCTATGTTTCTTTTGGGGTTTTGGGGTTGACTTAGCGTTGACCAGTCTTAGGTTGTTACCAGAGGCTTGGGAGTTATGTGAATGTGATATTATGATGTTTCGGTCTCGATCTTTTTAAAACCCAACAATGGTGATGTGTTGATAATGCTCTATGATTGATGTATTTACTGGTTGTTATTGTTTTCTAGTTTCTTTGTGTGAAGCTGAGGTGTATGTATTGAGTTTCTTGACTTAACCATTTTTGAGTCATCGATCAATTATATTTGATTTGCTTTCTAGTCGCTTTCAGAGAACTGAAGTGTTTTGCTATGTTCTTGATGATGTCATGTTGTGACATGTTTGACTTGACCATTTTGGAGTCTTCGATCAATATTGTGATTTATTATTGGAATACTTTTTGGTTGCTCGTTGGAGAACCGTTGGATATTGTGTTTTATCATTGATGCCTTCAATTGCTGATAGAGAACTGTTGTGATCATTATGATTATTATTTGATGCTTTCCAGTTTCTCGTGGAGAACTGATGTGATTATTGTGATTTATCTTTGATGCTTTCTAGTCACTTGTATAGAGCTGAGGTGATTTCGTGTTTTGTGATTTCATGAGCCTAGGGTAGGTTATCTATGTGTAGTGTCAGGAAGTGGCTTGCAATGGGGACCGGGGCCCTAAGTGGCTGCCAGGGTAACTCATTGTAAGTTGTTTTAATAAGTGATAACATTTACACTAAATGAGAGTAAAATGAACCTAACAAGATTAATTGTATGTTCTCCCCCATGCCTTGAGTGCTAGTACAGACTAGGATGGGGTAGAGAGAACGCTTGGTTACGACCTTGCATTATGTAGTATGCCTCGTCAATATGAGAGGATACTAGTGGCCGCAGGGATCACTAGGGACCCGAGATTCCTAAGGGATTGCTCGGGTAACTTCTACGTGACTTTTGCGATGACACTTTCCTGCTTGCATGGTAGATTCCTACATGTGTCTTTGTGGTGCCTCTGGGTCTAGATGTCGATCTATGTGTTGGAACCCTTTGAGTTAGAATACTTTTAGGATTCCTGGACTTAAAGAGTATTTGTTTTATGTGATTTGGTATCCTAGTTGGGACTTGAGACTATCTCCTCAGCGCGGTGGGAGTGGACCATTTAGGTTCCATGCAGTCGGGTGGTAGTGTTTTTTCACTCTTACTATTTGAGATCCGTCTGTTGCTACCGTGTCTGGAGCTTCTTGGTATGCTTGTTTATCATATTTAGATGATGTTGTATACTTATGCTTTATTCTAGTATGTTAGATTTCTTTATGCATATGTTGTCGCATGTTTTAGGTGTGATATCCCTATTACTATAGTACCGACAATCTTATCGGTGACTTGGGATGTTATGCGTGGGGGATGGCTAGGGCCCACGATGGTCTAATGATGCTATTGATGGTTGGGAGGAACCACGCACTTAGATTAGTTGTGTTTTATGATAGATGGATAGTTGTATTTCATGTTGGATATTTATATCTTTTATGATGGATGGATGTATCATTTATAGTATATAGTTTCATTTATTTTACTGTACTTTGTATCATGGATTCTTGGATGATGATGTATCTTTATTTCTACTTATGTATATTCTTTTAGCCTTTCATACCCTATGACATGTACAATGGATGATTGCGCATTCCGAATTAATTTGCCAAGAGGCATTCAGAACAAATGTATATTAGATGGACATTGGACTTTATAATTATTCTTTCATGTGGATGTGGTAGTTGTTAGACTTAGATTAATTAAATTTAAATGTGACTCAACGTCTTGGGATCCTTAGGGAATGTAACCTGTTATGTATGTTTGATGATGATTACATGTTATTGCTTCCACTACTATGTGTCTGATGTGTATGTTATACTTTACTGTTTTTAAAAAAAAAAAATGTTTGGCAAACTTAGTAAACTTTAAGTTAATTCTTTTGGATCTCTTGGCGGGGCATTACAACCATAAGTGCACAATTATACTATTCTGTTACAATTATGCATGGGTTTTCAAGCATAAGTTAGTTAAATATTGTTAGAGTATCATATTTGATATTTGGAGTTTTGTGGCTTGCATTGATAATATTAAGGAAAGATAAATCTAATTATGATTTAGTTATTATAAAAAAATTATATTAATGAAAGGCACTGCATGTTTGTCTTTCTATGAATTGTCTACTTACTATAACCGATTGAGTAACATTTAATATGAGTATTTTTGAACAAATCTTCATCATTGATATAAATTGGAATACACTTCACACTACTTACAATAACCAATTGAGTAACTTTTAATATGTGTATTCTTCAACAAATCTTCATCATTCATATAAATTGGAACACACTTCACACTAAATATTAAGTAATTTTCAACATCCAAATTACTAATGTAGGGCTTTTAACATTTTGGCAATCTCATTGCAAACAACTTTCTTTCTTAATGTTCAATGCAATTATTAGGTATTGCACTACACACAACTTTCTTAATATTCAACCTAATTATTAGGTATTGCATTTCAAATTTATTGACAGATATCTCACTCCACACACAATGTGAGAATTTTGTTTAGGTTCAATGTATTAGCTATTGATTGTGGATTTCAGTCGTTCACCACTTCGTAGATTTATTATATAAGCAGCATCACATTTAGTTAACTGAGGTTCAGAAACCTCCTTTTGTAATTTAAATGTAATTTCAGTTGTTAAAAAGGAATTCAGATCACGTCAAATTATTATTTTTCTTATAAACCTTTAAAATATAAATATACATATTTCTCAAAATACGATGCTCCAAAGCGATATCAGATCTGAATTAACAGTGTTCTCTCTTATTAATGTTTTGAAACAGGCCACAAAATTCTTCCAACGTTCTTTCCATGGTTCAGGGTTTGCTCATAGATTCATCAAGGCCTCTTTATTATTCAAATATGACTACCTATCTCAAACATGGTTATCTTTATTATTCAAATATGACTACCTATCTCAAACATGGTTATCTTTCCACGGTTTCACCTTAACCTGTAATCAACAATTTAGCTTAAAGTTTTAAACATATTCTTGCAATCCTCTATTTCTTACTCAAATTAGCATTCCTGTACTCGGAATAGGAAAAAAAAAAATACTATCGGTTGGTTTTAAATTTGGATAATCGTGGGTTGAACGTAATTCTCAAAAGGGCTTTATAAGTATAAATGTGTTTTAAAAAGACTAACATTCAAGTGACACAGGTTCCCAATTCTTAATTTGTATCTAGGGCATGCTTCATTTATTAATCTGTCGGTTATGGTTGTTCTCGTGGGAAATGGGGAGAAAATAAAGGGACTAAAATTAAACGAACATGGGTTTAATGTCAAAAGTCCAATTCTCAAAGGATGCCGCTATCCTCCCGACAGAATCGACCGTTTGACATTTTTTGAATATTTCAAAAACACGGCAGATTTTTATGAAGAAATTCAGGATGAATTCTTAATGATTTCAATGATTTATAGTAGAAAACAAGAAGAAATATGCTTAAAAATCACTGTATTTTTGCAGATTCTCATTCTCGAATGGGTCTCTGTTCAAACATTTTGAATGAACAGAGTGAGTGTGGAGCATGCAAGACAATAAATAATCAAATAAAAACTTTCCTGCCACACAATAACTTAGCAAGGTTGCAGACAACCAATTTAACCTTATATCCTGTAGTTAACCAGTAAGAGGACAACATGATCAAAATGCCTAGCTTACCAAAAGGTATAACACATGAACAGATTATATTTGAATTAAGTCAAGTCATATGAACAAGTCTAGCTTACCTGACCCATTCAACACTAACAACGGCCTCTATGGTTCCGGCAAGGTGTCCTGCAGGTAGCGTAGCATTTTCAAACTTTTTTAAGCCACTTTGATTAACCTTTTGATTATCGAAGTAAAATTCACTTAAGGAATCAATGTAGATATTCTTGTCATCTACCACATTTATAATTGAAAGGGTGTAGATAAATAATATGACAATTAGGCCTCTAAATGTTATTAGTTTAATTGGCATCACATACACAGTTTCCAACATATTACGACAACTGTGAAGGAAAACTGTCTATTTCATTATCATTAACGTTGCAAGTTTTGTCACGAAGGTTAAAAGTATACTTCTTATCACGAAATTTATTTGTTGCCCATTTTGACATACCATGCAAACATTAGTTGACCACATCATGTTGCTATTGCATATTCCTCCGCTCAACATTTCTTAACCTTGATTAAATGTTCATAAAAAGGCAACAAACAAACAAAAGAATTATTTCAAAACACTAATTACTAAAGGGAAAGAAAATACAAATTTATATGAGAAAAAACAGCATCACTCCAAAACATCTGGCCCAAATATAGTCCAAAACCAAGTAATTATAGTGTGATTTCAAAATGAAATTTCTACAACAAATAGAGCCAGGAATAACACATGTATACAATAGGGAGGGAAATAGTCTCTTGAAGCCAAAATGAAAACTTGATCCACTAAAGGCCAAGTGCAAAAGAAACAGAGCTACAAAAATCATAACAATACGAATTTTAAGAAGATTGCCCTCCTCACCACCATATTGTTAAAATGCTAGAAGCACATTACTGTATACTTCCCCTAAGCAGTTTCAACAAAGGCAGCCTCAAGGAATGTCTTTCCTTGTATAATGGAGTTCTTTTGATATGTATGAATTGAATAATAAATTTCAAGTTAACAATTAAGTGAATTCTTTTTCATAAATTGAACAGCTTCAACAAGCTTCATTATCTACAGTCATTCAGAACCCTGACCAAGATGAGAAAAAGTAGATAACAACGACTGGAAATATCCTGGTTAGCCTGACCGTGGCTCTGGGGGGTTCCTGTTCCACGATAGATATGCGGGATCGCCCAGTGGCCTGCAACCAACATGAATCAACTTGAGACTTATGATATGCCAATATTGTGCAATAGAATTACAATAAATTTGGTGGTCTTATTTTGAATTGGTGCTTGGCATCAGATTTAAGCATTGATGTTCAGTCAATTTCAATCCTCAAGCAATATGGTAAGAACAGGGCAATTGGTAGATTTGCTTGTGAAAGACAATTTACACATGGATGAAACATTTTACTAATCAATACAAACGCTACAAGCTCCAGGAGAATAAATCTTACTTCCTGTAATAGAGCTACATCAAATTAATTGAAAAAGTAACACTTAAGATAGTAGTGTGGATCATAATGATTTGCTGAATTTGATACTCTAGTGTCAGCTCAAAATTGAGACGGACGATTAAGTATATCAAGTAAATCTACTCTGCCACTAGAACAAAATAAATCATCTCAGATGCACACCACTCAGTAATGGGTATGAGGTGCTAAGAAAAAATTTATATGGGATTGCAAAAAAATTATGTGGGACTGCACATTACCTTGGTTTTATAATATGCACCAGAAAGAAGACCATCGCCAAAAAGAAGCACAAACCTCCAACAGTTAGGTAAGCTATCCCTAGAAAGTTGTTCTTCCCACCAAGGAAACTTGTGGTAGAAAGCACTAGCTTTTTCTTTCCACTAAAACTGTAGGTATTGTAGTTATTGGCCAGGTTGACTTCAATGGTGTCATTTGTATTCAGCTCAACCTCAATCTTTCCATACAGTTTTCTAAAGGTTGGAAGTGCCGCTGTTCGCATCCACACAATAAGATCCTCTTGCTCGCTTAACTGCATTGTTCAGCAAACGAGGAATAATCAGCATAAGAGCTAATTATATTCTATCTTTTATAATCAACAGAAAAGACCAAACAAAACAAAGACTAAAATAACCCATATGGATACCGCAAAGATCCACAATAATGGCTGCAGCAAAATAACAGGGTAAATAAATGTGCCCCAATATTCACAACTGCACTAAACCACCCCCCACCTGCACATTCAATTAGCACATTTCACTAAAAATAGCTAGGTAAGTACTCACAGGTTTATTTGGGTCCAGCCTACCACCTCCAATCAAAGTTCCATTTTGAAAGTTCCAAGGGAAGACATTCTTTCCAAATTTATGATTACGGTCACTTTTCCATGAAATATGCTTCTTGTTCACTGTGAGTGGTGTCCCACTTCTCGAGAAGTTGTATGTATCATTGAACAGACTCCAAGCTATGAGACCACATGGAACAATTGGAAGATCATTTCCAATTGTTGCTTCAGGTTTGCAAGAGTCTGTATCATTTGCACTCCCCCTATTCCTCAACTGCTGATCACTTCTGCTCTTAACGTACCTGAAAATGTTTATATGCATAAGTAATATTCAGATTAATTATCTGTGCAGGCAGTCCTAACAATAGCAACAGTTTATATAACTTCTCCATAATCCTAGATTCTTAGGGTTCTCAAAGCCAAACAACTGATTCTCATGGGCACATTCATTTAATGAAAAATCTTGGAAACGGGTCCCAACACCCACATCAAATTATCTGACAAAACTACAAATCTATAGACTAGACAAACTGCATGAGCAAAGCCTTATTTAGGATTTCCATTTTTTAATTCAGGGTGTCAATACTTATTGCCTATCCAGCAGGCTCTTCCACACAGTGTTAATTACAAGTTGTAATTTTCTTTATATGACCACACAAAATATGCATGTGAAGCACCAAATGTACCTATAGAAGACAGCATTGCCAAGCAACCAGTCACCTCAACATATGGGATACATGTATGTGAACAGAGACAGAAGTCTTTTTGAGCTATGGTATGTGACCAGATGTATAAGAGAACTGTATTACATTCAAAAATATTCATCATGATATATGTGGGTACCACCACAACCCATAGTTTGCTGATGACTATGCAAGTAATCATTAAATCATAGTAGCAATCATACAGAAAGCTTTCATAGGAAACTGCCTGGTAGCAGGACAAGCAATCAAATCTTACAGACAAGCAAAAGAAATGTTCTTTTAGAAAGCCACTGCCAAGGACTGCTTATTGAGATGCTAATCAAACTGCTCCCGAGTTGAACAGAGTGTTGTCATTGATGTCAAAGGTGTTGTAAATATTATCATTAATGTCAATGTATCTGGAGTTTACTGTTATATCAAATATTTTTGTCACGCTTAGTTACCAGGTTCTGCTGTTTAGGCCTGGGTCCTGGTACTGGTACAGTTCTGGTACTGGTTCTTCCTGGGTACGTCTTGGGTTCTTTGTGGGTCCTTCTATGAAGGACCTAGAGTGAACCTGGGCACCCAAGATGTACCCCAGGGCGGTAGGTCAGTTTATGTATGTATTTCTGATTTGTTCGTTAGCATGTTCTTTCTATCAGCTTTAAATACTCTCTTGCAACAGCTTGGTAATATTATTCAATCTAAAATTGTTTTTATGTAATGCCCTTAGTTTATGACAGTAGTGAACAGCAATCTACTTCGATTCATTTGAAGGTCAGGGTTTGACTTTATTTTATTTGTAGATCTAAGGACATGACTGTTCACAGATTTGTAAAAGCCAGCCAATAGTTATGTTTGTTGATCATGTTCGGATTGATGTCAATTGCTAATGCATTTAATTTGAAACTATATCAGTGATACAATTATTTTATTTATAACTTTGCTGGCCATTATTGATTTATGAGTACCACTTTTCTTTGACATTTGTAACTTCGATGTTCTAGCATACATACATGCATACATATGCAGACGAACCTGAACCCACAAGGGAGAAAAAATTGCCGTACCCACGTACCCAAACCCCATACCCATACCCGAACCAGAACTCGTATCGGCAACTTAGCAACATGCAAAGCATTTGAAGAATAGAATCAAGCAAGTTTGATAGCTCTCTTAATATTATCCTTGTGTTCTGGTATCAGTTGTTCCTGATTGTCTAGCATATTTGCGTAGGTCTGGAAGTGTCTGTGGCAGGTTCCTGAGATCAGTTGCTCAGACTGCAGAGATGTATTACGGCTTGCAGTTTGGAAGTTAAGCAAAGTGACACATCAAGTTTGTTATCCCAAGTTTCAGAGGATTTGATTCAGCCGACATAAAGTTTTAAGTGACAGAGGTCACGGTATTAGGTTGTTGACTATGCGGACATTCGAAATATACCAACACACGATTTTGCAAACCTGGAAGGTGTTATGTTAAATAACAGTAACTCGGGGATAATTACATTTAAATACATAATGGAGTTAAATTCGAAATCATTATACATAAGAGTTTAAATAACAGTGTAAATACCAGTTACAAATTGAACATTAGCAGACCTAAGACTGAATTCAAATATACAAATTTAATCACAGATCTGAAAGAACCTGGTGCACAGCTCCTTCAATGATTGCAGGATCCATGCTTAATCTTAGTTCTGAAACAAGCCTCGAATTCCTGTGTATACCCAATAGGTCTGCTTTGCTCTGTCACAGACACAAGCAAAGGAGACTCCAACTATGCTGCACAGATGATCTGCCCTACCAAGACTCCATGCCTAGAGGTGCTCCTGACGCTTGCGCAATAGATGTAATCACTGGTTAAGGAGTGGTCTGAGTTCTACTTGCAAGACCTCAATTCAGCTCCTAGACCCTATAATTGTGTTGTGCAGGAAATGGTGGAGGAATATAATATTATTCTAAGCAAGCGACTGGAGGGGGTTCCATCCCACCGAATTTGTAACCTCCAGATTTGCGTCTGATAGGTCACTGCATTCCCTTAATGTGTTTGACAAATAAACTCCTTGATTCCTCATCCTCCCATAACACTTGTATATATGCCTGAGTTGGCAAGGAGCAGCCCAACCAGGGGAACTGAATTAATACAGCCGGACAAGTCAGCCTAAAACAAAATTACTCATCTCAGACAGGTCAGCTTAAAGTGCAAATGACAAAATCATTTAGTAATTATACTAATTCAAGGAAATTATTTATCAATATAAAATCATTAGCAAAACGAGAGCCAACCTTACTCCTAATCAGGGACATCACAGTCTGCCTGTCCCAAATGTTACTTGTCCTCAAGCAACTTCAGATTTTGATGCCTCGTGATTTCCACACCTTTCCATATAGCATCGATTATGTCCTCATTGGTGACTAACTCAAGGCTCAGTATAGTGTAGTTGTCCCTTTCCCAAACACCTAAGCCCTGGTTGCCACAGTTTTTTTGCATGTTATAGCTTTTTCCTTTGCAGTACATTCCCAGCCACCTCCACTTGGTTTGGCTTAGGAGGTAATTCTTTGGGAGGTGGTGTGCTCTTATGAAAGGTTTCTTTAATAAAAATAAGCTTGGAAAATTTGTCCTTGGTCATTTGATATTCAAAATTTAGAGCTCTTTTGATAGCTTCTTGCAATGAGTTCAGGTTAAATGCCCTTATTAGACCTTTAGGAGTTCAGCAACGCCTTCCACCAAGAAGACTAGTGGTCTTCTCTCTGACACCAGAAATCATCATTGCATGCCTCTGCTACAGTCTCCCACCTTACCCTCTTGATTCAGCTGTACTAACAGCTTAAAATGAATTTCTGGAGCCTTCCTATCGATCTTTGGGTGAAGTCTTCCAAGGTGGTGATTAAATGATGCCCGTAGGTTACCGTGCAATGATACCACCACTCGTGAGCAACTCCTCCAATAATCAAGGTTGCAAATTTGATAACCTCTTCTTCAAACATTGGAATCAAGGAAAAATATGTGTCTGGTTTCTGCAACCAAGCTATTACTAAGGAGTTAACAGAGCCATCAAAAGTTGGGATAGTGATTTTTCCCAAACAGTGTTGAATGTCTTTCCTCTCTCTGTATCTTCTCCTATGCCCCCTCTGTGTCTTCATCTCATTAGAATTCAGGTCATATCTCTGCATAGGGCAATGCTTAAAGCATTGTAATCATCATTAATCCTTGTTTTCAACTTCCTGTCAGGTTGCTCTCTTACTGCTTGTTACTTCTCTTTTTCCAGGAATTTGGTCCTAAAAGTTTTTGTTTTTCGTTGAAGCTTTCTAACCACCACTCTCTTCAACTCCATATTTTATACATCTTCCAGTACTTAGTTGCTGGTTCATTCCCCTTAACAATTGAACTATGTTCATAATGGTATCACTTATTCTGATCTGGAACTCTTTGATCACAATAATGATTTTTTTACAATTTGCCTCTTCCCTATCACCCATGGCCACCTTCTTTTCGCCTTACCAGTATCTCTGATCTCTGTCACTCATTAATCCACAGGCTGGCAGAATGCCAAGCTCTAACACCACCAGAATATACCAACACAATTTTGCGAATCTAGAAGTTATTATACTAGATAATAGTAACTCAAATGTATCACTTTAAGTACCTATTGTGTAGATTTGTGCCTAAAAGGTTCCATCCCACCAATTTTGTAACCTCCAGATTTGTGCCTAAAAGGTCACCACATTTGTTTAATGCATTTGACATATAAACTCTTGCTTCTTCTTCCTCCCATAGCACCCATATATATACCGGAGTTTGCAAAGATTGGCTCAGTCAGCAAAACCAACTTATTACAGCTGGACAAGTCAGCCTGAAACAATATTTTTCGTCTAGGTCAAGTCAGCTTAAAACAATATCATTCATCTAGGACAAATTGCCCTAAAGAGCCAATAACAAAAAAAAAATTTAAATTATATTTATTTATAATATTCATTTATTTATTTAAAAACATTAGCGAAAAGAGATTCGGCCCAGCTCCTAATTCAGGACATCATAATGTTTCCAATAATGTGCTAGAGAATGCTAACCTGTGTCAGCTGGAGGAAGCAAGTTAAATAGTTAGGGACCAGTTGAATTTTTGTTTGGTAACACAGCATGTCCCTACTCCCGGTGTGACATGTTGGCTTTAAGAAAAAGCTGACTACACATTTAGTATAAGGAAAATGCTTGTGGCAACTTGAAAATGTTATAAATATATTCTAGGCAGACAAATAATTATAATTAATATTGGAATGCATATATATTGTCGATCTAGGCCCATTCCAAATGTTAATGATTAGTGCAGGTGACAAAGATTGTGCAAGTTGTTTGCTTAGGAGCAATGCAGATGTGTTGAAGTAGTGCAAAGTAAGATGCAAATCCTATTATATACACTGAAAGAGTGTAGATTAAATTGTGAGGATCCATATGATATATCTTTTGTATCTCTTTCTTAAGGTTGACGCCTCATTATCTGAGTTGGTGCTCACTTCTTGAATCAGGGTACTTTCACTCCCATGGGTTGGTGCCTGCAAATCTAGTCAGGGATCGGTGTCTCTGTCTTGAGGTGTGATTCTTGTGAGTTGGTACCAACAATTTTTTATAAGTTCTTTGCCATCTTTATGAGGCTGGAATTGGGCAGTAGATCCAAGTAGTTACACTCACTGTGGTTTGAACTTTGTCCAATCTGGATTTCAATGTATACCTGATGTTCGTATGTGTTGATGTGTGATAGTGTTATATCATTTCCATAGCTTCAACAACCTTCTTTATATATGTGCTTGACCTCCCGCACTTCAAAAAAATGCAGTTAAAAATAAACAAAAAGACCAACCAAGCTAAATATACACACAAAGTCCTATTTCCATTCGCATTTTATGATGTCACATTTTGCCTGTGCATTTTTTAAATTTACTTTTGCCAAATATTTCTGGTTCAGCATCACCAAAAAATATTCTTTTTCATGTTTTTTGACATTATCATTTCAATGAAGCTGTGGCAAAGATAAGAAAATCTGATGTTCCTTATGTGCTTTCTAGCAGGACCAAATTGAAGAACATGATCTTGGAAAATATTAGTCCCACATAAACTTATTGGAGAAGATGAATATCAATAATCATATGGTTGTAGCATAATCATGAATGGGTTAAACATCATCCACTTATCATAACCATAGTTATGCGTAAGACACATAACAGTGACTGATTGCCTAAAAAAACATGAGTTCTGATTTCATATCCTAAGAGATATCATTGAGAAGGTTGGCCCTTCAAACATAGTACAGGTGGTTACATCAACTGAGTCTACCTAAATGTTGACCCTTATGTGTATAACATGACACTAAAGAACATTAGAAGAAATGCCACCTAACCAGTCAAGGATACACGAAATCATAACCCAGTTGAACCTAAACAGATAAGGTATGGAGTACACGGACTATCTTGTGCATGAAGTACATGGAATACTTGTGCGAAAAATTGTGGGGTATATGTACATCCAGTACGTCCTGTGTTGAGCAAGGGAAATGTAATAAAAGAGTGGCGTGCAAAGAGGAATGAGGAGAGAAGAAGAATAATAATAGAAGAATTGGGTAAAGGGTTCAGAGCAACTTGTATCAAGGATGATGATGGGCAAATAAATATTTATTATTCTTAAGTATTACAATTATCTACTCATTGTTGTCTGTCTCTTGTTTGCATACGTACTATAAGACCTATTTGCCTTGATCTTTTCCTTTCTCTTTGGAGATGCTCTTGTAGGAAAAAGAAGATCGATATTAGATTCAAAGAGATTCTGACACTTCACCAGAGGCAACTTTGAACAAAGAAGTATGCTTTCATGACAAAGGGAGCAGATAGAGGATATATTTCTGTTCACTTTTGAGAAACTTTATCATATTTATTCAGAGGGAGTAGACTTTGTTGAGATGTGTCCTCTAGCGAAGTTTCTACATTATTGAAGACAAGCTCAAAGTAATGGATTGGAGCCTTTAGGGAGAGTGAGTATCAGCATATTTGATTGTTCTATTAATGAGACTATGTTATTGATCATGAGTGTTATTTCATGCCTATTAGGGACCTATGTACATCATGAGGAAGTGATGACTTCCAAATGATTATCACTTGTATTTATAAAAGTTATTGTAATGGGACGATCTTACAATAACTTAATCTTCTATTGTGATGGATATCTTACAATGTCTAAGTAGATTGTGAAAGATTATATCTTGCATGGTGGATTAATTTCCTTAAACATAACATGACTATAATGTTCCTATGGTAAGTATCATTGAGGATACATGTGCACATACCTTGTGTACATCATGAGGAAGTGACGACTTCCAAATGATTATCACCTGTATTTGTAAAAGTTATTGCAAGGTGATGATCTTACAATGACTTAATCTTCTATTGTGATGAATATCTTATGATGTCTAAGCAGATCATGATAGATTATATCTTGTATGGTGGATTAATTTTCTTCAATAGACTATGAATATAATGTTCCTATGGTAAGTATCATTGAGGATACGTGTGCACATACCTTATGAATATTTTTAGTATTTGGTGAATATCATGCAACTTGTATTCAAGAGGCCATTTACTTAGAGTACTTGGCGAATATAATGCAACTTGATATTCTAAGGCCATTACTCCTAATATCATGAGATGATATCATTATGGTGGATATCTCCTAACATCCTTAAATACACCATTTCCAAGAATATCAGATTGAGATGATATCTCTTTGTGTTGCTTGAGGGCAAGGTGTGTTATTTCCATAACAATCCTCCCTAGCTAAGAGGAAGAGTTAAAGTTGTACCTTCAATCGGATTGATTTAAACATGAGAAACATTGTTATGATTACTAGTTAAATCACTCTGATTAGTAATCATTAAACATTATATATATATATATATATAAAATTAACAATTGTCAATTACTAATCATAAATAATCTGTGTTAATGAATAGACATGTCCCCATGGGACGCGTCTCTCCTTGTCTCATCCACAAAATAAATTAAGAGCGGTCGCTGCTTTTGGAAAACACATACATTACAGGCAGTGCTATTTCGTTTGCAGCAATCAAACTTTAACACAAATGAAGGTCATCATTTGTAAGAAAGACCCCATCCTACAATTTTACTGTAAGAACTTTCAACTGCTCTTTCAGCACAGGTGAGAGAAGCTGAACAGCTGTCTACATGGCTGCATATGTATTGTATTCAAAAGAGTATATGCCAAAAGGCCTGGTAAAGTTGTTCTAGTTGACAACAAGGCGAGCAATGGCCTCATGAAGGCCCTCATTAATAAAATGTATGGCATAAAGAAAGCTTTTAATTAGTGCACACACTCTGGCATGAGACATCAAATATGTAGGCCCCCCAAATTGTTGCGAGTGCCAATCACCTGTGCCTGCCAGTTTCAAGTTCATATTGAGAGCAACTCGTCCCCATATAGCTTTATACACTCTTTTAGGGTCACAAACTGATTTCTAGGGGAGCAGAAAAGCTTACTGCTGTACACAGTGTCTGACATTTCATTAAATACAAGCAGTATACAAACAGAGTCCAGCCACATAATCGAATGTAGAGCCCAAGGCAATGCAAAAAGTCACAAAGGACCAGAATGTGCAGCCATGATTTTTTGGGTCACATTGTAATTCCACTGACATGGAGCAGTTTCAGAGATTACTATTGGATAATGATTTCATTTTCTGAGCTTGTTCCCCTCACTAAATATGCATATCTTAATTTATTATTTTGATGTTTGTCACATGTGATCCTTAGCTCATTTGTATTTTGCAACTTTCATTGATATAAATAAAACTTAAAAACCATATTATACTAATATATCATTATGGTTATTAGATGGTTGTCAGATTGATGGAATGTTATTGCAATTTCACATTATTGTATATTTTAAAAAGAAAACAGATTATTATAGCTTGCTTACTTAAGATTTTTTATTTACTTGCAATTTTAAATTTTTTATAGTATCTTCATTGCTGCCCTCAGCGATGCCGGAAATGTGGAAAACAAAATTACCATCTCTGGAATATCATTAAGAATTTAATTTAATATTTAACAATTTTGAATTCCCGAAAATAAGCAGCAAATTTTACTATCCATGAGGCCACCTCCCTGGATTGCAGCTCAAAATGTTGAGCAGCAGTTGCTAACCAAAATAAGCTAAGCAGCTGCATGGGACCTGCCCTAAGTCCTCACATCATTGGAACTCAGAGAAAATGTTAGAATGAACATTTTGTAACTACATCTACTAGAATGGCATCAGTCATGAAACATTTGGAATCTATGGAAATCCTTTTTAACATGCACCTGTTGTGGACATGGCTATTTATAAACAGTGTGAATTAGGAGAAATAAATGTATTTATCAAAAAGAAATATGTGTGAACATTCCCTCACCGGCGGTGATTCTGATAGAAGTTATCAAGCTGGTAATATACATAAATTGGAGCCTTCATATGCTTTGGTACCTGTGCATTAACAAGATCATATTAGAATATCCTCTTTCCAATTATTCAGAGGTATATGTTTACCACTATAGCACCAACAATGAAAAGCTCATATTATCCTTTTCTTGCTTGTGTGAGACTACAAAATAGAAATTATATAAAGTGAACCATAACAATCAGGCTAAACAACTTACCGTTAACGTCCTGCTGCAAGTCTTATTACGATTACTCTTGATAAATTCAACCCTAAGATCCTTGTTATCTCTCTTATCAGAAGGCACACAATCAATCTCATAACGATCCACAATTTCAACAACCTAAAATCAGAGTAGATAAATCAATGTGGTTATGAATACAGAAGACCTAAACTATCTACATTCTGCACAAATTTTCAAGAGGCAGAGACCCAAAACTAACTTCCTTGCAAAATATGATAATAAGAAACACAAAGAATACGACATACTCTATTTGATGCTATAAGAGAAATAACCCCAATAGGAATGAAGATAAGACCAACTATCATGAATGCCGAAATAACCTGCAAAGAAAACAAGCAAATTTGACACAAGTCATGGAGTGATGTGTTGTAATAGCTTTGTTATATGGTATGTACCACCATGGAAACATATAATGTTTAAGCAAAGTCAACCTTGAAATAATTTATTTAGACGACCCATATTACTGAAAACCTTAAAATGTCAAAATTTGTCCATCATTGAAAAATATTTAGAGACTTACCCATCCTGGGGTCAAAAGAGGCTTACATGCAGGAAGCTCTTGTTGAGTGAACCTAGAATCTGACAACACAAAAAGTAGAAAACCTTCATTAGGAGTAAAGTTTGTGCGAACAACCATATAAAAAGTCCAGCAAGATTGGACAGTTAAATGTTCGGTGCAAAAGTAAAGCATTCTCAAATGGCAAATGTGACATTCGAAAAGGTAGTGAATCTGTTAGCAAACTATAAAAGTAGTGTGGCTTGCAGTCACAAAAAGAAGAAATGCAAATCAAGTTTATTGCAGGAAAATTCACCATACATAAAGCCTGTGCCATAGCAGCAGAAATATTTCTAGGCAATTAATTGGCAAGCCAAAAGATAAAAAAATTTCCAATTAATCAGTAAAATATCATTTACACTTATGGAGTACTATTTCTTTAAATTGCTGTCACTAACATTTGAAAGAACATTTTAAAGACAAATATAATAGGTCAATAGTAACTAAAACATCCTCCATTGATTGACCAATTTATTGGAAAGAAACATAGATTTCCCATTTGGGCAAAACATCGGTAGCAAGGTCAAGTCACAATTAATCATAACTGTTTCCAAGTTATTGCTACTAAATTCTACCTGCCTCTTGATTTGACAATAGGGATAAGTTCTTAATTACTTTGTAAATGGCAACAGGTATAGATATAAGAAATAGTTCAATCACATTACAGCATTGTCAAATATTAGCAATCAGAATGAGTGAATGTCTAAGAGAAATCGATGTCATAATACCCCATGTTTGGCTGTCATTTTGGCCAGCAAAACCAAGGGACACATCTTTGGGATATGGGACATGTCTCCAGTACAGGACAATGGTACAAACATGCTTCCTGATGCCAGGAAACTTTGTTCGACACCTCTCATGCAGTTTCCATAATTGAGCAAAATTACTCATTAAAAAGAATTAAAATAAAAGACCAAAGTTGTTTATACATTACATACTAATTCACATAATTAGCTAAAAGATTCAGGGGTCTTGCTGTTGATCCATATCAATTTTAATTTTATTGAAAAAATGGTTTCACTTACTTGATCACCTTGCAACTGAGTAATCTGTAAAGTCATCTGGCAACAAGATTCGCTAAATACATCCCATGCTTAAGGATTTGTTTAAAAAAAAAGAAAATTAGAAAACTGAAAAGAGATTTAGTACAAGGCAAGACAATATAAAACAATGAAATCTCAGAATTGTCTCCACATACAAGCAACCCCTTCATCAGTGAGAATATAGACATATGCCAACTCTAGAAGTAGTCTAAGTGTGATTGGAGCAACTGGGATTTGTCAGTACTTAGGAGGAACTCCTAGCTTACATTTTTGTTGGGGATTGAGCATAGTCCCAAACAACGTGGGTAAGGCACTTGCAAATTGAGAAGTAATTTTGATAGCTCTAGAATACAAGTTCAATAATGTTTTCTCCCAGGCCAGCATCCACAATTAGAACTTGAATGGATCCTACACCATATTTGTCACCTGGCTGGCAAATTCCAAATTCGCCAATCACAGTACACATGTCAAGAAGCAAATAGGGAAACAGATATTCTTGCTGTAACCAAGTTTCATTTCTCAACACTTCCAAAGAATACACAACCAATGATATTGACCCTCCACACACCACAACTTGTGCAAGCATAAAAGCAATTGTCAATTAAAAAATGGAATCATCAACAAAGACCCATCTTTTCTTTCATCAAAGGCCACCTCCTTTCCAATCTGCATCCCTACATAAACACAGAAAACACATACTATTCAAAATTTAAATATTGTCTATAAAATCTAACATGAGAGATTGACATTCTACATGTCCATCTACCCTCAGCAAGCAAGCTCTCCTCTGTCATGGCGACAGGCATCTATGCTGCTTTCAACCATAATCTAATGATTAGCAACCTTATTGCATTGGATGGGACGTGACATCAATTACCCTGCTAGAATGAGGTATCAATTGCCCATCCATCATTCTTCAGCCAAGGAAACAAGATATTATTCATCACTCCCTACCTTTTTATATCATCCTTCAGCTCTTGTTTTGTAAGCATGTAGCTAAGCTTTATTGCATTGCCTCTATTGACTATACTGTTTCCTTACTTTAAGGCAATAGTTGTAAATGTTACAAGATTCAAGAAGAGTTGGCAGATTAACGGATTTCCGGATGATTAATTGATTAACAGAGGAACAAATGTGTTCCTTATAAAGAATTACAAGGACGTTGTTTCTAAAAGAAACAACATAGACTGAAGACGGAATTAGAAACAAAACTAGAGACAGGATAGGAAACATTCCTATCTGGACTGAAGAAAAAAGAGACGGGATAGGAAACATTCCTATCTAGACTGAAAGACGGACTACAGACAAGTAGTTGACTATTATAGAAAGTATAAGATATTATCTTAATACCCTTCCTTAATGGTCAACGTACGGATATCAAAACATTCTGTGATAACTGAGACCCTCCCTGGATCTACAGAATGCTGAAACCAAGAAGCTTTGCGAGAAGATTGCTATGACTCAAAATAGGTTGCATTTACAAAACTTCGTTTTTGTGGAAAAAATGGTAAAACCCAGAATCTCACGCAACCTTGCGTATTACAGACAACTTGAAATGATTTTTGAGGAGAAAATCAACAAACCCAGAATCTCACGCAACTTTGCGTATTACAGACAACTTGAAATGATTATTGAGGAGAAAATCAACAAACCCAAAGTCTCACGCAACCTTGCGTATTACAGACAACTTGAAATGATTTTTGAGGAGAAAATCAACAAACCTAGAATCTCACACAACCTTGCGTATTACAGACAACTTGAAATGATTTTTGAGGAGAAAATCAACAAACCCAGAATCTCACGCAACCTTGCGTATTACAGACAACTTGAAATGATTTTTGAGGAGAAAATCAACAAACCCATAAAAACAGAAACAAATTCAGAAGGCTCTGCTCTTGTTGGAAGTCTCATGAAGACCTTTTAGATGTGCCCAGATTTCGGCAGCTCTCTTGCCGGATGGAATCTGAGAAAGCTGGTCATCAGCTACGAATAGTTTGAGAAGCATTACTGCCTCTCGATTGTTCATATCCCATGTATCTTGATCAGGACCCGGAGAAGTCAGACACTGCGTAACACCCAGAACAAGTTGATCGGTGTTTCGATATTCGAAGATTGTGATGATGCGCTGCTTCCAGGTTCCTTAATTGCGACCATTGAATTTGGAATTATGTTTGAGCAGAATATTTGTCAAAGATGCCATGGCACGTTTTTCAATGAAAAACTGTGAAAATCTGTGACGGCACATTTTTCGAAGCAAAAATACGAATGACCTAGAAGAATCAGAGAATGACCCAGAAGAGAGCTCGAAAAGCCCAGAAAGAATCTCCTGTCGTTTTCTAGATCCACTGGCTCGAAAATCGAGGCACCCAGAAAAAACGGACGACAACCCAATTGAGCTCTTGAAAAACCCACCAAGAATCTGCAAACAAAATTTTTTTTTGACCCCAAAAATTAGGGTTTCGAAAAAAAAGGCTCTGGCTGAAAAAAGCTTGAAAAAAATTCAGATTTCTTGATAAAAATGGCGGATTTTTTCCAAGGAGAGCACAAATGATGAAGAATGCAAACAAAATGAACTAATCCTTGACCCTACAATCGCGATTTTGCTGTCAAATGAGCTGGAAAATATATGGCCACGATCTTCAGATTCATAAACCCTGGCTGAAACGTAGATGGGCACAGATAAATTTCTCAAAAAAGTAGAAATCTTGGACATGCTATAGAGAAATCCATAGAAATAATTTCAAAAAATTTAGCAGATAATTTCAAAAGAAATTATAAATTTTTCGAAAAAATCCTTATCATGGCTCTGATACCATGTTACAAGATTCAAGAAGAGTTGGCAGATTAACGGATTTCCGGATGATTCATTGATTAACAGAGGAACAAATGTGTTCCTTATAAAGAATTACAAGGACGTTGTTTCTAAAAGAAACAACGTAGACTGAAGACGGAATTAAAAAAAAAACTAGAGACAGGATAGGAAACATTCCTATCTGGACTGAAGAAAAAAGAGACGGGATAGGAAACATTCCTATCTAGACTGAAAGACGGACTACAGACAAGTAGTTGACTATTATAGAAAGTCTAAGATATTATCTTAATAGTAAAAAGGCTATCAACTTCAACAGCTTGCTACACAACAGGTTATCAAGCAGCAAAAGGTTGAAAGATTCAATCTACTACCAGGCATGAACGATTGTGGCTTCTTCTACCTACTTCAGACAACCCTCTTCACTTCACAGCAATCTGTTAAATTTGTGGCTCTCATTATATACTTATTATTGCTTTTAAAGTTTTAAGTAATGATCCAGGGTGAGGTGTGTCTTCCTCTTTTTGGCATGTCTCTCATACCAGTTTTGTTATAAACAAACAAGGCTAGAAGCATATTCTACTCCATACCCTGCAAATTCTCTGAATAAGAATTCTAGAAACTACACTAGCCTCATACAGGTCCTGATCGTAAACAGTTGATATACCCTTGAAAACATCATAACAAACTCTCTAACCAACTTTAGGAATGGATAGGCAAGCACCATAATGCCATCTCTGTGCATGGAAGAACCATCAACAATAATGTGACAAAAACCTTGGGCTGGCCAAGGACTCCCACCAGTCATGTGACCTTGAAGACTCCCTCAGATTCCAGTCTCATTCCTATCTAACTCCCATTACAGCCATTCGCGGTATTCTTTAGTCAACAAAATAGTTGCTACCACCAATTCAACGAGATCTAGCTTAACATCATATATTATCAAAGAAGACATTAAAGCTTTGGGCTAAGGACTTGGCTGTTTTCGAAGACCATACTACTACTGCAATAACTAATAGGAAAGCACTCTTCTCAAATAAGACTTCAAAGTCTTCTCCCAACAACGCCGCCAAAGCCCCCACATAACTGAATAAAATGTTTGCAGTCATCAAGCTGGTTGTAATGCAGAAGCAAACCCAGTGACAGCTACCTACTCCTTCCACTTCTGCTCTCACATCACCATGCCCCCAAGGAAAGCCTGTACTTCGGAGATTTCAAACAAGATGCCTCAAATTAATGAAACAACCTTTAGATGCTTTTAAAACAGCTGTCGTACAGGCCCACGTGAACAAAAAATACTCTACGACTTTTACCTTAGGATGATTACAAAGTTTTTCATGGACGAAGTCCAAGAGAAAGAGCCATGGATGCATGCAAGCAAGTGAAGAAGCTACGTACACACATCAAGAACTAAGAATATGATGAATGTTTTGTTGCAGGTTCAGGGAATATGGATGAGGCTTAAGTTTACAATTTTTTGTTTGAATTGATTACCATTTTTTATCAGGAAGGGGTATTTTTCCTCAGGGACCATTATATTTATCATTTTGGTACTTGATTTTTGCTTTAATGTAATTTCTCAGTTTAAGTGCTGATACTCATCTTTATTCCAGTGATAAAAATTTATTATTATTTTTAGGTCTGCAAATCTCTATCAAACTGTGACTGTCCTTTGCAGCTAGCACGGGTTTTCAAAAGAATCCACAGCTTCATATACACTAAAAACAGAAAAACTGTTAGATTACCAAAATTTGTGGAATAGTTCTTCTGTATTTCTTATTTGGTTTTTCAGTGTAGTGCAAAAGCTTTTTACCTCGTCCAAAAAAAGGCATTATATGGCAAGCTACTATTGGATAGTCAGGGAGTCTCAGATTGACCTTGGAAGTGACAACTGCAATATTATGAAAGAACAAAAACAAAGCTGACATATTCTACAGTTAGCGGAAAAGGATTGTGTGGTAGTGATATGACATCCATGTTAGTAAAGATAGAAGAGTGGTTAGGTATTCAAATGAGGACAAGATGTTCAGGGTGTATAGGATCTTGACAGGAGAGGAATTCAATAAATAAATCAATAAGTAAGCATAATGAACCCCTCAACTGATTGGGAGAGGACATCAAGCAAGTCGTTGAGCATGTCCCCTGTTTTCCACATGCATAGTTTGCATGCCTTGTATATAACTGCATGAAATAAGACATTTGGTAAATCTACCTCACATCTTTTATTAATTAAGACTCACATCTTTTATTAATTAAGGCTCAAAACCTTAATCGACCAACTCTATACATATCTCTACACGTGGCACATATCTACGTGGTGACATTTAACCTATCAACAATCATACTTACAAGACTTGGACAATTAATTAATGTTACAACTTACAAAACTTGGCCTTGACTCAGACTACGCCAACTGATTTTCTGCTTGAACTTCGAATTAGCACCCAAACTAAGCTGATTTTCTAAGGAATTCTAAGCTTTTACCAAGCACCTTCCAATATATCAACTTTGAAGACATAAAAACCTTGTTAATTAGAAGCTATTTTGGTCAAATACACAGGTATAGATTTATCAAATGAGTGCAAAAGTAAGCTTGTGAAGAACATGATATTTCAAGATACATTAATTGTCCAAGTGCTTTCGGTGTGCAAAACTCATGTATTAGATATACATAGCATTGAAAACAGAAATCACATGGAGCCATGAATTATGGTTGAAATCAGAATTCTGGAGCCATGAATTGTCTCAGCCCAACATCACTAGCTCCATGTGAGATCCTGCACTTATCTAAGACAGGTTTACAAAGCTAATACAGACATAGGAGTATTACTCAAGTTGCAAAATGCAATTCAATTATTTGGGATTCTTTAAGGAAAAAGTTGAGAGAATTGAAAATGCTGTTTCCGATCCAACATGGCTCAAAATATTTTTTGTTTTTTTGTTTTTCAAAACTATACTGTGGGTCTAAGGGCCCCTATTAGGGGTGGAGCCGCTGAAGCCCCCACTACCAAGCCCAAGCTAGTGCCTTTGGGACCATAGAAGCCTTCACGATGCATGCTACTTATCATAACTTCATCTCATTTAACCAAGCTCCAACAGTCCAAGCTCAAAGCCCTTAAACACAAGTCTAAAAACCATAAAGTAATTAAGCACTTTAATTCTCTTTTTCCCTCCATCTCTTGTGTTTTCAAATTGAATTAATGTCATTTTTTATGTTTTAGGTTTTAGTGTTTTAATACTTTAGCTTTTTCTTTCTAATTTTCCACCTTCACATCATAACTAGGATTTCATGTAAGACTCAATATCAAGAAAATGCAATGAGTACCCAATTCCTATGTCTCTAAGCCTCATTTGGAGCACCTTGCCAAAAAGACCACAATTATGACAAGTTTGAACAAGTACCATAACATTGATTGTATAAATAATAAAATGAAACATGATGCATGATTGTTCCAAATTTGAGCATAAAATTAACAACTATAATTGTTTCCACTTGAATTGTATGATACACTAAATCGATTTGTAACAAATATTTTGATTTCTTTTATAATTATCACAAAATTCTCTTTAGACATTTTAAGTTTTTACACATCATTAATGGAGAAAGTATGGTAGCATGGATTTGAATGATTGAATTATATGATTAAAATGGCATTCTATAAAAAACAAAATGATGACTCTAGATATATCAATTATGAAGCAACTATGAAAGAAAAACGTCTAAATCTTTCTATAAAAATGGAATGCACTTATATGAATCTTTTTATCATAGTCATTAGAAGACTCATGCTGCCCTGACCCTCAGTACTTGTCTCTCATACCAGAAATGTGTGAGCATCTTGAAGACTTATAAGGAGATATCTCCATACATTACGAGACTTCACATTAAGACTCTTTGCATCTGCTTTATGTCTCCCATAATAATTCCTTGAAATGAGGAAACTTCTAATATAAGTTTCTAAGATATATAATTAAATTACCAAAAAAAAACCTCTTTTTTATAGGTAATGGACCGAAGCCTAGATTAATTATTATTATTTGTGGAAGTTAATAATTATATATGTTAAGCTTGTGTAATACCCCTTGCCCAAACTGACTGATTTTAGCTCAAGGAATATTGTCAAAAACTTGTATGCTGCCTTTCAATGCTAAGAAATTTAGAATGTTCTCAAATGATATTACAATACCTCTTACAGTGAACTAATATGCAAGTGCAGTTCTTTTGGTATTTTCAATGCATATACATGGAAACTAGATATAGAATGCATACCTACAGCCAACTAACATTTTGACAAACAATTGATATACAACTAATATGGTGATCATACATGCTATTAGATGGACATTTCGTCAAACAAATGGTATGTAACATGTATCTCTTTTATTGAATTCATTCTCATGTACAATGTTGCTATGAGTTTGCCAAGACAAATGGGCTTACAATAATGACTACAGTAATGCCAAAATCTGATTCTGAATTATCACAGCAAAATCATATGCCTAAAAATTACAATGCTAACTACTAATAGTTGCAAGAGGAACTTGATAATAGTGATGCCCAAGGATGGAGGTGAATCAAGCATAAGTACTGTAGCGCAGCATCGTTCTTGCGTACTGTAGTAGCCAACAATAATTGTATTCTCCAATTTAAGCACAAACAGAACTCTTGAATTGAAGCTCTCCTGAATACCAAATTCAATGGATATTTCACCACCTCAAATGGTTGCAACACTAAAGAGTTGATCTTCTCCAATGGCTGACTGAATTCAGAAACCTTAGTTTCTTCTCCCAAATTTATATCAAATGCAATTCACAATAATCGGATGATTAACAATGAAGCTCTCCCCTCTATTTATTCTTTTCCTTCACCCTTCTAAAAGGAAATAAAATATTATTTAATTGCATTCAATAGAAGCTTCCCCCTTTCCAATATAATAATTAATTGTATTTCTAGAAAATGCACTCTCTAGAAGCTTCTCCCTTGCAATACAATAATTAATTGTGCTTCTAGAAAATTAAATGAATTAAATATAAAGTCACCTTTTTAATTTTAATTTTTTTAATGACTTTATAAGAAATAAATTTAATCAATTTCTCCTTATTTCTTCACTTAGCCTTCGAAAAATATAAAGGCTAAGAACTCCACTGAGATGCTAAAAAGATGGGGACATTACAATCCGCCCTCCTTGAAATTGCTCATCCTCAAGCAACTTCAAGTCCGGAAGCTGCAAAATTTCCTCATTCTCCCATGTTGCATCCCCTACTGGGAGGTCCTTCCATTTCACCAAATACTCCCTTATAGTACGCCGCCTCAAGTTTTTTCCCTAAAATCAATGATAGCCTCTAGCACCAATACCAATTTTCCCTCATCATCCAAGGGTGGAAGCACTGTAGAAGGAACAATATGATGTCCAAGCGCCTTCTTGAGGCGTGACACATGAAAAATGTTGTGCACCTTGCTCTTTGCGAGCATATCTAACTCATAAGCCACCTCTCCCACTTTCCTAATAATCTTGAATTGACCATAGTATCGTGGCTTAAGTTTCTCAGCACCACTCTTCTTGAGAGTGGATTGACGATAAGGCTACAACATAAGATACACCATATCTCCAACCTCAAAAGTCCACTCAGTCCTTTTCTGGTCTGCATACTACTTATGTTGATTCTGTGCCTTGGTTATATTATCCTTGGGAGTCTTAACAATGTCTTGACTCTCCTTTGACAAATCACCTGCACTGGGCACTCTACTGTCACTCAAAAGCAGATCCATAAAATTGGGTGCCTCATACCCATACAAGGCCATAAAGGGTGACATTTGAATAGACATGTGATAAGTGGTATTCTAGCAATACTCACAAAGATAAATCCACTTTACCCATGCCTTTTGTTGCCCTGCTATATAATTTTTGAGATATCCCTCAACTCATTTATTCACTATCTCTATCTGACCATCTGTCTGAGGGTGTTCACTAGTACTTAGAGTGAGCTCTATCACACACAACCTGAATAGCTCCTGCCAAAAGTGACTCATAAACCTGCTGTCTCTGTCACTCACAATGCTCTGAGGTAAGCCATGTAATCGGAATATCTCCTTGAAGAACAACTTCGCCACCTGTGCAGTAGTGTAGGTAGCAGCGATCAGAAAGAAGTGTGCAAACTTCGTAAGGCAATCCACAACCACATATATGCAGCACCTACCTTGAGCTCTAAGCAGTCCTGTGATGAAGTCCATAGAGCAACACTCCCACTTCCTATCAGGAATCAGAAGTGGCTAAAGTAAACCAGTTGGATAGGAGTGTTCCTGCTTATTTTGTTGGCAAGTGGGACACTCCCTAACATACTAAAGTACCTCTGCTTTGAGCCCTTTCCATGTGAAGCGCTCTCTAATCTGCCGGTATGTCTTGTAAAAACCAAGATGTCCTGCCATAGGTGAATCATGAAAAGATTTCAGAACCATCCTCCTCACTGTTGAGCCTAAAACCAAAAATATTCGCCCTTTGTAAATGATGAGCTCAATCACAAGGGGGTATCTACTATCCTGAATAGTTCCATCTATGAATCCAATCATCCACTCATCCTTTGCATACTCTGCAAGAATCAAGTTTCTCCAATCCTCCGATATATCTGTCAATAAGCTCAAATGGGGCCTACGGGATAAAGCATCAGCAACTACATTTTGTGTCCCCTTAAAATATGCAATATCAAAGTCACAGGACTATAACTTACTCACCCACTTCTGCTGCCTATCATTGAGATCTCGCAACCAAAAAGTGTTTTAGGCTATTATGGTCGGTTTTGATACAAAATTTGCTACCTACCAAATATTGCCTGAATTTAGCCAATGCATGCATAATGGCTAACATCTCCTTATCATTTATGTCAAAGCTCCGCTCTGGCCCTCTTAATTTCCTGCTCTCATAAGCAATAGGGTGCTTCTCCTACATAAGCACCGCTCCAATGCCCTCTCAAGAAGCATCATAGTGTAGCTCAAAAGGTTTGTTGAAATCTGGTGATGCTAGCACTGGACAAGAAGTCGTCAACTCCTTAAATTTCTCAAAACACTCCTGCGCTTCAGGAGTCCACAAGAAAGCTCCCTTTCTCATCAAATCAGTCAAGGGTGTTGCATGCCTAGAATATCCATCCACAAACCTCCTGTAGAAACCACATAATCCCAAAAAGCCCCTTAACTGTGTAAGGTTCACCGGTGAAGGCCACTCCACAATGGCATGAATCTTTTTAGGATCCATGTGTATGCCTTCTGCACTGATGATGTGAACCAAATACAACAACTCTGTCATACCCAAATCACATATCAACTCCTTTGCATACAAGGACTCTTTGTGCAATATATCCAACACCGTGTCAAGGTGAACCAAGTGCTCCTCCCAAGATCTACTGTACACCAAGATATCATCGAAGAAGACAAGTACAAATTTCCTCAACTGGGGATGGAAAACCCTATTCATTGTTGCCTAAAAAGTAGCAAGTGCGATAGTTAGCCCAAATGGCATAACTACAAACTCAAAATGGCCACAATGACATCTAAAGACTGTCTTCTCGATGTCCTACTCTCTAACTTTGCTCTGGTGATAACCTGATGTCAAATCTATTTTTGAGAAGCAAGCCCCATGAAGCTCATCTATCAACTCATCAATCCTGGGAATGGGGTACCTGTTTTTAATTATCTTCCTATTAAGCACCCTGTAATTAATGCACATCCTCAATGTCCCATCCTCCTTTACCAACACTACTAAAGAAGCAAAAGGAGAGACTTACTTGGTCTAATGTGGCCCATAGCAAGTAACTCCTTTATGATTTTTTCAATTTTATCCTTCAACCTCTTCAGATGCCTGTAAGGTGTAATCATGATGGGCTTAGCCCCCTCCTCTAACTCAATGATGTGCTCAATACCCTTGTCTGGTGGTCTACCTAGTGGAATGTCACTGAACACCTTAGAGTGTTTAACTCTAAGCTCCTAAATATCAGAAGGATGTTCAGTCTTTTGATGTCCCTCTTGTGATGATATTAACATGCACTTTGCTGCCCGCTCTACCTGATCATGTCAAATCAATCTAGCCATCTCCAGAAAGAGACCATTCTGAAATCACTGTCCCTGATTGCCTTAAGAATCTGTCTTCCCACTCACTTTAAACCTCATCTCCATCTCCTTGAGATTAAGAGTAAACTCACCAATATCGTGCAACCAACTCATCCCAAGGACTATATCTATATCTCCCATAAGCACAACATAGAAATCTGCCTTAAAGGCATAGTTATTAACTTCTGAAGGGAGTCCAATGATCTTACAATCACAATTGCGAACATAGCCATCAACTATCCTCACTCTAATTCCCCCAAACTCCTTTGTTTGTATGCCACACTTCTCCACCAACCTAGCATCAATAAAATTATGAGTGGCACTAGTATCAACCAAAGTTATAACTCGCTGTCCAGCAAGTACTCCTCTCATTAGAAATGATCCTTCCTGCTTAATACTAGAGAGACAAGCTGCCCTAAGTTGCCCATCTCCTTCCCCATCCATGGACTCCATTTTAGACAAGTTTCCAGCCTTGTCTTCCTTTTTTTACCATCTATTCCTCTATATCAGACTGCTGGTCTGAATTATCTGATTATGATTCCTCATAGTATGCCCACATAATTCAGAGCCCTTTGGTCTAAGAGGACAGTCATGGTTTGCATCATAGGGTCCTTTGCACTAGAAACATAATTTTTTCTTCCTTAAATCATTTAATGTTTCCCTGTCAAAGGGTACTGGAGTTTTATTTTTAGAATCATTTTTAAAATCAGTCCTCTCTAGTTTTTTATAAAATGGATTGTTATCCTTACTATAAGATGCTCCTTTGGACTGAAATTTGTTTGTTGGGACTGCATGTTCCATACTTCTTGTCTTTTTCATAGCTTCCTATAAAGAAATAGGATCAAATGCCTTTATCCAACCTTTCAGTGATTCGGATAGGCCCTCATTATAAAGAACTATCAATCTACACTCTGAAATGTTTGTCACCATTACTGCCAACCGCTGAAATACTCCAAGTTGTCTGTTTGTTTCAGCTATGCTAATTCTCGGAAGTAAACCTCTGGATCTTTCTTGTCAAATCTTTCAACAACCTATCCACAAAGTCCTGGTACTCTGTCACCTGATTATGCTTAAGTGTTATCATACCTTGGTACCACCAATCATGTGCTACTCCCTCCCAATGCAAAGTGGCATATCTGATATCTTCAATCTCTACCATTGGCCTCAATGCCAAGAATGTGTCAAGCTTATGAATCCAAGCTTGAGCTGTCATCTTACCACTCCCATCAAATGTAGGCATAGTAAGCTTGTAGGCATAGTAAGCTTGCTTGTAGCCCTCTTCAACTCACTATTTTGACCCCTAGGCCTCCTGTCCTGTCTAAGTGACCTGTAATGTTCTCTCCTCCGATTTACAAAGCATTCAAAGGTCATCCTCTCTCGAACTTGCGGTGCCAATAATTCCCATTCATCATTTGCAACCATAAGGATATCTGCAAATGTCTCATCCTCAACTTCCTCTGTTGGTTCTTGTATTGGTTCCTCTCTAATAAAAGTAGGATGTGTGGGCTTGTTTGTTGTTCTGGAAAGAGTTCTATGAGTTCTAGATGATCCCACTACACTCCTGTTATCCCCTTGTTCCAAATTTTGTTTGTCTTGTGGGTTCATGTGCTCAACCATGGTGGTGAGTGCTTGCAAAGCCTGAGCCATTAGCTCTTGTCCTGTAACCACTGCTCTGAAAAATTCCCTTGTTTCCTAATCCTCATTCCTATTGTCTCTTGGTAGGCTTCACTCTTACCTGTCACCCATGGTGTTTAGCTGCTTGATAAAATCTTGTTCCCTGTCAAACAAAGCTCACCTGATAGTGAAAAATCTGAGAGAGCCAACCCTAGGTGGCTTGTGATTGCTAAACCCTTAGGATCGCAGGATTTAGCTCTGATACCAATGTAATATCCCTTGCCCAAACTGATTAATTTTAGCTCAAGGAATATTGTCAAAAACTTGTATGTTGCCTTTCAATGCTAAGAAATTTAGAATGTTCACAAATGATATTACAATGCCTCTTAGAATGAACTAATATGCAAGTGCAGTTCTTTTGATATTTTCAATGCATATACATGGAAACTAGATATGGAATGCATACCTACAGCCAACTAACATTTTGAAAAACAATTGATATACAACTATTATGCTGATCATATATACTATTGGATAGACATTTCGTCAAACAAATGGTATGTAATATGTATCTCTTTTATTGAATTCATTCTCATGCACAATGTTGCTATGAGTTTGCCAAGACAAATGGCTTACAAAGATGACTACAGTAATGCCAAAATCTGATTCTGAATTATCGCAGCAAAATCATATGCCCTAAAAAAAATTACAATGTTAACTACTAATAGCTGCAAGAGGAACCTGATAATAGTGATACCCAAAGATGGAGATGAATCAAGCATATGTAATATAGTGCGGCATCATTCTTGCGTACTGTAGCAGCCAACAATAAATGTATGCTCCAATTTAAGCACAAGAGCACTCCTGAATTGAAGCTCTCCTGAATACCAAATTCACTGTATATTTCACCACCTCAAATGGTTGCAACACTGAAGAGTTGACGTTCTCGAATGGTTGACTGAAATCGAAAACCTTAGTTTCTTCTCCCAATTTTATATCAAATGCAATTCACAATAATCGGATGATTAACAATGAAGCTCTCACCTCTATTTATTCTTTTCCTTCACCCTTCTAGAAGGAAGTAAAATATTATTTAATTGCACTCTCTAGAAGCTTCCCCCTTTCCAATACAATAATTAATTGTATTTCTAGAAAATGCACTCTCTAGAAGCTTCTCCCTTGAAATACAATAATTAATTGTGCTTCTAGAAAATTAAATTAATTAAATATAAAGTCACCTTTTAATTTTAATTTTTTTAATGACTTTAAAAGAAATTAATTTAATCAATTTCTCCTTATTTCTTCACTTAGCCTTCAGAGAATGTAAAGGCTAAGAACTCCACTAAGTTGCTAAAATGATGGGGACATTACAGCTTAAGTGGATTCAAACTCAAGACCTCCCATTTGGAGCACCTTGCCTGAAAGACCACAATTATGACAAGTCTAAACAAGTACCATAACACTGATTGCATAAATAACAAAATGAACCATGATGCATGATTGTTCCAAAATGGAGCATAAAATTAACTATAATTGTTTCCCCTTGAATTGTATGATACAGTAAATCGATCTGTAACAAATATTTTGATTCCTTTTATAATTATCACAAAATTCTCTTTAGACATTTTTACACATCATTAATGGAGAAAGTATGGTAGCATGGATTCGAATAACTGAATTATATGATTAAAATGGCATTCTATAAAAAACAAAATGACGACTCTAGATATATCGATTATGAAGCAACAATGAAAGAAAAACGTCTAAATCTTTCCATAAAAAAGGAATGCACTTATATGAATCTTTTTATCATAGTTACTAGAAGACTCATACTGCCCTGACCCTAAGTACTTGTCTCTCATACCAGAAATGTGTGAGCATCTTAAAGACTTATAAGAAGATATCTCCATACATTACGAGACTTCATATTAAGATTCTTTGCATCTCCTATATGTCTCCCATAATAATTCCTTAAAATGAGGAAACTTCTAATATAAGTTTCTAAGATATATAAAAAAATTACAAAAAAAACCTTTTTTTTTATAGGTAATGGGGAAGCCTAGATTAATTATTATTATTTGTGGAAGTTAATAATTATTATATGTTAAGCTTTGAGTGGATTCGAACTCAAGACCTCCCACATAAGAGGCCCACAAAATACAGTTATGGTGTAGGCTCTTGCCTATTTACAAAAAAATCTTATAGTGCTGATATGTGGTTGATTAAGTTAAAAGAGCCATAGATGGAAAAATCATCGAGTTTTATGCTCAGCGAGTTTTTCTAGGAAAAACTCACAAAACAATGCCTAAAACTCTCATAAGTGTTTCTATCAATGCCTAAAAGGGAAAAAAACAAGAGTCATTTTTTCAGCTCAGGGGCGGGAGGATTTATACAAATATTACATTTAAATATAAATATTGTCAGGAATTTTGAGATAGGTTTCATAGGAGTTAAAATGCAGATTCTAGATTTTGGGGGGTTTCGAAAAGTTCATTTAAGTTATATTTCCTTTCTTATAATTTAAGTTATATTTCTATAAATATTGTCAGGATATTTGAGATAGGTAGCAGCTTCATCGGAGTTTAGATACAGATTCTAGATTTTTTGGGTTTTCAAAAAATTCCAAGCTTAGCCAAATTTCAGGATTCAGCATGCCTTCAAGCTTCAGCAGTGTTATCTCGCACAACCTATCCTAGCTATTTGTGATCAACTTGAAACTGGAACCTGATGGAACTCTACATTTTTTGCAATATTCAAATTCCCAAATGTCATGCTTGAAATGCTAAGGAGGGAATCTTCATATTCACTAGCTTGAAATGTGCAGGTTTGGGGATCCTTTCAGCAACCAAGGCTGGGATGTGATTAAGGGGAAATTTGCTGTGACAGGGTACAGGCACCATATTGTTCGCGTTATTGACCATTTTGTGTATCAAAGATATCTCTACATTGCTTTTTGAAATACTTGGAGTAAATGTATCTGAACTACTCAAATTGAATTAATACAAAGGGATATCTCTTTACCAGTGAAGGCTATTTGCAAAACAGATCCTGGATGCATTGCTTGTGCCGTGAGAAGCAAGTGTTATCCACTGTGATTTGACATTTGAAAATATACATTTTCAACAAGCTTCCAGTTAGCAGATATTATGATTATTGACTTTGGGACCAGCAGTACTGTTTTTCTCATTATGTTTTTCACAGAACTTTTCTTCTACGCTGGAATTTTTGTTTTTATCCATCTTACTAATAAATTGGGGGGTGGCGAGGACATTCAAGTTCATACAGAGCAGACGGCAGAGAAATATGGACAGAGCGGACCAAGAGACCAACCAGCGTAAATCAAGGAGAATATCTAGGCATCGCTATATAGTGGACAAAAGAGACGCACGACTCATGAAGGGGAATTACAAAAAAGAAAGGAAGTCATTTACCCCTAAGAGCTACGGAGAAGATTACTCTATGCACAAACACACGTCTGCAAAAATACGGTTACTTGTATCATTGAGGAATGCGCAAACCAAGGATAGAGGAGATTCACATTCATAAACTGAAGAAAAGAAAGATGAACTGTCAGCAAAATGAAATATTGATTTAGGAATTACTGTAATACAATATCAAATATGGAATTTCATTGCAGGCATACATACTTGGAGAGCAGGTGATATTTATACACAAGAAGGAATCATACATCATATCTAATCCAATAGACAGCAACAGAGTCTAATCTAGTCAGTGAAATAAATAGTCCCAGCAAATATTCTCCAAATCAAATTGAATATAATATAAACATCTGCATGTTTATGATACAGTAAGAATTGACAGGGGATCAAACACTAATTGCAACGATAGAAGAAGAGGGCCCAAATAATGTTTGCCGTTGATATTAATAATGCCAACATTCAGTATATTACAGCAGAACAGTGTTTCAGGATTACAGCATCAAGTTTTAGTCACAGTATTAACACCACAATGGAAGAGGGTATGCGAAGTATAAAGGAATGATGTCAGCTATGAGAATAGAGATGTATAGTCATACTAATAAAATATTTGTGAGACGAGAAATCTGTAAGCCAACAGTAATATGAAATTCATGACCTTTCTCATACACAACAATCACAAATAATATGATAGACTTGTTCATTCCACATGATACCAAAAAAAGAAGAAATACATTTGAGGACTACTACAACATATATAAAGACATAGGAGTTGCAAAGAAGGAAGACATGACCAATCAGTCTTAGAAGAACATACATCCAAATATAAATGCAGATAGAGGAACATGGGTTTCGAATGCCGGAAAGTTACCTTTGAAGGAGATTTTGGTGTCTTCACGCGATTCTTTCTATGCTTTGCATTTTGCTATCATAAGAGACTTTGCCGGCCATTTCTATAGAAGCCGGAGGATTATTGCGTATTGATTAATATTTGATGGACTTATATCTAACACTTCTCTGTGTTCATTGCAGGTTTAATGTACTCAAAGCATCTGAAGATGGCGTTGATTCACACAAAGCATATGGAAGAAGTTGTGCTTTGAGATGCACGTATCATATGAATCATGTTATAGCCGCTGCTTTAACATTCCAGATTATAAAACAATAATTTAATTGCCGCTTATACCAGAAGTAAAATCATATTAAAAATTCGGTATTAGTTATGAAAGGGTGCGGTGCTTGGAAAAGCAACGAGCACCCTTCACTCTCTGTAAATACAGATGTAATATCAAACAAAGGGAGACGAGGTACTCATTCATATTTTTCAAAATAATTTTCCAGCCTATGTACAAGGATATATTACATCATTTATTTGGTCGAGAAATGAACAATTGAACAAAGCTTCTGGATTTTGGATTATTGAGCAAATTTATATGCAAGTTCAAGATTGAAAATTTGCTGAAGAGAGTCTACATATAATTTTTATTTTCCGGCAAAATCTGTAAGAAGAATTTATTTAATATATTTGCATTAGAGTTTAACTTATTATTAATTGTGTCCTTTTATAAATGTCTTTTATTTATTTTTTATAAATATTTTAATATTCAGGATAATTGGATAGGATCATTATCGCATTTTAAATTCGATAAGCATAAATATTGTGAAATATTTTATTTGTTTCCATATTTATGTCTAATTTGTCTCTGTAAGAGTTAAAGTGCATTTTAGACTTATTTAAAATTGCATTTAAATAATTGATCCCTCACGTCTGAATATTAAAATTATTTATAATTTAAATATATTAGATTTTATAAAGTTTTACGTTTCAGTTGATAAATTCTGACTCTATTGCCCGTCTAATTAGGCACTGGTCTTTTCCTCTTAGTTCAAAATCCAGATGCTGGCAATTGTTTGAATTCTTGCCTTTGAAAAAATAATATATTCATATATTGCATTAATCTATATTTATCCTTTATTTAAATGTTATCTCCATCAATTTCTTTCGTTCTTAGTTCATAAATCTCAAGTTTGAAGTTATCCTATACTTCTTGCCATTTGGAAAATATTTATTGTGTTTGTGCTCTGATTGATCTGTTTTAAGTGTCTTGGATCTACGTGTTTCATCCAAGATTAGGTGCACCCGCCTCGGTCTTGTAGAGCCGGCAGAGCAGGGGATTTAGATCACATTGATTGATCCCATTAAGTTGGCCTTAACCAGTTGGATATCCCAGCATCGAGCAGGCAAGGCTCGTAGGATTCCAATCTGCGCTTTTGGGAACCAACAGAACCTAACTCATTTTCTCAAAAATCACTTGGTTTCAATACTATAATCTTGAGTCTTGAAAGACTTAGCTCAACCACTTGCTCACATCCAAGACAAGCATTACTTTCCATCATGCCAAAATTGCTCAAACTATCTAAACTCTACTTGTTTCTTTTGTAGCCTCATTTATTAGCTCATTAGATGTGTCATCTCATGGAATTTTACCAAAAAAAAAGTATTTTTAATGAAATTTAAGTTGTTTTTTAGGTCCCCAAGTTTATTTTTGGGGGTCTTGGCAAGCTTTTTCCTAGTGCGAGTTTTCCATCTATGAAAAGAGCTAAATAAATACGCAAATAAATTTCTAATTTTCTAATTTTGTTCATGTGGTGGAAAATTTCCTTACAAAATCCTACACAATAATATAAAACAAAACCAATAATAATGCTTAAGATAAGATATACACATTCATTGATTTTTAATCATCGGCTTAAAATATAGCCATCTCTTGGTTGCCCCCATACTATGTTTTTATAAATAATGGTATTCCCCTTCTAGTTTCTTTGTCACCTAAAAGTGCTTATGGTTCAAAATATTCTTTCCTATCATAATTACAATTATCAAATCTCAATATAAGCAATCAATTTTAATAGTTTGAAATGTATTTTTATTTTTATTTTTAAAGCATTTCAGTATTAGATGTTATTTAAAGACATCTGTTCTTAAAGATTTACCATGAGATAATCCATCATCTAACACATATATTTTGTGCGAACAGAAAGGAGGCAATATTTTGGCCAATGATAACAAAATTATGATTACTAGAAGTCCTAGTTTCTGTTTTGAAAGAAAAAAAAAACATTTTTTAATGAATCTTTAATCTTACAAGGAAAATGTGTTTGTCCAATGTCTTAGAATATATAGTCCACCAATATAACTAAGAAGGGGGGGTTGCGGGGGGGTAAATCAGTTATCCAACTAATATCACAATTACCAACCTTATTAAACTTTAACCATATGAGCAATAGAATCTGAAACCACAACAAGATACTCATACACACAATAACACCAGATGTGTTAACTAGGGAAACCCTTGGTTCGAGGGAAAACCCCGGTGGGGATGGTACCCACAAGATGATGTACTACTATAAAAATTCCTTGTTAGAGCATGGACACTGTAAGGAGTTTATGAATACATTTAGTATATATTTGTCCCTATTAGGAGACTTTGAGTCCCTATAAGGAGAATCCAACCGTGTTAGGAGTTGTGGAAGGCGGTTGGACCCACTGCACAAACAGCTTGAAGGGCAAGACCAATGAACCCATTGTCCAAATGATCTCTGTATTATTCCTTGTAGAATAATATAAATGAAATGTACTTCCTTCCTTTTCTTCTATCTTGTCAACCGAACTTCTACTCCTTCTGATCTTGTAACCAGATCACAAAACTCGCATCCAATAATCCCTTGGATCACTTACACGCATTTACCAAATACTCTGCTCATTTTCGCACTTTGCACTTCATACAACAATCACCACATTTTACAATCAACGAAAACATCTTTCCTTTATACCATATCTTCAAAATAATTCCTTGAGTCGGCCTTAAGGCTTTCCAAATTAATTATAGTAAGATAATTAATTAATTACAATGACAATTGCAATGTCGGCTCATAGTCTATACAAAACTTCACACGTGTGATTCTAGGGCTTGCGCAATCACTGACGTGACCAACAGACTGTCCTCTATCACTACCTAACTTTGCATCTTCTCATTACATCTCAGATGAAAGATAGTGAACAAACATTAGGAATTGCTTTCCCAATACTGTTTCTGAACTCCTCTTTGTAAATTAGGTACAACTTTTGTACATCTTTGACTTAGACTCTTCGCACTCGACTACGTCATCAGGACAGAGTAGAACATGTCCATGATTGCACATCAACAAACAATCAAAACATTGTTTGTACCATTAAGATCTTTGTCTGCTCTATCTGCTACTCAGCCAGTCTCTACAGAAACCATGCTAAGTTGACATCAATGACAAACGCAGTCATGAATGCAACATGTCAATACTCTCCAATGCTCATGATACTCACCCAAAGTATTGTCATCAACATTCATGCTAACACAATGGATGAACTTGAGTGCTAAAGCATTAGGGGCTTGCATAATTGGTTGCCATGTTCCTAGTGCAACTAAAAATTTATAATTTTGGGGGGCGTTTAATTTTTTCATTAAAAATGTGGCTCCATTTAGTTTTATTTTTTATTATATAATTATAGTTATTTTCTAAAGTAATTTTAAATTTAATTGATTCCTCTTGTTAATACATTCAAAATGAGCCTACACTTGTGAAAAAACTATAAAAAGCTCCCAATACTATGCCTTGTGGCTCCAAATGTCAAAATTCCTATTTCAAAAGATTTGTAATGCTCGAAAAATAAGCATTTGTAACTTAACAATGCAAAAATGCTCAAAACTTAGGGAATCAAAACCAGATTAGTTCAAAATGCTCATAAAGGGAGCACATACAACTTGGAGGTTTTGAATGCTCCGAAAACGAGCATACAAAACAAAAAGATTGTGGATGCTCAAAATACGAGCAGGCATTGTGAATGCCCAAAAAGCTAACCACTATAACCGTTAAGAAGAAGTGCTCAGATAAGTCAAATACACAACCTTTGAAGAGTTAGCATTGTTGAAATCCTAAGCACTTCTAACCCACAAGCTCAACATACCTATCTGGGCATTCAAGAAACTCTTTCGAGAAAAGATAACCATAATTATCTGTGGCAAAGCTCTAATGGATGCAGGTAAGCAAGAACCACATGAAAAAATGTCTGATATGATTGCAATCTTTATAAGAAGAAAGTGTTAAAGAGATGTTGAGTTCATTGAGAGTTGCAAAGTCCAAATCTTATAATATGCACAGACAAACTCAAGATTTATGACAGAAATGTTCAGTGTGCATGAGATCTGTGGGAACATCAACTTGGCATACAAGTTGTTTAGCTGGATACCTTGTGAAGATTGTGAGCTGTGAAATGATCAGTGCAAGGTCTTTCTATTGAAGTATAGTTGAAGTGTTTAACAGAAGGCTTCAAAGAGATGCTGCACCAGGAAATTAACTAGGATGATTTCTTGATGTGCATATGAAATGTATTGCCTGCCACCTACAGGACAAGATGTCTGAGAGAAATCTATAATAATTGCACAGATGTAAAGATACATTTATAATTACAAAAAATGCAGTTGCCAAGTTACAAAATTAATAACACTGTTGAAAGAAGGCATTGGGATATTCAAGCAAATGTAGTTGGAAAAACTCCAACAGACCGTTCGGCGAAATTTGGAATCATGAACATCACCATCACATGAAAAATGTTTTGATAGAATGTCGCCAAGAAAGATCACCAATGGAAAAACATGTGATTGCTGCAGGATCCCATAGGGTAGATATTTACAAGGTTTAAAATCAGCCCAACAAATGCAATTGGAAACCATATAATACAAGTCTTGGTGACTTTTGACAACATCCTTCCTACCGTACCGGAGTCTAATAACAGCAGAGATATATGAAAAAGGTCACTGTGAAAGTTCAAGAAAATACCGAACCCACGCCATTTGGATACTCTCAGTGTGGAATGAACTTCACCAAAGCATAATGAAGTCGACTTTTAGTTCATACAACTAATCAGACAGTTGTAATAAGGAAGAAAGAAACATGTAGGAGCAAAGATGATCCACTTGAATTGTTTGACCAAATACCTAAGAGGGATGTCATCGCGGGGCTCAAAGTAATTGCAGAGATGCGCATGTGGTGATTGCATGACATAAGAAAAAAAAAATTGTTGAAAAGGCTTTAGAAAATTCACAATCTTTCCACCAATCATATTTCTTCCACAACAAAATTCTCACAGTGAAAGCCAAGACATAGCACGTCAATTGTTTGACCAAAATACTTCAAAAAGGATGACATCATGAGAAATGAAATGAACTAATGGTGGGCAGCAAGAATAGAAGCTCTCCAGCTATTGCATCGACAGGTGTAAAGCCAAATTTTACAACATTTACCTGCATTCCTCTTGCTTGAACCAAAACAGCATCCATGAATGTGCCATGAACATCCATCAAAGCTTATTGATGAAAAAAAAAAATTGTCAAATATTATCATTGGAATGTGTCGGTAGACATACATTCACCATATGGAAACTCAGACAACACATATGAACTGTTAAATAAGCCACCTCAAAGAAATGTCATCTCAGTTGCAATAAGCGCAGGTTATGAACAGTTTGGTTTTGTTGAAAAGGTTTTAGAAACTTTCAATTCAATGCAACCAACAATTACAAAGCCAAACTATACAACGGTCAACCATAGCAGATTTCCTCCTGTCTGCCAATTTGGAAGCTTCAAAACAACATATGTGCATCCATCAAAGCAGATCAAGTGGATTTTTATCAGATTTTGTAGATGCAAGTGTGCTAGCAGATGTAAATGCACAGTGTGGGCATACATAGAAAGGCTATCAACTACAGAATGCCTCAATGAATTATCATTCCATGGAATGAAACAAAATGATTGCAAGAATAGGATAAAAAGGGCTATGTTTATAAGCTTCAAAACTATGCAGCAAATTGAACCTTTGACAGTGTCCTCTTTTATCTATGACAAATGAAAGCTTTAGAAACAGTTATAAATGCCCATCAAAAAATGATGTAGAGAATTACACCAATATTATAATTGAAGTTGCTCTCATGCAAATATGTGGACTCATAATCACATGCCATTATTGTTTTATCAAATTCCACAAAGGTCAAGTCCGAAATGATGAAAGAAAATGGTTGCAGAATGAGCACAATGTGGTTCACAGAAATGTGGTCTTTCAGCACATTACAATTGTGTGAAAGAAAAATCAATTTGTTGTTGAAGGCCTGCCAAAATTTCAAGTAATGTAACTGGGAGGTCTAAAGTCGAATTGTTTGACCATGCACCACTATTATTACCATTTTGAGAAGCTTGAGTATAGGGATTTTGTTGAATCATATGTCAATGTTCTCATAGACACACAATACCATCTATTCTACCAGTCCATCAGTCATCCTCAAAATATATTTTCTCAAGAAATGCAATGAAACAATGGTAAGATGGATCTATTGAAAAGGTTCTGGAAACTTCAAAGAATGTACGGCTAGAAGGCATAGAGCCTAGAGGTTATACCAAAACCCTTTTTGCCCTCCTTCCCACCTGCTCGAAAAGGAAGTTTCAAACTGATTATGGACATGGATCAAAGCAGGGTAGAAAGGGCATTTTTGTCAAATATTATAGCTGAAAAATACATTGTAAACATTCTTGCACATGATGCCATTCAAACTGTGGTAATTATGTGAATATGTCTTCTTTAACCATAGAGATTGAGTGCAGATATGTGCTGAGGAGATTTATTTTGAAATCCAAGATTTGACTTCTGCTGTCATGACACTCTATATACAAAATTTGTATAAATCAATTTAGAAAACATGATTTATTCAGTGGAACACTTTGGAGAAATATCATCCCATAGAATGAATAGATTGATACATCACACATAAAATGCGCATATTTCAGTATGATGGAATTTTACAAAGACAATTGACAGAGATAGAAGATGGCAATGAAGGATGTTCGGCGGATTCAATTAGAGTGTGCTCCCTTGAAGAAAATATTCTAGACAAATGAATACTGCTATATCAATGATCAATACACCAAGCTAAATGCTAGAGCATGAGAGGAATCTGTTGCTTACATCATCAAGATCAATTATTCAACCTTCTTCTCATAATTTACAATTTTCAAGTTAGATTTCTATAATAGTGACTTTTGGTAACTCTGGTCAAAGTTAGGAAGCTGACCATTTTTACCCAAAGTTTGTGAAGCTCATAACCTTGATCAAATCCCGCCAAAATAAGTTTGTTACTAACCTGGAGAAGGTAGTTATCAGGAAGATGCCTATAAATACAAGGCTTTGCAACGTAAAAAGGGGGGAACTTTTTGGCACTTTAATTCCATATTATGTACAATGGTTTTGAGTTTGTAAATTCTCAAAAGATAATAAAGAGTGCATTTTTCCGTATGTCTAGATGTTCTTCTGAATTATGGTCACTAATTTCTCGTATGTTAAATTAGTAATTCTTTTATACATCTATGTGGATCATTTCTATTTTGTGTAATTGGTGCAGTGAAACACATTCATCTCCCGGTATCATGATGTGAATTAGGATAGTGTATCATTTCGTATGTCAGGGTCTGCTATCCATTTTCTGTCATCTTTGCGTTTTGAGCAATATATCCCCTTTGTAATCACTATCCATTCTAAAATCTCTTTTGGTATTCGTATGTTATCACTGGGATTTCTTCTGTTTATATTTCTATGATTTTATGCTTTCTCCTTTATGTACTTTCAGGTTAAAAGTACACAAAAATACTAAATACCCACATCATACGAGTCAACTGACCCTCTCAAGCGCAGAGGAAGATTGCAATCTGATAGTGATTGATTGCAGTCTATCCAGCTGTCGGAATAGCTGTCACTGCCCATAAGGCAAACAGGGTCACTCATAAAGAAGCACTTACAGTGACAAATCTGTTTACCAACAATAATTGAGATGTATATTCAAGTCCCCACAAAATGAAATGTTGAAATCGGGAAATATTCCGGATCAAGAAAAAAAAAAGTTGGAAGAGGTTTAACTACGAAGTCCAGCAACCCCAAATCAAATGGCCTTGAGTCGTCCTGTCATCTAAACTCGTGACAAATCAAAAGAAAGGCATTTTCTTTTAGACAAAAAATCATTAAACGTTAATTATCAAAAAAAGTAGAATTTGATATAGCTATTAAGTGATAGCAAAGTTATCTGTGGAGACATAAAAGCTGCATGAAACTGGGAAAATTGCCCATCAAACTCGTGCGTTTGTGAGTCTCCATTTGAATCTACAGAAAGCACATCTCTCCGCAGTTAAGCTAAATATATGTCTAAACTCCCAAATTAGCAGCTCCTATATTGGCCAGAAAGCCACCGAGATAAAAATGCAAAAGGGTTCTCACACAGAGAAGTAAAAAGGGTACAAATTCGGACAAACCGTAAGAGCGTACAGACGAAACCTACTATTTCACCATTGAAAGGTCTGATTAATTTATTTTTTTTAATTTATAAAAAAATTGCAGGGAGAGAACAAAACTTACATTTACGATCCTACAGTTGAAACCTGGTACTTCTCCACTGGAAGGTCTGACTAATTTTTTCTTTAGTTTATAAAAAAAATGCAAGTAGGTAATAAAACTTACACTTAGGTCTCTTGGAATGTCGCCTGGGTGCAGCGGCTCCATCGCCTCCGCCAGATGCAGCAGATGTGGTCGCTCCGTTCGAATTCATCGAGTCTCTACCAAATCTTCCCCAATTTTGTCCAGGCCTTCGCCAAATTGTTTGAATGGGTTCTCTCTGTTTTACAAATTGTTTGAGATGGGCTCTCGTTTTTGTGTGCAAGGCCAAATTGTCCTTCCAGTATTTTCAAAACTGTGGCTGATATAAAAACAGAATTGTGAATCCTCGGAACATTAGGAAAACAAATGTGATAAATTTCAGTCGAACCGAAATAATATTAAAGGAAGTTCCCCATCCACCTTGTTTGACTGAGATTGTCAATACAGCCGATCAGGTCGTCATTCCCCACGCGGAAACTGGTGCAGTCGGTAATCCTTCATTTGGCTGGACTCGCCGGTTATAAACACGGTCCCTTTTGTCTTCCTTTACCTTTATGTTCGACAATCTTTTTAAAAAACAAATCAAAATATTTAGCATTTCATTATTCTCGTATATCCAAGAATTAATGGTAGCTTCCTCTGTTTCGCATCCGTGGAAAGAAAAATTTTAACTCGCTTTGCATTCTTTTTGAGTTTTGACTTTGATGACGCCAAAGTTTCTAGAATTTCAGTTGTGGAAAACTGGCTAAGGCAGGGGTGGCTAAGGCAGGGGTGGTATGGGAGGGGTTTGGGCTCTATTTTTGTGGAGCGGGTGGCTCTATGGTAATATTTTAGAGGGGCTTAAGCTTGAATTAGAATCTTTCCTACAAAATAGGAGCCCCGGATTTTTAGCCCTCTCAATTTGAATGGGTAAAAATGGAGTGGGGCAGCTTAGGAAAGATTTCTGCCATTTGTCAATCCTACTCATCATTTTCCCACCTATAATGAAATAATCTCACTAAACAAATTTATGAAGAAATATTTTTTTAAAATTTTCCAAAATTCATGAGACAATCATCTTCCTTGAATTTAGGGGCTAACTTTTAGAGCGGATTCACATATAAATCCCTAAGATCGCTTCCTTTTTTAAATATGCCTAAAAAATCTCAGTGGCACCCACTCTACTTTTAAGGAAGTGGGTACCCATGGGACCCCAACATAAGAATACCTAGTGCTTCGTAATATTATTATTATATTTTTATATTATACTAACACTTGTACTTGTAAGAGGTTCAAGGGATAAGCTGATAGATTATTTTATGAATATTATCATTGTATGAAATTGCATAGATCACTAAAGGATTCAACATAATTTTCTTATGAAATATGAGATTGTTGGTCATGAAACAATATTGGTTAGGATGGTCCAAAAGTGTTTAACAACAAAGGTATTTGTGAAGGTGAATAGTAGTTTATCAATATAAGTGTAAATTGTCATTATAAGCATGCATAATGTTTGATAAATGTAATCTATGTAAGTAAAAGTAAGTGTGCCAAATTTGATAGTACAATATTTTTGTATGGGTATAACTTACCAATGCCTACTTATTTTGATCTAAGTATCACGTGTTATAATTCAAGATCGAAGACAAATTGTAGACGATTATTTGAAAGTAGGTCTTTGCTTAAAATCCTCAACCTACCGAAACGATTGCAATCCAAGCAAGAAATATGCTACAAATTTCCATTTGAACTTTTCTACCATGGAATACATAGATCTACAAAGGCAAAAAATTTCAATGACAAGGAAATTTTCAGATTCACATGAGGAATAAACCCACCCCCAGGAACTTGATCTACGCTACTCAAAAAAGCGGTTGGTCCTTGTACATTTTCTCTATCGTGAGGATACTCTTAACTCATCTAAGGTGGAATGTTATAGGAGCCTTCCTATTAAAAAGATTTGGATTACAAAATTAGAGGAGAGAGGGCTTGTTTACTCAAGAGATGGGCATTGATCGACCAATCGCTACTACTTCATCATCACAAAAAAAGGACTTTACTAAGAACATTACCTATTATGATGTCAAGGTAAGTGTCAAATGATCGTGGAAAATGATAGGTGTTGACTAAATAAGATGATCAAAGGTTGGGCTTTATAATGGTTTGGTAATTTAACAATTTAAGTTTGTGAAAGAATTATGATTTCCTTCTAGTTGAATTTTTTTAAAATTATGAAAAAATCTTAAAATCACAAACCTAACCTTATTAATTCTTTATTAATTAAATAAAACAAATGAAATGTAATATTTTTCCATAATACCTAACACTAAACACCATAGATATGTTGTAAACAATGAAGAAAGATCCCAACACTAATCAACATAAATATGTAAAAAATGGAGAAAGATTAGAACAATGTGTAGTCTATTGATAGAAACTCCATTACATATTTCTAAGAATAGGTTACCAATTTTTATTCCAATAAGAGATCTCGGGCGATAATTAAATATACACCACTGCAAATATTACAACACAAGAGAATGTCTATAAATTTGACTCAAACCTCTGTACATTACACAGATGCGATAAATTTGAAGCACAAACAATGAAGTTTGACATAGTAAAGAGACAACAAGGTACATATAGATATGGCCAAGTTGGACCTATCTACGTAGATCAATTAGAGATCACGCAAAGAAAAACATAGCCAAATGCCATTTTCAAAACAAACAAACCACATTTTTAGTTGTTTTGTACCTCAGTGGATTCGAGCACCTTTTGCTTCGACGTATTCCATTTGGGCTTCAATCCACACTCCTGCATGACTTGCTTGCACTTACCAACTATGTGAAATGCCTCCCACATCATATCTTCCTAGTGTTCTAATGTCCATTCTTTAAAGCTCCTTACCAGAATGCTAAGCAATTGCTCTAAGCAATCAGCAATAACATCTATCAAGTAGATATGTAATTCTTCAATATTGATGGGATCCTATCTTTCAAGTCATTTTCATACTCTATACATGTAACTCGATACAATTTCATTCCAATCCTTTGAATCCTGTGGTCCCTCATAAATAAGCCCATCTACTCTTTTAATGTCTTGATCAATTTCATCGACTTGTAGCAACTTGTGGTCTCTCAGCTACTTCTTGGCTTCTTTCAATAATTCTTGAGAGACATTTATGGCATTATTGTGGATGCCTCGTGCACTCTCTCAAGTTTTTTAAATTCGTTGTCGGCAACCATACTCACCAGATCAGCCTCAAAGTTGAAAACTTGAGTCACATCAATATTGTTGGGTTATTATGTACTTGAACTCTCCACAAAGCTCATTAAGTCCCAAGCTTGCTTGTAAGGTTTTGTAGCCTCTTTATTCTGATCATCTCCTTCTAGTTGTTCGATGATGATTATGAGCAACAATATTGTTGTCATCTTCCACCAACTCTCATTCATTGCAGGAAAATAATCCTTTACTAGCTTTACAGGTGGCAAATCTTCATCGGGCTTAAGTACAAATCTTTCCAGTCCCTCACCTCTCTCCCCTACTATGTGAGACTTTATTTCCCTAAAGCTTGCACCCTTTCTCCTATAGTTGTTGCATGTAGTCTACAATATTGAATACACTATGCAAGTTTTCATTCACATATGCTCTTTTTTTAATTTTGCAAAAGCTACGATCTTTTTTTTTTTTTTAGTAGTTGGACCTGTGTCGCAGTGGATACATAAAGATAGGAGTATTAGGAAATGAGTGGTTTTCTTTGGCGTTAGAAAATTGAGATGAAAAAGGGGGATAACACATCATTATACCACTTACACAGTTGTGCTTTGTTGCTGATTAACACAAGATGCATTTTCATATCTCCCCTGTGTAGAAGTGTGGAGGAAATGAGGGAATTGTGGAAGAATTGAGAGGAGAAATTGATGGTGCCATGAGGCCTGCCTTCCTTCCGATCACCATTTTTTTTTCTGCCTTAGCATTTAATTTAAGATGCATCATGATCAATCAAACTTACAGAAGGAAAAAACCATTCCTAGCTTTTTCATTAAACAATAAATAGAAAACCAACACAAATGTTCTTTTACATGCTAAGTTGTCATAAATGAAGAATCTTAAGACTTAGTCATTTGCGAAATATTTGAATGAGCAGAAGGATAATGAGGAGCTGAATAAGGCACAGATGGTGGAGAATAGGACATGATGTGGAAAATCTCACTCGGAGTTCGTAAGATTGAGTCATTAGCGCACTCAGTCTTAAAAAACTATTTGTAAATGGTAGGGAATGTGATAAACAAATACATTCTAATTTTTTGCGTGAGACAGATGACTGTGCATGAGACAAAAAAATGCATTTATTTGGAGCATTCGCTCCATAAGAGAAGCCTATCGGCTTAAAAATACATTGAACCAAATCAGAAAAAAAAACTTAAAAGTGTTATCAAGATAAATTAGAAATTAAATAAGATATAAATAATATTTAATCCTTAACTTAAAAATTCTATTTACATTAAACATAAAACACTTTCTACAATCTCTATTCATTCTCAATATAAAAATAGCAAAAAATATAAATAAACTAAAACAAAAATAATAATAGTCACACATTAACATAAAATCCTTTTTAGAGACTCTATTCATTTTTATCCAATATAAAAATAGCATAACATATAATTAAACTAAAACAAAAATATTAAGAGAGAATAATTATAGACATGCATCTGGCCATACACTCACTTACTACTGAATGTAAAACCGCTTTAAACCAAATTAGATAAAAACTTAAACACAAGATGAATTAGTCATGCAATTTAATTAATAATAATAATAACAATAAAAAAATAGAGAGTCCAAGTTTTGTTTTAAAAAAAAATTCCCTACCCTAGTTTCTATAATTATGAGTAAACTCGCTTTGCTATATTTAGTTTCATACCCTGAATTGTGTTCTTGTACTGAAAAATGCCTATGTCACATAGGACCAGTCTACTCCGGACACTTATTCACCGACGTCATCCACATAAGCAAAAAAGAGCCAATGTCTCAAGAGAGTACATGGAGAGCACGGAAAGAAGATGAGATGTGGAACATGTAGGGCAAGAACCGATAAATGATGTGGCAGAGAAAGGATATAAAGAGCGACATGGACATGCTCGCCATGTTTGTCTCGACTAGCCCTAAATTCTACTAAGCTGCTCTTCGTTCGACATGTGTCGACGAACTTATGTTGGCGAGGGAATATAAAAGCAACAGAGGAGGAAAAAAGGACAGAATGAAAGGGAAAACTGATTGTGATTGTTGTTGTCATAAATAGAAAACCAACACAAATGTTTTTTTACATGCTAAGTTGTCATAAATGAAGAATCTTAAGACTTAGTCATTTGTGAAATATTTGAATGAGCACAAGGATAACGAGGAGGTAAATAAGGCACAAATGGTGGAGAATCACACATGATGTGGAGAATCCCACTCGGCATTCGTAAGACTGAGTCAATAGCAAACTTAGTCTTAAACAACTATTTGTAAATGGTAGGGAATGCGATAAACAAATACATTCTAATTTATTGTGTGAGACAAATGATTGTGCATGAGACAAAAAAAATGTATTTATTTTGGAGTGTTCGCTCCATAGAAGAAGCCTATCGGCTTAATTATTGTTTAATTATTATAGGCAATATTATTGCATTTACTATTTACTTCTACTTATATGAAATTTTTAATTTATAAAATGAATGAAATTATTTTACCTTAATTTAATTGGCTAATTATTTGAGGTGTTATAGGCAAATTTCTACGAATCACTACCAAGACAATATTCTTGATGCATAAATAAGAACCATCTAATATAATATAAATATAAGAACTTTTCAATAAAATAAAAATGTTAATACATAAATATAATTAAGCTATAATAAATTAGATATTATTTTAAATTCTAAAGATTTTTTATATTAAAGGTATGTTTTTGAAATAAGAAGTGACAAAAAACAAGGGGGTCGGCCCTTACAACCAAAAAGTTGGTTACCAACACATTACCAGCAGAGACCAACAGAGGACATTAACGAAATAAACTAAAGTTCCACTTAACCACAGTAATACTTATGCATGTTACTAACCGGCATAATATTATGAACAAAACCATCTAAACTATAGTAGAAGTCTATTATGTCTATCATAGTAAAGGTATGTTATTTTTATAATATTCCAGTATTAAATAATTTTTAAAAATAGATTGATAATTGTCTTACTAAATTCAAAACTAGATTTTTATGATTTAAAATATTAATTAATCTATATTAAATATTATCATTCCTTAGGCAAAAGTCTACAATGCAACGGTAACTTGCAAGCCTCTTATGTGGGAGGTCTTGGGTTCGAATCTACCTTTATTTATTTAACATATAATAATAATTAATTCCAACAAATAATAATAATTAATCTAGGCTTTGGTTGTTTACCGATAAAAAAAATGTATCATTCCAATCAAATTAATTGATTCCATATTATAATTATTTAAATTAATTTAATATTATATCTAATTAAACTATTACTTACGGCAAATACAAGTCACTATGTAGCACTTGTTTTTATAACTTTTAAGTTTTATGTTGTTTCATTTTGGGGGTTTAAAATTGTTAGGAATTGGATCTTTTCTTTTTTCTATTTGACATTTGTTTTAATTAAATTGTTGCATTTTTAAGAAATTGCTTGGGTTTTTGTTGAATAAGGATCATGGATGGACCAAAAACTATATGAATAGTAAAGGGAAGGGCTTGAAGATGAGGAGGATGAATTGGCTATTATTGGGATCATCAAGGAAAACTTGGCCTTAGTGACAGTTGAGGAGCTACATATTGATAATGCAGGCTTTTCCGTGCACCTAAACTATGGTCCCCTAGTGCTCTAGTTTGGCAAAAGCCTCAACGAGATTAAAGGCAAGTAATGTCCAATGTTGATGGGTATTTGTTCTTAATGGTTGTGTCCATATAGAGGACATCTAAAATATTATAGTATACTATATAGATTGGTTTTAATGGGGTTGGAGTGGCAAAAAATGTTGATTCCTTTGTTGGCTTGTTCCAATGAATGGGGCTTTTGTCATAATATGGGTTTTCTTTTTACTCTTGGGTGGGTGGGTGGGATAATGATTCCCTTGTAGACACCTACTTTGTGTATAGGGTGATAGTAGCTGTTGGGTTGGCCTTATTTGGACACTCATTTTCCTCTTCAAAGCATAGGGGTAACACATTTTATGATTAAAATTATGGGTTCTATGTGTTAGCAATTATTACCTACCAAAACAAAAGGAAGTGATATGGTATACTGATAAATAAAAAAGTGTATATTGTACATTTTAATATATATTTGGCATAATCATATTTCATCATATTGTTATTGCCTTTTAACATTTCATTTCTTGATTTCTACGTATATTTGGCATCATCTTAGAATACATTTATATATGGGGACTTGATCTAGGTGACTTTTCTAGACATAGATCTAAATGTTGAACATTTGAACTTTAAAAGTTAATTAAATCATGTTAACTCTCTCATACTAGTTGTTATGAGTTGACTTTCTATGTTTAGGATGATGTATGTGCTTGATCATTATATTAAAAGATATTCATTATAAAAAATTAGAATGGTGTTAGATATCTAGGAGTTATGAAAGGTTTTGTCATAAAGCCTTAAGAGTGTAGCATTGCAAATCATATAAGCATTACTTTAACATGAATCATCCTAAATGTTTTACGCACATGTTTTTTGCCTTAAACCTTTTGTCCAAACCCATATAATTGATACATTGTTGATCTAGCTCGGGCGAACATGACCCACATGATCCAACAAATTTTCCAAAGGTGTTCATGAAAATTGTCTATCCTTGCACATATTATACATCAAAGTCAAGGAAAGAAATTTTGACATATCATATTCTATTGAGAAAAATCCACAGGTTATAATTAAGGTTTGCACATTTAATTGCATAAAAATTATTGGTGTAAATAAGTATTTATTATTTACACTTTACTTGAGTTTACTTAGGATAATGCATTTCATATTAGTTGTCATGTAGACACCTAGGAGTTCAAATTTTTGTATTAGTTGTCATGTAGACACACAGGAGTTTGCATTCTATTTGAGCACATATTTTTTCACACCTCCTCTTTGTGTGATACACCTTTGTAATCTTATCCTCTCATTGTAGCACACACTTTCATGCACAATGGAGGATAATCCACTTTTGATGGAATGTGCTTAGTTGTTAGGCTTACCTCTTACATGCTTCTAATTATCTTTCTTTCCTTTATATGCAGGTACATCTATGATGTATTCATCCATTATCTTTTGATCATTGTTGAGATTCTCATTTTATCATCTCTTGTCTTTCTTGTGCTATCTCCTAAGCTTCTAGATCTTGGCATTATATTCATTACCTTTGGAAAATTCTTACATGGTATCAAATCCATAGGAGTCTTCATTTGTTGTCCATTAGAGACCTTCATTGTCTTACATCTTGGAGGGACACATTTCAAATCCAGGATCAGTATTCTTGTGGGAGGGAGCAAGAACTAACCTTGCTATTACATATGGGTAGTTGTTTCGGTGAATTTTGACTATAACTTTTCCTACCTTGGGAAAATGTCAAATCTGAGGCAAAAAAAATTCCAAATCAAAATCTTAAGGCCCAATTTGCAATTTGGTATGATTCTGGACATTATTGTATTTTGAATCTGAAATAATTAAGTTTCTGTCATTTATTTTCATTACTGGAATTATTATCAATTTTTGGATCTGCAATTTATTGTTTATCATTAGAATTGTTTTTTTGTAAAAATTTGGCCTATTAGGGTATTGGGTTACAATTAGATTGTGCAGGGTGTAGGGTGCAAGGTATGGGTCGTCAAACCTTGACCCTACTTAGATCAGTAGTCATATTGGGTAGATTGAAGCATGCATACAAATATTCATTCATACCTAAGGTGACTTCACATAACACGGGTTCAATATATTTTGATGACCATTCACCGAGTTACTCTCTATGGGTAGCATTATTTAAATAACAAAATTTACTACTGTGTGGTGAATGTGGGATTAATTGTAATGCCTACTCCTAGTTGACTTTTCTTATTATGTTGTTGAATTCTTTTAGGCCAATTTTATGATTAGCGGTACTTGTTTACCAAATTTGATTAGATGTTATTTCATATTTAGTTGATGTACTTGATGAGCTACTTGATACTTAGTTATTTCATGTGTTCATGATTATGCTTTAGATGATGATACAAGTATGTTCATATAGTGATTTCGGTTATTTCATGATGATAGTTAGATGAATGATTTATATGCAGTTTTTATGGTTACTTACCCCATACTTGCATGTGTATGGTGTGCGTGTATGTTTTATTGTATGTTTGACATTTATGATGTGGTTGAGGGAGGGAGTCATAATCACTTGCTAGTCGAGGTCTACACGATGCACCACTTCTTTCCATTGTATGTTTAGTTTAGATTATATGTGTATGTACATGCTTGGATTTTATGCAGATTACAGGTATTAGGCATTGATGTAATGCCCTATCAGGGAACCCAAAAGAAAATAACCTAAAGTTTCACTAAGTTTGCCAAACTTTTTTTTTAAAGATAATAACTTAACAACAACAGATATAATATAGTAGAACCAATAACATACACATAAACACATACCATGAAACATATTACATTTCTTAAGGGTCTCATGACGTTGAATCACATTTAAATTTAATTAAAACTAAAACCAATATATAACAAATATTCATTAAAGAATAACTACAAGTACAAATCCATTTAAATAATATATAGTTATCTTGAACATCACTTGGCAATAATCATAATGCACAATCATCTACTGTATAAGTCACATGGTATGAAAGGTTGAAAGAATATACATCATAAAATAGATTACATTGTCTCGTAAGACCTATGAAATCAAATACAATACAATTAGAGTATAACTATCCATCATAGTACACAAGAACATAATGAAAGGAAATGCAGAACAGGGAACTCCAACAATGACATCAAACTATTGGGTCTCAATGGTAAAAGTAAAAAGGCACTACCACCTAACCTCATGGTAACCTAAATGTTCCACTCCCACTGCGCTGAGGAGATAGTCTCAAGTCCCAAAAAGAATATCAATCCCAAAAGTCAAATCCAACATCAAGGTTAAGGAAAACCTAAAAGCAATCTATTTCAAAGGTACCAAGACACAAATGACATCTAAAACTAGAGGCAATAATGACAAATAAGATATCTGCTATGTAAGTGGGAAAGTTTCATTGCATGAGTCAATTCTAAGGTTATCCTAGCAGCCTCACTGGACACTAGCCCCCTTGTGACTCTATGTGGCACTAGTATCCTTTCTTACTAATAAGGTATGCTAATGAAGCAAGGTCATAACCAAGCATTCTCTCTACTCTCATCCTAGCTTGTACTAGCACTTAAGGCATGGGTGAGGAAAAACAATGACTCTTTTTAATTCATTTTACTCTCATTTAATGAAATTGTATCACTTATTAAAATAACCTATAATGGGTTGTCCAAATAACCTCTTTAGGGTTCTGATCTCCATTGCAAGCCACTTCCCAACATGACACGCAAATAACCTACCCTAAGCTCAATAAAGCAGAAGGTCTCATACAACCATAAACCACACATTAGTTCTTAAACAAGCAACCAAAATATCACTGGTCAAAATCATAGATTTTACCAATACAAACATCCTAACTAGATTGATCCAAAATCAAGTACACATGTACAAAACATGATATCACCAAAAATAATAACTCTCGGCCTCTGGTAGACATCCCTGTTGGTGTAAATAAGTATTTACTCTTAGTTAAGTTTACTTAGGTTAATGCATTATTTTATTATTTTATTTTGTGAGACACTTAGGAGTTTGTGTACTCTCATGAGTTGTCATGTTGACAACACAAAAGTACACAACTCTATTTCAGTACATGGTGTCTACAACACTGGAGTTTGCATCATTCATTGAGTTGTCATGTAGACAACACAGTTATTCACACTCTTAATTTAGCACATGTTGTGTACACCACTGATTTGTGTGCTACACCATTGTAGGCTTATCCTCACATCATAGCACTTACTTCTGTGCTTAAAGGGGGATAACCCATATCTGGTGGACATGTGTCTAGTTGTATGACTTATCATGATGTTGACTTCTATGCATTTTAGAAGCTCTCCAAAGGCCTTTATATACAAACACTCCTAGTGTACTCTCATATGGCATATTGAATGAATATATCATCATTCTGATCATACTCTCTCTTTGGTCTGCTGTTGTGCTTGTGTTTGAGTTCCTTGGTCTTGGGTGAATTCTGGCCTAAGCCAAATTCTTACAATCCCAAAACTGGTCAACACTCTAAGTCAACCCCAAACCTAACACACTAGAAAACACACAATTGGCAGTGTAGTTTCATAGTTTTGTTTGGTTTTGAAAACATACAGTTTGATAAAATAGCACGGTTAAAGTTTACATTTCATTGTAAGTTTTTTATTTGATAAAGTTTTACAAATTTCCCATATAACTGAACCCATTTAATAATTCAATTAGTATTTACTTAAATCAACATTAGATTTAAAAATAATAATCCAATTATAATCTGGTTGGTCTTGTTAGAGTAAATTATTATTATTTACACTTTTACTTAAGTTTACTTAGGTTAATGCATTTATTTAATAGTTGTAGTCTAGGAGTTGTTGACAACACGAGAGTTTGTTCCTATCTAAGTCATACTTATCCTCTCACCTTGATTGAGGTCATTCGACCTTTTGTGGATGTATGCTTAGTTGTCATTCTTATCTCCTAGCATCTTTTAGCTTGTTCTAGAAGTCTCCTTGAGGCCTTTATATTCGGGCTCTCTCATTGTATTTCTCAACTCATTTTTCAAGGCATGTTGTATTGCAATACATTTTTCTTTGTTTACAATATCTTCTCTCTCAGTTTGTTTAGTTTTTTCGAGCTCCATCTCTTCCTTCTTCGATTTCTCTTCAGCAATTTATTTGCATGTAGGTGATCTTAGCAAGCTGTGAAGTTGGCTTTCATCAACTTCTACATGGTATTAGAGCCTCCTAGCTACTTCTTGGCTGAAGGATTTTTGAAGCCGTGATTTGGAAACAGAAAGCCTAGTTTGTTTGTGCATTTTTCTTCAATCAAGAGGAAGAGCATTTTTTTGGAGTACTTTAGGCCTAAACGGACACTACCATTGAGTTCAGAAGGCCCGTTACAGTTAAGATCCATATAAAATTTATCAATTTTGGAGAAAGTTGATCTGGGAGGCAAAAAGTTTTTGCCTGGAGGCCGTACAGACCCGAAAAAATATTTATTACACATCTTTTTATTTAAAAAATTATAGCACCATGCAGCCATCATTGCACCACCCCTGTGCTGTCGTCACGCCATTGGCGCTTGGCCTAGATGCCACTACTGCCATCGCCACTTGGCTAGTTTGTCATGCTCCCGGTGGTGCCCCCAATCTCCACCACCTTTATGGCCACCTCTGCTAGGGCTCCTCCGCTCTGCCGCTGCCCACCTGCAACCCCTGCACCACTCGACAAATGTGCATAGTTGGACCTGTCCATGGGTGCCACGTTGGCACTTGCCACATGGCCCTTGCCATGTGAGCTTGCCACATCAGCTTCCTACCACGTGGCAGTCTCTTTTTGCCATGATGGTTGTCGAGTCATCAAATTTAATCGCATGAATTCTTGACATCAACATGATGTCAACCCTGCATTAGCACTCTTGCAAGCACTCCAGTCCATTTTTAATCTACTCGTGATTTTTTAGCCATAACTTGAGCATACAGAGGTATTTTTTCAATCTGAAAGAAGCGCCAGAAAGTTGGTTTCGAGATGGAGACATTGGTGCAGGTATTTTCAGGTTTTGATGTAGTTTTACTGCCCTTTTTTTTAGTCAAATTCTAAAGTTCTATTTTTCACTCCAGCAAGCATATCTTTTGCGTCCCATATCTATTTTTTGAAAATGTTATATATTTTTGGAAAGCTGGTTTTGTCAATTTTTCAGAAATGTTGTCATTTCCTTCAAATTCTACCCCATGCTCTTTCTATCATGTTTTTGGCATTTTTGATCTATGGTGGATATCTTGGGTGTTCCAGGTCTGAGGATCATTTTCATGGCATGTGATCTTTTGTTTTGGGCTATATTATCTTTTGTATCAACTTTTTTCCTTTTTTGATCATTGTTGATATCATTTGTAAGCATCTTTATGCAAATGCACTGAGATAAAGTGCCACTCTTGCATTCTAGGTTCATGAACATTGTTTTGAGATAGTTGTACTCGCACTATTTTATAAAGCATCATGGGGGGTTAGTTATTGCTATTTTGTGCCCTCTTCCTTTGTTAAGTGAGTGTCCCTTCCATGACATTAGCCCCATGAATGTGTTAGTGACACATGCCTTTATAGGTGTTTGTACCTCTTACTCTCTCTCGTTGTTCTTGGTTCTTTCTGTAGAGGATTTTGGCCCACTTTCTCAGTTGCTTGTCACCTCACTCCATCTGCATTAAGGGGGGTTATTCTATTGTTCTAATGCTTCCTTAGTTCAATGGTTCGATAGTGTGAGCTATGTATTCAGTATTTGGTCCTATATATTGGGTGATTGCAGTGGTTGGCTACCTATGCATTTCGATGAGATAGATCATCTACCATATAGACACTCTTACTTCGTGCTTTCTATTTTCCATGGAGGTTCTACAGATCAGTAGTTTTTTCTGATAGAGTTTGCGACTTCTTCATGCTTCAATGATGCTCTTCATGATCACTCTTTGTTCTTATTTTCTAAGAAATTCCTCTAGTTAGAGGCTTCTTTGATCCTTCACTAGATTTTTAGTTACCTCTTTTTTGGGGAGGTTTTTTCCCATGAGGTTTTCTCTCTTTCCCTATTTTCAAAGGTTACATTTCTTTGCATTGTACATGGGTACCTAATATGGCCTCATTGCCGAGACCCATTCTGCATTTCATCTTAGCTTTTTGTAAGCTTAAGTGCATTCCCCTAAGTTGCACTTAAGGGGGGGTGTTAGAGTAAATTATTATTATTTATGCTTTTACTTAAGTTTACTTAAGTTAATGCATTCATTTAATAGTTGTAGTCTAGGAGTTGTTGACAACATGGGAGTTTGTTCCTATCTAAGTCATACTTATCCTCTCACCTTGATCAAGGACATTCCACTTATTGTGGACGTATGCTTAGTTGTCATTCTTATCTCCTATCATCTTCTAGCTTGTTCTAGAAGTCTCCTTGAGGCCTTTATATTTGGGATCTCTCATTGTATTTCTCAACTCATTTTTCAAGGCATATTGTATAGCAATACATTTTCTTTGTTTGCAATATCTTCTTTCTCAGTCTGTTTAGTTTTTCCAAGCTCCATCTCTTCTTTCTTTGGTTTCTCTTCAGTAATTTATTTGCATGTAGGTGATCTTGGCAAGCTATGAAGCTAGCTTTCATCCACTTCTACAGGTCTAAAACATAAAACCATCTCTGAACTTGTAATTAAATAACGATCATTAATTACCATAGTCATTAAATAATAATACAATAAAAGAAATTATCTAAGCTCATGCAATAAGATCTAATATTCATTCAATTAATTAAATATAATTTAAAACATTCTTGATCACATTAAAAAAAAAACAATTTAAAACTATATTAAAACATATTTATTAATTATTTTGCTCTACGAATATGGTGAAAAAATTAAAAACGTACCCAACGCCTAATCATCACAAACCAAACCACTTTGTGACCCAACAGAAGAAATCGCATACTTTCTTGAAGACAAGTATCAATTCAAAGCCCTGTCATCTCCAAGCAAAGGGAAAGTAAACAAGAAAAATATAGGAACTAGTAAATTTGAAAACATGGTTAGGCAACACAAACAACGACAGGTGGAAATTCTTGAAAAGCAAAATTGTGAAGATGAAAAAGGGTGGGAGATTGTGCAAAAAAGAAAGAAACAACCACAATCTTTACAAAAAGAAAGCTCAGATAAATTACAATTCCAAAAGGATTTCTTCTGGAAAACAAAGTATGCTCCGTTACTAGAACAAAACCCTAGTCCAAAGAAGGGTACAATTCTGACCCAGATCAAGCAATTAGAAAAGCCAAAAATTATTTCAAAAGCTAATCGCATTCCATTAGGGCCTGCACCAGAGAGCATGCCCAAAACAAAGGGGTTTGCTAATTCATGGAAGATTACGAGTGGTTTCAAAACTCAGTAGGAATTACCCTACCAAGAAAAAGAAGTTTACATTTTGCCACATCAAAAGAATCAGTTGGTAATAGAAAATCAAGAGGAAATCAAAAACCCTAAACAAAGAATTCCAATCAAGAACCTAGACAGCAAAGAAATAATAATCAGCAATCCACATAGTGAAGGAAGATGGAAGGATTATGAAGAAAAAGGAATATACATGTATTGGAACAGGCTGCCAAATAAAAGAAACAAGCTAGCACGCATCATATCCAAAAAATGGAGCAAGCAGGTAGGTAACCTAATCCTCTTTGTAGATAAAATTTGGTTTATTATATGTCAAAACCCTAAAGATAAAGAAGAAATTCTAAAATTTGATAACTTATTCTACAAAGGACATCATATTAATTTTTTTAGCTTAGAAGCCAAACTTTAATAAAAACCACATTAAAAACATAAAATCAATCAAATGGATGCGAAGCTCAGAAATTCCATCAGAATTAATGGAAAGTAACATCATAAAGAAAATTAGTGAATCAATAGGATCTTTGATAGGTTTTGAAGATAATACAGATAAAACAAACATAATAAGAATATTGGTAAAATTAGATCTGAGCAACGTAGTCAACAGAAAAATCATCACTAATAGATCAATCTACAATATATCATTTAAAGAATATTCAAGAATCATAGATAAAATTAAGAATCCAAACTTAACTAAATCACATATCAAAAATCACATTAAGGACAACATAAGTTCAAGAAAGAACAAAGGGGAAAAGAAAACGTAGGAAGAAGAGATAAATGGAGTATCGAAGAATAACAGAGAGGGCCAGAGAGGAGAAGAAGAGATCAAAAGCAATGAAGATGGAAATCTTGAAAATGGTAAAGCAGGAAATCAAGAGGAAATGGATTTAGATGGTTCAATGGGGAAAGACGAGATAGACAATATAAGCTGCCAGCATTCTCTCAATAAATTAAAAAAATGTAGGGATTGTCAATCAAAAAAGAAACAATAGAAGAAATGGAACCCAATATCAAAAAGTTAAATAAGCTATCCCATAAAATCCTATTGATTCAAAATGATCTTATTATAATTAATGACTTAAAGAGATATTTCTAAAAAGCAAGTTGGAAAGTTTCTAGTGTTGAGTTCTTTTGGGAAACTTCCATGTTTTCTAAAGTGGAATTTTATGAAAACTTTTTCCAACAAAAAGCTTATAAATGAGAGCTCTTTAGCTTATTGGCAAAAGAAGTTCACAAGGAACATAAAGGGAAAAGAATAGTAATTTTAGAAACAGGGGAACTGTCAAATAAAGGAAATCAACAGATAGAGGATCTAAGGAAAGATCAGGCTAGAAAGCAAGAAGAAAACACAGAACCAAGAACAGTTGAAGGAAGGGAGCAGATATCTGAAAGTTTACAAGGAAAATAGTATCAATAAGAAAACACAGTACAAGAGGCTATTATCCCACTAGCAGATTCAGCACATTGGAGCAACATAACCATCAGGAAAAAAGGAAAAAAGAAAAGTTACAAATTCTGGCAAACTCTTAATGATGGAAAGGATATGTTTGCACTAAATAAAGAAGAACTGGAACTAGAATCAGAAATAAGAGAAGCACCCACAGAATGGACAAATATATTAATTGAAGAGCAAATTATGTGGAATGAATCAGAGGACATCCCTATTGAGGAGAAGAATAACATAGAGGACAAAGATATGGAAAAAGATCAAGAACTGGTAAGTAAGGAATATCATATTAATAAACTGATTATCAAATAAATTGTTACAGAAGATAAACAAGAAAATGAGGATTCAGAGATAGTAGGAAAAGTAATAAATGACCAGAACTTGGAAAGAATAGGCATTGCAGTGGATCAGGAAGGAATGAAGACTCCAAATTGTGGAAAAATAAAATAGAAGCAAGGAAGGAAATCACTGAAAGAACTCAGAGAGGCAACTGGGTAGGTAAAGGAACAAACTAAGATTCTCGATATTCTACAAAATGGGAAGGGGAAGAGCCAATGAGAATCACAACCTAGAATGCTAAGGGCCTAAATGCTCCTAGCAATACGCACTTACTAAAGTGCAATCTCACCTTGTTTGATTTTGATATAATGCTAATACAAGAAACTAAATTAAATAAAGAAGAAGGAATAAAAATGAGTCAGAAATTGGGGAAATGGAAGTCAGAATTCTATCAGTCTCGGGGCACATCAGGAGGGCTTGGGGTTATATGGAATCCACGACAAACTAGTATTGAAATAATAACTGCCAAAACTAACTGGATGGGATGCAGAGCTGTCAGTAATAAGACAAACTTGCAGATAATTCTAATAAATGTTTATGGACCTATCCAGTCAACAGACAAAGCAGCGGTTTGGAATGACATCAGTACTTTTATTAATTCTAAACCCCAAGAGATTTTCATCCTAGGGGGAGATTTCAAACACAGTATTAAAAAAGGAGGAAAAATCCAAAGGAAGTACTACAGTATCCAAAGCCATGGGAGAATTTAAAAATTGGATCCAAAAGGACTCCCTCATGGATATGCCCACCAAAAATGGAGTATACACATGGAATAACAGAATGAAAGGTTTTTGTTTTATAGTAGAACGTTTGGATAGATTTCTTATAAAAGGTGAGTTCAATTCAATGGACAGTATAGTAAGTGAAAAAACATTTCCAATGGTAGGTTCAGACCATTTCCCAGTAAAATTGGAAATTAAAGAGTAGCAAAAACCAAGCAGGAACCCCTTTAAATGTGAGAAAATGTGGTTCATGGATAAGTCTTTTATGGAGCAGATAAAAGGATGGTGGAAAGAGGAATAGTTCGAGGGATCCAAAATGTATTGCTTTGTATCTAAATTAAAAAGTGTGAAAGAAAAAATCTTAAAATGGAACAAAACTCATTTCAAAAATATTTTTAAAGAAAAACTAGACATTAAAGGAAAAATTAGTAACCTTAACAAAGAAATCATTATGAAAGGTATGAATAATGAAGCTTATCAACTAGAAAAAGAATACTTATTAAAACAAGAAGAGATACTAGCTAAAGAAGAAATCTTCTAGAGACAAAAATCCAGGGAAAAATGGTTACAAGAAGGAGATCGTAATACAAAATTATTTCATAACAATACTATTTTAAACAGAAACCATATTAATATATCCAAGATTAAGAATCCAGAGGTGGGGGGGCCGGGGGGGCGCAAACTGAAAACCCAAAAAAGATAGCAGATATCTTTGTCCAATATTACAAGGAGACTCTTAACAATTACGACTCATCAAATAAAATTGCTCAAGAAGATATGTTAAAGTATATTCCTAAGCTGATAATAGAAGAGGATAATAAAATCTTAAACAAACCATTCACTCACCAAGAAGTTAAAGCTGCGCTCTTTAATACTAATCTAGATAAATCACCAGGACCTGATGACTTCCAAGCTTTCTTCTTCCAGCAATGCTAGGACATAATAGGAGAAGAATTATGGAAAGCTCTGGAAGCTACTCGGAATGGAGGGTCAATACTAATAGAAATCAATCATATGTTTTTAACACTTATTCCCAAAAAAATGAAAGTTTAGCACCTAGGGATTTCAGACCAATTGCCCTATGTAACACTATTTATAAAATTTTCTCAAAAATCTTGGCAAACCACCTTAAAAGATTTCTCCCAAAGCTCTTATCGGAAGAACAAATAGGCTTTGTCCCAGGAAGATCTATACTAGACGAAATATCTATTATGCAAAAAACTATACACTGCAATTAAAAATAACGAAGCCTACATGTTTCTTAAACTTGATATTCAAAAAGTATATGATAAAGTAGACTTGAGATTTTTATGTAAAACCTTGGAATCATTTGGCTTCTCGAAACAATGGATAAATATCATCTTTCAATGTATATCTACTCCTAAATTTTCACTTCTTATCAATGGTACCCTAGAAGGGTTCTTCAATACCTCTAGAGGCATTAGACAAGGTGACCCAATCTCACCATTCTTATTCATCATTATGGCAGAAACATTCGGAAGGGCAATCAAAGTAGTGCAAGCAGAAAACAAAATCAAGGGAGTTAAAGTAACTAAAGATGTAGAAAATACAACTCATCAACAATTTGTTGATGATACTATGCTAGCAGGAACATGTACTTTGGATGAGGCAGATCAAATGAAGCATATCTTAGAAACATATACCAAGGCTCCAATGCAAGTCATTAATGCTAAGAAATCAAAAATCTTTTTCTTAAATACTTCTGAAGAACTAGAGGATCAAATATGCAATAAGTTTGGGTTCAAAAAAGGGACCCTACCATTTAAGTATCTAGGAATGTACTTGGATAAAGGTAACAAAACTAATCTTGGATGGGAACGAACTCTCGAGAAAATAGATAATCAAACAAAATCGTGGAAAGGAAGATGGCTGACCAAGGCCAGGAAAACTACAAAAATCAAGGCTATTTTATCAGCAATTCCAACCTATCAACTCTCCTACTTGCAATTACCCAAGAATATCAACCTCAAAATGGAAAAGAAACTTCGTGATTTTTTTTGGAATGGACTAGAGGACAAGAAAAAAGAAACCTTAATCAGCTGAAGTAACATTTGCAAACCTAAAGAAAATGGGGGGCTAGGAATCAAGAATCTAGAATGGCAGAACGAAGCACTATGAGCCAAACAAGTCTGAGAATCATATTTAACAAATATCTCAAACCCTCAGATAGTACATCATTATTCAGAATAAAAGAACCTCCCAAAGGTTCTGGGGGTTGGAACTTCCTAATCCAAAGCCGAAATTTGATCTCAAAATATCTTACATGGGACATAGGGAAAGGTGATAAAGCTTTATTTTGGGAAGACTCTTGGAATGGATATCCCCCACTTATCAATTCTGACATAAACCCTGAAGAAATTTCTCTCCTCAAGGAAACTTGGGGAACCAAAGTAGAAAACTACATAGAGGAATTTGAATATGAATTAGGTAAGATATGGAAATGGAAAATAATTGCTAATTGTGGGCTTAATCAAACATATAAATAAAATTTGGAAAACATCTTAAAAAGCTGACCAATTTCATTCAAAAATAGGGAAGACAAACTAATTTGGGTAGCGTCTAAAGATAGAATTTACAAAGTCAAAGAAGGCTATAGAATGATTACAAATTCCCAGAGATGGGAAGTCAACACACTTCCGCTAAAACTATATTGGGACCCAACAGGACTCCCCAAAGCTAGGATCTTCCTATGGGTTGCCATGCAAAAGAGAATTCTAATTGCAGATAGAATTAAGAAAATGAGAGTTGAAGGACTAACAAGATGTATATTATGCAAAGATAATGAAGAAAATGTAGAGCATCTCCTATATGAATGTAAATTTTCTCAGGAATGCTGGAGGTGGACCCAATGCAAACTGAAATGGTCTGCCCCTCTAGCTGGCAAATGGTTAGACCACCTCTTGGGTTGGCCTAAAGATACATCAAATAATGTATATGGAAGATTGTGGAATATTTCCCTAGCAATTTTAGCATGGGAAATATGGAAAGAAAGAAATCGATGTATCTTTCAAAACCAAAGTCTAGATGAGCAAGCTTTCTTTGCAAAATTAGAAGTAGCCATCCTAGAAGTTATGAATAGTGACCTAAGGAAGAGACCCAGAGAGGAAGGAACATTTTTAGAATGGGATGCAGAGATCAAAAAATCATGGCCATTGCTAATTAATCCTGCTCTATATTATAAAAAACATAACAATCTAGCTAAGCAAACCTGTAAGTGGGAACCCCCACCACCCAGATGGAAGAAATTGAATTTTGATGGGGCTTCAAGAGGAAATCCTGGCAAGGCAGGCATAGGATTTATTATAAGGGATGAATCTAGAAATTGGGTAGCAAAGAGATCAAACTCATTAGGAATATCAACTAACAACGTAGTAGAACTCGAAGCAGTAGAAGAAGGAATTAAGCTATGTACTAGCCTCAATGTCAAAAGGATCATGATTGAAGGGGATTCTCAGATTATAATTAACGCCCTTAGAAAAGGAGAAACTCCAAACTAGATAATGAATAATAAACTTGAAACAATTATCAATCTATTAATTTTTTTTGAAGAAGTAAGATTCTTGCACATATACAGAGAAGGCAACAAGGATGCAAATAAACTAGCTAATAAAGGAACAGATGGGGAAAATTCATTAATATATAATCAAAGTATATGTATCCCATAGTAGTAGACTTCTAATTATGAATGTATCCCTCCCGTTAGTAATCATTAAACATCACCTAGGCTCTACACCGTATTAAGGCATACCATTCACTAGTGTTACATATCTTTGCCATTATGATTTTGAGAGGAAAATCTGCGCACATATAGGTGTCCTTGTCATGATTCAGGCATCTAGATCTTTTCGATTCATATATATTTATATCTACGAAATTAATTTCTCCTCATCTTAGTTTTCAATTAGAGCTCTATTATTTTGGATCCATGGACACCAACATATGTCTTTTTCATGCTTTTGAAAGCCGAGCTATGGCTTTCTGTGGCCCAATAAAGCAAGAAAGGTGGAATCAGCTATTCAAGCCTATTGATGACATGAGTTGTGTTGTTGTTAGTCGAGCATTTGGAGAAGGGACATTTAACTATGACTACTCATAGAGGACCAACAACGATGTCATAGGGCTCTAGGTAGGATGTTTAGCGAGGGCAGGGGTGGAAAAATGAGATATTATTAGCTTAACCCATAATGTCTTTGATCCCAACTGGCTAGTAGGGTTGGAAATTGCAGTAGCCAACATAGACACTAGGCTTCAAATTTCACTCCCGAAGGCTTATATGGAGCTTGAGTTGGATAGTTCATAACTTGCAAGAAGCCCAAGACAACCATGTTTGGTGATAAGGGACAACATATAGTTTTCTAACGAGTGGCCCAAAATGGAAGCAAGTATAAACTTCCTACTCAGGTGGAGAGGAATTATTGAAGACTTGGGCACAAATTGGCTCTTAAATTAACTTAGGACCTTTAACACATATATCCATCCAAATGTAGACCTCACCAATTTGGAAAATGTGGAGTTCTGCTTACCTAATTATGACCGATCGAGCAAAGGAAGGACAACTTATGAATTTATGCCTGGTGCAAATGCCGCTAATCTGCAGGAGGCTTTGGAGATAATCATGGTATTTAAGAAAAATGTTTGACAAAATGTAGTATCTGGGCTATTTTGATAGTTAAAAACAAATCATATAGTAAAGAAAATAGTATCTATAATAAGTATAGGAACCATATTTTAGTTATTAGTTGGTTAAATAGGTTTATATCTAGATTAGCTAATAATAAGGGCACATTTTCAAAGATGCCCTTATCTCATATCGAATAGCAGCATGTATATTTTGAAATGTATATACTTAAATCAATGTATATGAAGATAATATGAATATACAGTTCAGTTGTTCAATCTGGTTTTGAGTCTCTATATTTGGATGTGATAGTCACTCTGTCATTGATCTTGGGTTCTTGTTGTTTACATGATTGGCCTCTCTGTTCTCTCCACAATTTGTGAAATTAGCATAGTATTTTAACTAATCATATTTAAATGTGGGAAATATATGAAATCAATCAATTAATTTATGCCTGCATACTTTTAATGATTTCCCAATTTTCACCATCATTTACAAGTGCATTGAAATATCACATGTATCTGCCTTTTGTTGGAAATTGCTTCCTCTAGATTTTTAAAAAAAGATTAAGATTAAACACTTTATTTCACTAACCCCTAACACTTCTTGTTGTTTTATTATGTGATGTTACATTAACAGGTTCTTAGCCGTAAGTAATCCAATTGATTATAGAGATGTCTGAAGTAATATTGATGTAAAAATTGGGAGAAGATGTAAGATTTATTGAGACTGGGGTATGCCCCTTTTATAAATGTATAATATAGGACTATTGTCCTAAGCAAGGCTAGAGGTTTTCTTTCTCTGTTCTTTCCTACCAGTGTCTGTCAGAATGGAGGAACTCTTGTAATACATTTTTGTCATTAATAAAATATAACAAGGCTTAGGTCATTTATCGATAATTTTTTTTTAATAAAAATAAATAAATTATTAATTATTAAAATATTAATATAATTAAAAAAACTATTTAAAACAAATATTAAATAAGTGTTTAAAGACTCATCATGTAATGCCCCACAAAGGGGTCCAAAAGAACTATCTAAAGTTTTACTAAGTTTGCCAAACATTTAAAAAAAGAAAAAAGAAAAACATGTACAACAATCATAAAGTAGTGGAAGCAATAACATATAACCATACATAAGCAAACATAACATATTACATTCCTTAAGGATCCCAAGACATTGAGTCACATTTAATTTTAATCAATACTTAGTCTAATAAATAACACATCCACATGAAAGAATAATTACAAGTCTAATTCATTTAAATAATATACATTTGTTCTAAATGCCACTTGGCATTAATTTGGAATGCACAATCATCCATTGTACATGTCACAAGGTATGAAAGACTAAAATAATATACATTTATAAAATAGATTACATCATCCCTTTCGGATCCATGAAATTAAATACAATACAATAAGTAAAATCATCCATCACATAGATATAACCATCCCTCATAAAAATATAATCATCCATCATAATACACAAGGATAGAATGAAAAGAAATGCAGACAAGGAACTCCAACCACAACATCAACGAACAACTCTCAAAGGTAAAAGTAAAAAGCACTACCACCAACCTCGTGGTAACCTAAAAAGGTCCACTCCTACTATGCTGAGGAGATAGTCTCAGGTCCCAAATAGGATATCAATCCCAAAAATCAAAAGAAATATCCAGGTCAAGGGAAAAATCTAAAAGTAATCTAACTCAAAGGTTCCAAGATAAATCAACATCTAGACCCAAAGGCAAACACAGACACATAATAAATCTATATTGCTAGTGGACAAGTGTCATCACACAAACCAACTCTAGTGTTACCTGACTAGTCTTTTAATCCTTTGGCCTCCTAGTGACTCTATATGGCACTAGTATCCTTTTGTACTGACAAAGCATACTAACAATGCATGGTCACAACCAAACATCCTCTCTACTCTCATCCTAGTTTGTACTAGCACTCAAGGCATGGGCAAAGAAAGACAAGACTCTTATTAGGTTCATTTTACTCTCATTTAGTGTAATGTTTTCACTTATTAACTACTTACAATGGGTTACCCTGGCAGCCATTTTGGGTCCCAACCTCCATTGAAAGCCACTTCCCAACTTAACATATAGATTACCAACCCTAGGCTCATAAAAGTACAAATCAAAGAATCACAATTTTCACCTTAGTCCTATACAAGTGACTGGAAAACATCAAAATATAATTCACAATAACCCCTCAGTTCTTTACAAGCAACTGGAAAACATCAAAAGATAATTCACAATAACTCCTCAATTCTTTACAAGCAATTGGAAAACATCCCAAAAATAATTGATCAATGACTCAAAAAGGTTAAGTCAAATATGTCATAACATTTCTCATGTTTCCACACAAGAACACTAAAAGCAATAACGAAAATTTTTAGACTCATCATAGAGCATACCAGACACATTACCATGGTTGAGTTTAAAAGATCATAATCAAATCATCATAATATCACAAACACAAAACTCCCAAGCCTTTGGTAACATCCTAAGGCTGGTCAAAGCTAAGTCAAACCCTGAAACCCAAATCATAAGACAATATATAGATAACAGTGTAGTTTCATAGTTTGGTTTGATTTTGAAAACACATAGTTGAGTTAACAGTAAGGTTAAAGTTTTCATTTCAATGCAAGTTTTTGAAAATATGAAGTTTACATTTTACCCTTAACTATATAACCCATTTCTTGAATTTGAACAAAATGCACAATTACCCTTACTTGATTATAAGTCAATTATCCCAAAATAATTTAAGGGTAATTATTTATTAAATTATTAAAATAATAGTTGTTGATTTCAAATAAAATAATTATAGTTTTATTAAAATCAATATTATTAATAATAATAAAATAAATTTAGAACTTCATTAAATAATTTCCATTATTAATTAAACTTAATTAAACTAAATTTAATTAAATTAATTAATAATTATATAAAAATAACTATATTAACATTCGTTAATTATTTATTAAATTAATAAATATTAATAAAAATTGATAATAAATGATAATTAAATTAAATATTTTTAATATTTAATAAAACAATTTTTAAAAAAATATATATACAAACATTTTTTTGAAGGCCCGCCGACCTTTTTCCCTACAACAGTAGGTTTTACTACTACCGCAGACAACAATATCACTACTGTTGCGAGCAACAGTATGACTTGTTGTTGAAGCTTTAAAGGCTACGACAGAGGTCGGGGGGGTGTCATGGGAATTGATGGCCCACCTCTGCCCTCTCAATTATATGTTGGAAATCTAATTGAAAAGATCATTATGAGAAGAAGATTGATTGAAAGAGGGAGATTTTTATTAAAAGAATGTTTTCAATCATTGTTTTGTCATTGATGTTGAACCTGCTATTTGTAGGAATGACAATTGCTTATAAGATCCAAGTACTATCACACAGTTGATTGATGAAGAGGATTTAATTAACAAGATGTAACAAGAGTACCTAAGGGAAAGGTTGAGTTATGGTTTTGTAATGAAGTACAAGGACCAGCTAAAACAATGGTTAAAATGATGTATTGATAACATACTCAAAGATACAAAGGTTGGCCACTCTAAGAAACACTAGAAGTATAAGATGGAACAAGGTTGACTACAAAGCTTAAACTAAGTTCATTAGTTTAAGCCGAGCAAATTCTTAGTTGGAGTCGAGCAAATGTAAAATCTAGTGTGTGCCAAGTGAAATTCAGGTGCCGAGTGAAGTTCAAGTACCAAGCAAAGTAACAGGTGCCAAGCATCAGAAAATCTTAGTAGGTGCTGAGTAAACTTTAGGTGCCAAGCATCAGTAAAACACAGTTGATGCTGAGTAACATAGTATGTGTTGAGCATCAGAACTCAATAGTGTCGAGCTGCTACATTATTGGAAATGACAAAGATTTGCCAGATCTGATCCAACAAAGTTGTTACCTTGAATTTTGTGAACTAGTTGGAGGATAAGGATGATGAGCTAGTGGCACATAATTCTATGTAAACCATTTTTGAGTGAATTCAAGAGGATTCTTCATGATGTTTCTAGAAGAAACAAAATATGGGTTAGATTCAATGAATCCTACCTAATCCATACGAATTGAAATTAAAGGAGGGAAGAATTGAGCGGGAAAAGAAATTCTAGACTTCTATTTAAGAAGTCATATACCAAGAAGCAAGAGCTACTAGTGTGCCAAATTGTGAAATAGTTGAAGGGGTGTCAAGAAGAAGGCATCTAGGAGAAGGACGAATAGAGCACAGAGACTCGGCTTCAACAAGTGGTCAGAAAGAGAGGATTGCACTGGTACATTGAGCATGGAGACTCAAGGAGACTAGGCTTGAAAGAAGGGCAAGCTGTCAGAGTTGTAGAGACTAAAATCTAGACAATGTTATGAGCTGAGAAGTGATATGAGATCTGCAAGTTGAGTTATATTCTATAATCAGGTCAAAACCCCTTATTGTTACTCTTTAGCAATTGTATCAGTTAGGATAGAAGAAAATCCCATGGACTTAGGTTGGTCTAATAGCCATTTGTAAAACCTATAACAGGGTGGCATTCCAAGTGAATGTTCTAAAGTCCTCTAACCAGACCCACTTCTAATAGGGTGCTTAAATCTTTTAGCCAGGTCACATTTAACAGTGTGTTGTAGCCTTTAACAGGGTAGGCCTTTCACAGGGCATCACTTCAAAAGAGTGAGAATTGAGTAGCATGTTATTGGTGGTTTTTCTCAAATTGGGTTTCCACGTAAATCACTATGTTATGTGTTGATCTTCTTATGTGTTAAGCTTGCATTTTGATTTACAGTAACTTTTTGAATAGGACAGTTAAAGCTTGGATGAACAAATAGTTAAATGGGCACACTTTGCTTGATGAAAATTTTTGAATAGAAAATTTGGACCTTGAATAACTGATTCACCCACCTCTCAGTAATTGTAAAGCATTTCTAACATTATATATATATATATATACATATATGTATGTATATACATATATACATACATATGCATTATATACATATACATATATGTATGTATATACATATATACATACATACATTATATATATACATACATGTATGTATATATGTATACATGTATGTATATATGTATACATACATATATCTATATATATATACATATATGTATATATATATATATATATACATATATGTACATACATACATACATACATACATACATACATATATACATACATACATACATACATACATACATACATATGCACACACACACACACACACACACACACACACATTCAAAACATCATTTTAAAAAAGATTTGGTACATTTTGTTTTAAAAACAATTTCATCACAATTTGAATTTTTATTTTATATATTTTTTATAAGAGATTCTAACAATACTTTGATAGGGAAAATATGGCAAACTTGTCAAATTTATATACTAAAATTTTGATTTCATTTCAAACCCTTCCTGATTAGAATACTAATTTCTTTTGTCTATAGAATGAGGGTTTCTAATTGCTTTTTCAATCCTAATATATAGATGGAATTTCGATACGAATATCAATAGATTCAGAATGAAAGATTGAAAGATTTATACAAATGAAATTTGGAAAATAGAGTTCAACAATCACGAAGAAGACATAATTATTAAATAACATAATTTAACTGGGTGAAGAAAACACAAGACTCTACCTGGTTTTGATGCTAAATTCGCAAACACCCAAATATTGTGAGAGAAATTTCTTCTCTCAAAACCTTCTCTCTAAAAATTCCTTCTCTGAAATTCTTGGTTCTCCCAAAACTTTTATTTTTGGAAAATGAACTCTGAATTGTTGATAACTAGTTCTCAACTAAATTTAGGGCAGTGATTGTGCAATCACCCGAGGGAACTCCTTGATCACAACCCTTTGACTCTTTATTATCTTTTCTTTTATGTTTTCATGCATGCTTTTGCAATATAAAATATCTTTATTAAATTTACTTACTTTCTCTTTTTAATTAATTTATTATATTTTAATCTCATGCATAAACTTTATGAAATTTAATTAAAATAAACTTTATTAAATAATCATTTACTTTCTCTTATTAATTTTTGAAGTGTTTTTAATATAACATTTATTAACTTAAGTAATAATAATATTTAGCATTTACTTAAAATGGATCTCCTAAATATTTTATTATTAAATTAAATAAATATTATTATTACGCTCTCAAATTAGACTATAATTTTCTCTTTAAACTTAATTCTTTTTATGTAATTAATTTCCCAATTAATTAAATATGATTAAATATTGAAAATAGCATAATAATTTTCCATTAAATTAAATCATTAATTAATCTTTTAATTTGACTTAATTAATAGAAAAATCACTAAAGACCTACAAGACGAAATATGAAACCCATCATAAAATACCACATACAAGATCAAACTCTAGGGTTATAATCACGAATTTACGTCATACAATGCATTTAGAAGGGTGATCATCTCAGATACTTGTCCTAATTTTCTAGGACAAATGGGTTTAAATGTTAGGATTTGGACTCAAGAATTCATCTCCCCTCTCTTACCATTGAGATATTGCGATAGGGTAAGCTCTTTCTGGCAATTCAGGGAAGTCGATACTTGGTACTTGCAATCTACACAAAATCCACATATCTACAAACACATATATTCTAAACTAAATAGGCAATGATAGGAAGTGGTGCATTGTGTAGATCTCGACTAGCAGGTTACTACGACTCCCTTCCTTAACCACATCAGAAACGTCATACATAAAGGAAACATAAATGCACACCATACACATGCAGTATGGGGTAAGTATCCATAAGAAAACACATATAATAATCCATCTAACATCATCAAATAACTGAAATCACTGTAATAATCATCATCAAGGTATAATTATAAATACATGAAGTAACTGGTACCAAAGTAGTCTCATCATATAATCAACTAAGTATGAAATAATATCCAATAACTTGAAAAATAATGCTACTAATCATCAAGCATAAACATAAACTGGCTTAAAAGAGTTCGACGATAATCACTGTATGTAAACTATGTCATCAAGGAAAACAACCACAAACTTATCCAAAAAGGTACAGAATAATCCATTCATGGGCCTCATGAATGGAGTATTCCGTACCTTTTTGGATAAGTTTGTGGTTGTTTTCCTTGATGACATTGTACTTCCCTTATTAAAGCCAAACACTTTCCCACATATCCTCTATGTTGATCAAGACTCCTTCACGCAGACCAAGAATTTGCAAGGAGAGTTAATGAAAAGTAAATCACCTTTTTTGATAAAAAAAAAGGGCTCCATACCAAATTCGCATGGGTGGGAACATGAGTTGTTAAAAGACTCATGTCACATCAAGTGTTAAACTAAGGAAATCTTTTTTTTTTCAAAGTCTTAAACTTTAAACTTTTCAAACCATGACGCCCCCCACCCCTTCATAAATACATCATGTCAATTGCTATAAATGCAACGGGGGTCAAGGAAGGTAAGAGTTATGTAATAAAGTTAAGTAGATGAGTTTTAAGATTTTTTGGAAATATGTTTTATGCATTTTTTTATTAAAATTGATTTATTCAATTTTTTTATTTTTATTTTTAATATTTTTTATTCAAAAATAATAATTAGAAGAATCTTTAAAGATTCTTTGCTCAAAGGAGGGGATTTAATTTTTTTTCTCTGATACAAAAAGTAGAGAGTTTACACTCTTGGAATGCAAAAAAATTTCTAAGTGTAGATTTTTGTTTTGATGCAATTTTTTTTCTAAGTGTTATTTATTTATTTTCTTTCTCAAGGGGGATTTAGATTTTATTTTCCTAACTAGTTTAATTTACCAAAGGGAGATACTTCTTTTTTTTGAATGTTTTATTTAAAATAGATTAGGGTTTTAAACTAAATTTGTAATTAGAATAAAGTTTAATTTTGGACGAAATGTTAAAATTAATTAGTTTTTTTTTCAATTGTTTCAAAATAAATAGATATGTAATCATTTCAATTATTAATCGAAGAATTTAAATATACTATTCATTAATATCTTAAAATGAAATAAAGCAAACGTCAAAATCATTCTAATAACAAATGTTCAAATTTAACGATCTTTTTCTATCCGTTGATAATAAACCTTAATGGAGAATCAAGTCATTGATAGGAATACCCGTTGTTGTCTTGCAATATATATATATATCTGTGCATTAACTATGTTAACTTATCAAAGTAGTGGATTTAAGTATTATTAACTTTAAAAATAAATAAATTACGTGTGTTTTTAATGCTCGGGGTATTTTTGGGCATGACATACTAGGGGCAAGCACTACACATCAGCTTGTACTTTACTGTCGTAGTAGTCTACTACGACCGTAATAGAATATCGTTACATTAGTAGAAGTACCTGCTATTGTTGCATCAATTTTGCTGCTGCATGTGCAATAGTTTCTGTCACCAATGGGAGAGAAGAGGAGGGGAGGTGGGGTGTGGTGGTCTACCTCCCACTCACAAATTTTTTTTATTTTATTTTTATTTCTATGTTTATCAAAACAAACAAATCCTCCCCCCCCCCTCCCCTTCCCCTTTCATTCAATTTAATTTTTTTCTCTAAAATATGTGATAAGATTATCATAGTAAAAATATTTACTGTGGTAATTTTATTAACATATAAATTTTTAAAAAGGAATTCCTTAAATAATTTGATAGGAGAAAAACAAATAAATTAATCAAATCTATATAAATAATCCTAAAATTTCTTCCAAACCCTATTCATATCAAAATATGATTCTCTTAAAGTTTTACGACAAGGGTTTCCAATTATCAATTCATATACAGATAATCTCAAAATAGAGAACCATGAAATTTACAACAATGGTTTCAACCCAAATTAAAACTCTAAAAACAGATTCATCCAAAGACGAAGAAGATAGAAATTCAAGGAATGGAAAACTACTGTACAATTAAACCCACAAGATCCTACCTATATCTGATGCTAAAATGATAGATGCATGGAACTCGCAAGCAATTTCCCCCTTCTTATGAAAACCTTCTTCTTGAAAATTGCTCCTCCAAAACTTAGTTCTTGAGAAATGAACTCTAAATCTCTAATAAAGAGTTTTCTCCCAATTTAGGGCTTTAATTGTACAATCACGTGAAAACCCTTTTTCTTAATTACTTTATTATATTTTAATTTTCATGTGCAATCTTTTTGCAATTTTAATTAAAATATCTTTTTATTAAATCAATTCATTTCTTTCTTTAATTAATTCTCGGGACGTTTATGATAAAATATTTATTAATTTAAATAATAATAATATTTAGAGTTTATTATAAAAATGAAACTCCTAAATATGTTACTATTAAATTAAATAATGTGATTATGCCAAAATTAGAACTTTAGCTATTTCTTTAAATCTAATTCTTTTATTTAATTAATTTCTTTATTAATTAAATATAATTAAGTATTGAATTTTCCTTATAAAATTTTCATTAAATTAAATCATTCAATACTCTTCTAATTTGATTTAGTTATAACAAAAAATCATCACAGACCCACAAACTAAATATGAAAACCCATAATAAAGTACAAAATACTAGATCAAGCTCAAGGGTCAAAATCATGGATTTATGTCACTTGACAAATTTGAAAGGGTAGACAACTTAGATACTTGTCCTCCTTTCTAGGAAAATTGGCTTAAGGTTAGGATTTAGACTCAAGAATTATCTACCCTCTTTTACCATTGAGATATTGTGATAGGGTATGCTCATCCTGACAATTCAGGAAAGTCGATACCCGGTACCTACAATCTGCATAAAATTCACACATGTACATACAGGTATAATCTAAACTAACATGCAATGGCAAGAAGTCGTGCATCATGTAGATCATGACTATTAGATGACTACGACTCCCTCCCTCAACCACATCAAAAACATCATACAAAAAGTAAAACATACAAGTACACCATACAAATACAAGTATGGGGTAAGTATCCATAGAAAACACATATAGATAATCCATCTAACTAATATCATGAAATAACTAGAATCATTGTATGCAATTCTCATCATTAAAGAATAATCACGCATACATGAAAAAACCAGTACCAAAGTAATCTCATCATATAATCAACTCAGTATGAAACAACATCCAACAGTTTAGAAATCAAACACCACTAATCATCATGTATAATCATAAAGCTGGCCTAAAAGAGTTTGACAATAATAACTAAAAGGTAAACTAGGGGTAGGCACTACATCCACCCCCTAGACTTAGGCTTACTCATGGAAGTCTATAAACAAGTAGGGGTATAAATCCTGTAAATCAGATGCATCCTCCCATGTAGTTGACGACTCATCAGTAGGGTCCCATTGGACCCTTACGTACTCTATGGTTCAACCCCTGAGGTTCAAAGCTTGTTGCTACAGAATGCAAATTGATTCCAAAGCCAACTTCCCATCCTCTACTTGTAGCACATTCCAATCAAGAACATGTACCACATTTGGAATATATTGTCTAAGTATAGAAACATGGAAAACATCATGAACACAAGCTAGGCTAGGTGACAATACAAGATGGTAGGCAACTATGCCTATCCTATCAAGAATTTCAAACAACCTTACAAAATTGTTAATCTCAGATTGATTTTGACAAATGAGTGACACTATACTTAAGTAATTGAATTTGTTCATGCCGAACAAGTAATACATGTCGAGCATAGTTGTCAGATAGTATATGTTAAGCGATCGATATTTAGTGTGAGCCGAGTAACTAGTAAGTGTCGAGTCACTCAAGTGTTGAGCAGATGATATATGTCAAGCTATTCAAATGTTGAGTGATCAGTGGATGTCAAGTCATTTAGAGGCCAAGTTACAACATTGAAGTTGTAGTTGATGCTGAGCATCAAGGACTTTAATTGCTGAGTTACACAATTTTGACATAGTTATTTGTAATGGCAGAAACTTCTATGTAAAACATTTTTGGCTAGACTCAAGGATTGATTTAAGATCTTTGTTGATAAGGATGAATCTTAATTGTGAATCCCTATGCATTACATGCATCCAATCAGAAAAAGGGAAGGTTTAAGAGACAATATGGGTGAATCACAATCATTGATTCATACCTAACCCTAAGTCACCTAGGTCTTCTTAAGGAAGACAAATCCTAAACTTTCAATAGAATTCTACAGAGAATTGAAGTGAGTTTGCATGCGCAAATAGAGCATTCATGGTTATTAAAGTGTTATGTATTGAGTTACATTGCAAAATCAGTTAAAGGAGAACAAATGAAAGGAATTAGAGGATAACAAAGATACATCTGATAAAAAAGGATCAAGTACACATCAATATAGAGGTGATCTAACATTAAGAAACAGAGTGCTAACCGAAGGATCATTGCTAAAAAATTCTAATAGGTGAATCAGTTGAATCTCTTAATAGAGTAGTCTTAATACGCTATTGTAAATCCTTTAACATGGTAAGATCTAACAATCTTGTAAGCCTTTAAGAGGGTAGAACTTTCATAGGGTAGATCATGTTTCATGGTCAAACATTGAAACCTTCATTGGATGCACTTTATTACTGCAGTAGTGAAGATATGTGGGTGTCATCCCCACCCCCGTTTTACCTTCTCCTTGGAGGGTTTATGGGTAACCAAATATCTTGTGTCATACATGTGTTGAATATTTTACTTTCATGCTATGTATGTATATGCTTAATTTGGTATTTCGGTTTATACACATAGATTGTGAGATGGATGTGTGGTGAATAGTTTTAGAGGTTGAAAGTTTTAAGTGCTAATTCACCCCCCCTCTTAGAGTTTACTTTCCTTACTGTATTTCCAACACAAAATGAGGTGCTCGCTTCAAACCCTTTGCATAATAGATCTGACTCTTCTAAGGATGCACTCTTAAGAACACTTTCTCACCTACTACAAATTGCTTATCCATCCTATGAGTATCAACATACTTCTTCTATCTATCTTGTGTTGTAGACACGTGCTCACAAATGCGCACTACCTGTTGCTCCATATCTCGAAGCGTCTTAGGATCCAACAAGATTCGATCCTCTAAACTATTCCAACTCAAAAGTGTACGACAAGGATGACCATACAAAGCCTAAAAATGTGTCTTCCCAATAGAACTGTGATACAAATTATTATAAGAAAACTCCACTAGGTATAGATAATCCTCCCAAAGAGTCTGGCTATCTATCACATACATCCTCAACATATCCTCTAGAACTTGTTTCACTCTTTTAGTCTAACCATTTGTCTCTAGGTGATAAGTTGGGTTGAAGTTCAACTGCACTCCAAGATCATGCTACAAGGATGTCCAAAATGTAGATGTGAATACAAGATCCTTATTTGAAATAATCTTCTAGGAAATACCATGCAATCTCACAATATCACACATGAAGACATTAGCTACCGAAGCTACTATGTAGGGTGACCTCATCAGTGAAAAGTGTTCCACCTTAGTCAACTGATCAACAATGACCATGATAACATCATGTCAATGAGCAGTCATAGGTAATACTACAATGAAATCTATAGAGATAATATCCCACTTCCATGAAGGAATGAGAATAGGTTGTAAAAGCCTTGTTGGATGCTGGTGCTCTACCTTGACTCTTTGAAACTCAAGACACCTAGCCAGGAAGTCAACGATATCATGATTCATCCCTTTCCAAAAGTATAGACATCACAAATCTACATGCATCTTCTTGACACTTGGATGTGCCGAGTAAGGTGCACGATGAGCCTTTGATAAGATCAATGTACAAATCTCACCCAATAGTGGTACATAGATCCTTCCTAAATAATGCAAAAGACCATCTGACTTCAAAACATAACCTGAAAACCTACCCTCCAATGGTCTTCCTGAATCTATCTCCATGCTCACCTCCTGATACCAAGTATCCATAGAATGTGCCTAAAGTATACGGCTCCTCAAATCCATACTAAGAGTCAAAGATAATGTCTCATGCCTCCTACAACTCAAAGCATCAGCCACCATGTTCTCTTTTCCCTGAAGAATATACTTCACTTAGAAGTCATACTCACAAAGAAACTCCATCCAACACCTCTACCTAGCATTCATATAAGGTTGCATAGATATATACTATAGACTGCGATGATCGCTATGAAGCTCAAAATGATGTCCCAACAAGAAGTGTCTCCATCTCACTAGGGCATGAACTACTACAACTAACACAAGATCATGCATAAGGTAATTCAACTCATGATCCTTGAGTTTGTGTGATTCATGTAAGCAATCACACATTCATCCTACATCAATATTGCTCCAATTCCCTCTAGGGAAGCATCTGTATGCACCATAAAGTCACCTGCTAGATCGGGTACTGCTAATATTGGTGCACTAGTCAAAAGCTCCTTGAGCTTCTAAAATGCTTCCTCACATTTCTCCATCCATATAAATTTCTCTCCTTTCCTCTGAAGGGAAGTGATAGGATAAGCCACTCTAGAAAAGTTATGGATGAACCTATGATAATAACTAGCTAGACCCATGAAGCTACGGATCTCTGACATAGTAGTGGGTGCAGGCGAATCTACCATTTCCTAGATCTTTGCAGGGTCTACTAAGATACCATCCCCTAATATGATATGCCCTAAATATTATATCTATGATTGAAAGAAATCACACTTTTTTGAGTTGGCATAAAGTTGATTATCTCTCAAGCACTGCAAAACCAATCGTAGATGTTCCTCATGTTTATTTTGGGATCTGAAACATATCAAAATATTATCTATGAGCACAAGCACAATTCAATCAAGATAAGGATAGAACACCCCATTCATTAGACACATGAAAATTGTCTTGTGAATGTTAGGATCTTGAATGCGAAGCTAATGGTATCTTGACTTTAGATCAATCTTGGAGAACATTGTGGCTCCCTTGATCTGATCAAATAAATCATCAATCCTTGGTAAAGTATACCTATTTTTAATCGTCACCTTGTTCAACTGCCTATAGCTAATACACAAGTGTAATGAACCATCCTTCTTCACAAAGAGCATTGGTGCTCCCATGGAAAAACAATTGGCCAAATACAACCCTTCACTAGAAGGTCCTCAAGCTGTAGGTAGAACTAACTCAACTCTTGAGTGTTCATTCAATAAAGAGCTCTAGAAATAGGCTCCACTCCCATAATAAGTTCAATGCTGAAATAAATATCCCTCTTCAGAGGCATACCCACAATCTTACTAGAAAAGACATCCACATATTCCTGTAAGATAGGATGGTCTAAAATCTTCCCTGTAGGGTCTTCTTCCTCTAGTTCACTCACTGTAATGACAAACACCTAACATCCCTTATGAAAACTCTGCTTCAATTTCATCTAGTAGAGATCATCTGTAGAGATATAGGTCTTTGAATACCCACAATCTCTGATTCCTTCCCCTGATCATCCTTACACAAAATGGTCTTCTTTCTACAATCAATACTAGCTTTATGAGAGCCAAGCCAATCCATACCCAAAACCACTTCATAAGAACCAAGAGTGATGACTTGAAGGTTTACTAATGTAACAAAAACTCTTAGGTTTAGTTCACACTGTTGGACTGAGGAATTTGTTGGAACCCTAGCTCCTGAAGCTAGTTCCACTTGCCAATCGAAGTCCTACTTTATTGCCTCTAGCTTAAATTTAACAACTATGGATGGTGAAATGAAAGAGTTCATAGCACTTGAATTGAACAAGATGGAGAGAGGTGTACCTCAGATAGCTCATGTAGTCTCAATTACAGTTCCCTGATGATCTACCTGATGGTAGTACACCACTGCAAATACTCTTTGGGATCTACATGCATCCCTAACTATAGGCTCAGATACAGCTAGCCTAGGTCCTGAATAGTGAGATGTACTATCCACAAGAATAGCATCCTGTCCCTTTGCTAGACCCTCTCCTTGTTGGAGGTACACTCGCTTACTTGTGTCTATCCCTACTAGTAAAAGACCAATTTCTCTACACAGGCTGAGTGTTTTGATTTCACCTATTGTGTTATGAGTTATGAAAGTTCCTAAATTTGGAACCACCACCACCACTCTATGTTGAAGGGTGGGATCTCTTTTGTTACTACTATTGTGATTGTTGTTGTTGGTTTTGATTTCCCTTAAGATAAGGGGGTTTCATGTTGCCACTTGTGTTTTGATTTCCCTTAGGATAAGGGGCTTTCCTATTGCCACCTATTTTTTGATTACCCTTGGACCTTGATGCTACAGGTGCTCCCACAAAGCCACCATGTCCTAAGGTGACACTCTTCTCTACCAGTATAGCCTGATGTACTACTTCCTTGATGGTTTTTGGCTAAAATACCTTAACACCCCCAATGAGATAGTTATTAAGGCCTTGAATAAAATGTTGTGTCATTAGTGGTGAGCTATTACTAATCCTCGCATAAGGTATAAGCTCATAGAATTTCTACTCATACTCTGCTATGATCATAGTGTACTGTCTTAGATTTTGAAATTCATTTGCTCTCTATTGCTTCCATTCCTCTAGTAGGAAGTGCTCACAAAAGTTTTCCAAAAATAAATCCCATGTGATAGTCATCATATATACTCCTAGCTTCTTCTTTTTGATGTTCCACCAAGTGGCCCCAAAGAGTTCCAGGTGGTTAATGGAAAACCTCTCTTTGATGTTAGAGTCAAAGTCCTAAATAGAAAAACACCTGCCAGAGTAATTAGCCACTGTGGGTTTGATCTTGGACCTTTGAAGGTCCTTCATTTGAGTAGCCTAAACTAATCTTTGTCTATCACCATGATGGTCTCTTGGAGGACTTATAGATTTATGCCTTTCCTGATTCCTTGCATGGTGTCACCCCTCATGATTTGCACCTCGAGGAGGAGGTAGGCGTTCTAAAATGGTCCTCATCATCTACCTTAGGAAAACCTCCTTAGAATCAACCTGATCCTCATTATGGTGCTCTTCCCTATTCTTCTCTTGAATAAGACCCTCATGGGCAAACTCATGCACATTAAAATCCTTGCCTCACCCATGGCCTCTACCATGGCCTAAGCTTTGACCTCTAACTAAAGATCTCATCCCAAATACCATCCTACAATAATATCCAAGAAGAAAGAGATGCTATAATACCCATAAGAACATACTACTATAAAGCATACACATAAGAAACATGTTTTGAATACAGTACAAGATTTCAATTTAGTTTTACCTACTTCTAGGTCTAAGTACGTTTTAGTTTTGGAGTTCAAGCATTCAAGTTTGTAATAGATACATATAATAGTTTAAGTTTTTGTTTTAGTTAACTAGTTGACAACTAGTGGCATTCCAATATACCCAAAGCTCCCAATGTAGAAACTCGGGCTCTGACACATGTAGTGCCTTGCCAAGGAACCCAAAATAAAATAATCACTATTTTTTTTTAAAGATAATAACTTAAAAACAAAAAATATAATATAGTGGAAGCAATAACATACACATAAACACATACCATGAAATATATTACATTTCTTAAGGGTCCCATGACTTTGAATCACATTTAAGTTTAATTAAAACTAAAACCAATATATAACAAATCCTCATTAAAGAATAAGTACAAGTATGAATCCATTTAAATAATATACAGTTATCTCAAATGTCACTTGGCAATAATCATAATGCATAATCATCCACTGTACAAGTCACAAGGTATGAAAGGCTAAAAAAATATACATCATAAAATAGATTACATCGTCTTGTAAGGCCTATGAAATCAGATATAATATAATTAGAGTATAACCATCCATCATAGTACACAAGAACAAAATGAAAGGAAATACAGAACAAGGAATTCTAGTAACAACATTGAATTGTCAAGTCTCAATGGTAAAAGTAAAAATCACTACCACCCAACCTCATGGCAACCTAAATGGTCCACTCCCACTGTGCTGAGGAGATAGTTTCAAGTCCTAAACAGGATATCAATCCCAAGAGTCAAATCCAACATCAAGGTCAAGGAAAACCCAAAAGCAACCTATCTCAAAGGTACCAAGACACAAATGACATATAAACTCAGAGGCAACAATGACACATAGGAAATCTACTATATAAGTGGGCAAGTTTCATCGCATGAGTCAACTCTATAGTTACCTTGGTAGACTCACTAGACTCCGACCTCCTGATGATTTTATGTGGCACTAGTATCATTTTGTACTGACAAGGTATACTAATGAAGCAAGGTCACAACCAAGCATCCTCTCTACTCCCATCCTAGCTTGTATTAGCACTCAAGGCATGATTGAGAAAAAAAATGACTCTTATTAATTCATTTTACTCTCATTTAGTAAAATGTTATCACTTATTAAAATAACCTACAATGGGTTACCTAGGTAGCCTCTTGAGGGCTCCGACCTCAATTGCAAGCCACTTCCCAACATGACATACAAATAACCTACCTTAAGTTCAGTAAAAGTAGAAGGTCTCATATGACCATACACTACACATCAGTTCTTAAACAAGCAACTGGAAAGTAATAGAATATCACTAATCAAAATCACAGATTTTACCAATACAATCATCCTAATAGGACCGATCCAAAATCAAGTACACATATACAAAACATGATGACATCACCAAAAAAAAAACTCCCGATCTCTAGTAGACATCCCAAAACTGGTCAACACTCTAGGTCAACCCCAAACCCAACACACAAGAAAACATACAATTGGCAATGTAGTTTCATAGGTTTGTTTGGTTTTGAAAACATATAGTTTGATAAAACAGTAAGGTTCAAGTTTACATTTCATTGTAAGTTTTCTATTTGATAAAGTTTTACAAATTTCCCATATAACTGAACCCATTTAACAATTCAATGATTATTTACTGAAATCAACATTAGATTTAGAATAAATAATCCAATTATAATCTAATTAGTCTAAAACATAAAACCATCTCCAAACCCGTAATTAAACAAGGATAATTAATTACCATTGTCATTAAATAATAATATAATAAAAGAAATGATCTAAATTCATGAAATAATATCTAACATTCATTTAGTTAATTAAATATAATTAAAAATATTCTTAATCACATTAAAAAAAACATAACAATTTAAAACTATATTAAAAAATATTTATTAATTATTAAAACCTTAATACAATTAAAAACTATTTAAAAATAATAATATTGAATATGTGTTTAAAGGCTCGTCGGCCTGTACTTTACTGTCACAATAGTCTATTGTGACTACAATAGAATACTGTTGCATGTGCAACAATTTCTATCGCCAATGGGAGAGAAGAGGAGGGGAGTTGGGGTGTGGTGGCTTGCCTCCCACTCATGATGTAATTTTTATTTTATTTAATTTTCGTGTTTATCAAAACAAACAGATTCATGCCCTTTTCATTCAATTTCAATTATTTTCTCTTAAATATGTGATAAAGTTATCACAGTAAAAACATTTACTGTGGTAATTTTATTAACATAATTTTTAAAAAAAAGGATTTCCTGAAATAATTTGATAGGAGAAATATGAATGAATTAATCAAACATGTATAAATAATCCTGATATTTCTTCCAAACCCTATTTGTATCAAAATATTGTTCTCTTAAAGTTTTGCAATGAGGGTTTCCAATTATCAATTCATAATCTCAAAATGAAGAACCATGAAATTTACAATAAGGGTTTCAACCCAAATTAAAACTCTGAAGATAGATTCATCCAGACACAAAGAAGACAAAAAATTGAAGAACGAAAAACTATTGTATAATTAAACCCACAAGATCCTATATGTATCTGATGCTAAAACGATAGCCGCACGGAGCTCGCAAGCAATCTCCCCCTTCTTCTTGAAAATTGCTCCTCCAAAACCCGGTTCTTGAGAAATGAACTCTAAATCTTTAATAAAGAGTTTTCCCCCCAATTTAGGACTTGAATTGTGCAATCATGTGAAAACCCTTTTTCTTAATTACTTTATTATATTTGAATTTTCATGTGCAACCTTTTTGCAATTTTAATTAAAATATATTTATTAAATCAATTCATTTCTTTCTTTAGTTAATTCTCGAGACATTTATGATAAACTATTTATGAATTTAAATAATAATAATATAGAGTTTATTATACAAACGAAACTCCTTAATATGTTATTGTTAAATTAAATAAATATGATTACGCCAATATTAGAACTTTAGCTATATTTTTAAATTTAATTATTTTATTTAACTAATTTCTTAATTAACTAAATATAATTAAATATTGAATTTTCCTTATAAAATTTCCATTAAATTAAATAATTAATATTCTTTTAATTTGGTATAATTATAACATAAAATCATCACATACCCACAAGACTAAATATGAAAATCCATAATAAAGTACAAAATACTAGATCAAGCTCGAGGGTCAAAATCGTGAATTTATGTCACCTGATGAATTCGAAAGGGTGGACAACTCATATACTTGTCCTACTTTCTATGACAATCGACTTAAGGTTAGGATTTGGACTCACGAATTATCTCCCCTCTTTTACCATTGACATACTGTAATTTGGCAATTCAGGGAAGTTGATACTCGGTACCTGCAATCTGCATAAAATTCACACATTTTCATACACATAATCTAAACTAAATAGGGAATGGTAGGAAATGGTGCATCGTGTAGATGTTGACTAGCAAGTGACTACAACTCCCTCCCTCAACCACATTAGAATCATCATACAAAAAGTAGAACATATAGGTACACCATATACATGCAAGTATGGGGTAAGTATCCATAGAAAACACATATAAATAATTCATCTAAATAACATAATAAAATAACCAAAATCATTGTATACAATCCTCATCATCAAAGAATAATCATGCATACATGAAATAACTAGTACCAAAGTAAGCTCATCATATAATCAATTTAATATGAAATAGTATCCAACAATCTAGAAATCAAACACCACTAATCAACAAGCATAATCATAATGCTGGCCCAAAAGAGTTTGGCAATAATAATAGAAAAGTAAACTAGGGGTAGGTACTACAATCGACTTCCCTGAATTGCCAAGATGAGCGTGCCCTATCGCATTATCTCAATGGTAAAAAGAGAGATAATTCTTGAGTCCAAATCCTAACCTTAAGCATATTGTCCTAGAAAGTAGGACACGTATATTAGTTTTACCCTTTCGAATTCGTCAAGTGACTTGAATTCATGGTTTTGACCCTTGAGTTTGATTTAGTATTATGTACTTTAAAATGGGTTTTCGTATTTAGTTTTGTGGGTCTATTGTGATTTTTAGTTATAATTAAATTAAATTAAAATGATTTAATTTAATGAAAATTTTATAAATGATTTAACTTAATGAAAATTTTATAAAGAAAAATCAATATTTAATTAATTGATAAATTAATTAAACAAAGCAATTAAATTTAAAAGATTTCATTAAAGTTCTAATTTTGGTGTATTTATATTTATTTAATTTAATAATAATCTATTTAGGAGTTTCATTTTAATAATAAACTCTAAATAATATTATTAGTTAAATTAATAAATATTTTATTAAAAATGTCTTCTGATCTAATAAAAGAGAGAAATGAATTAATTGACTAAAGTTTATTTTAATTTAAATGCAAAAGTTTGTGCATGAAATTTAATATATAATAAAATAATAAAGGAAAAGGTTTCGTATGATTGCAAAACCAAAGCCCTAATTTGGGGAAAGCTCTTTATTCTAGGAAATTAGAGCTCATTTCTCCATACAGAGATTTGGAGGAGCCAATTTTTGAGAAGAGGGTTTTTGAAAGAAGGGGAAATTGCTTGTGAGCTCTGTGTGTTCATTGTTTTAGCATCAGATAAAGGTAGGATCTTGTGGGTTTTGCACATTAGTTTCTTCTTTTGAATTCTCTATTTTCTCTATGTTTGTTGTGGATCTGTATTTATAATTTCAATTGGATTGAAACTCTTGTATGTGTATTTATTGTTTTTCATATTTGAAAACATCTATAAATGAATTGAAGATTTAAAACCCTTGTTTGATTGTTTGGATTTGGAATAAGGTTTGGAAAAGAATATTAGAATTTAGATTTACAAATTGGCAAGTTTTGTATTCATTTTTCCAATTAGATCTATGATGAGTTGTTTAAAAATAATAATAAATAAATATATTAATAAAAATTACCACAATAAATAATTACTATGATAATTTTTATTAAAATTCTGTATATGGGAAATTTCTTTTTTTGTATAGGAGTTGTTGTCTTGATATATTTTTTTAAAATATAAATGAAATAAGGAGGCAGTCCACCACCTCCACCTCCCCCCTCCTTTATGTTTTCTCGGTCGGTGGTTGGGAGCACACAGCTGCTTTGTGCAGGCAACAGAAGAAGTAAGGTAAGTTAATTTTAAATTTTTAAATTTATTATTATTATTATTAAGTATAATAATTATTCAACATGTTTTAAATAAAATTTAATATTAAATTAGGCAAGAGCCTATAACACAATGACAAATTGTGAGCCTCTTATTTGGGAGGTCTTAAGTTCGAGTCTACTCAAGCCTAACACATAATATTAATTAATCTCAACAAATACTAATAAATAACCTAGGCTTTGGCCCATTACCTATCCAAAAATAAATAAATTTAATATTAAATTATGATTATTCTTAATAAATATTATTTATTTTAATTTAATAGTATTATTAATAATAATTTTAAAATTATTAGGCAAGAGCCTATAACGCAACTGTAAATTGCAAGCCTCTCATTAGGGAGGTCTTGAGTTTGAATCTACTCAAGATTAATAAATAATTATAATTAATCTAACAATAATAATAAAATGAATAATAAATAATATAGGCTTCGACTGATTACCTATCAAAAAAAAATTATAATTATTATTAGATTTGTGTAACTTTTAAATTAAATCTTTTGTTTCAGTTATTATTTAAATATACAAATAATAGATTTGGAATTGAAATTTTTGAATTTTAAATTAAGAGAAATTGTTTATAAAAGTAAGATTTTGGTTTTAAAAAGGTATTTCTCTTTTTTTCTAAAATGGATTTTATACCAAGGTAAGTTTATTGGATTGGTGAGTCTTTTGAGATATTTGCAACTCGAAAAAAAACCTTAACTACTGTAACACTTTGTAAATGAGAAAATTCAAACCTATTTGTGAAAGTCAAACTTGTGTAATTTTTTCAAACCAAACAAAATTATGAAATTATTCTTGTTATGATATATGTTTTACTTTGTATTGGGGTGGTTCTGGGTTTTGATTTAGTACTTTGACCAAATCAGGATGTTTACCAGAGACTTGGGAGTTTTTGGTTCTATGATGATGTTTTGTATATGATCTTTTATGTGTCACATATTTTTCTATGATGAGTTTGACCAAATGTTTGTAGTGCTTTCCAGTTTCCTATGTAGAACTAAGGTGAATGGTATGATTTTCCTGGAGTAACCTTTGAGTCTTCAATTAGTTATTTTTTGATTCTTTCTAGTTGCTTGTATAGAACTGAAGTGATTATGGTGTGATTTTCCAAGTGTAGACTTTGAGTTTTGATCATATGTCTTTTGATGCTTTCCAGTTTCTTGTACAAGACTGAGGTGATTTTTGTGATTGGTCTTTAGGGACTTTCCAGTTGTTTGTAAAGGACTCAAGTGATTACTATGTTTTATCTATTGGTGCTTTCCAATTGCTTGTAAAGGACTGAGGTGAAAATTGTGATTTTATGAGTTGTATTTTTTATGAGCCTAGCGTAGGTAATCTGTGTGTATTTTGAGAAGTGGCTTGCAATGGAGGCCAAAGCCCTAAGCGGCTGCCTAGGTAACCCATTGTAAGTTATTTTAATAAGTGATAACATTTTATTTAAATGGGTTTAAAATGAACTAATAAGAGTCAATTTTTTTCCTTACCCATGCCTCGAGTGCTAGTATAGGCTAGGATGGGAGTAGAGAGGATGCTTGGTTGTGAGCTTGCTTCGTTAGTATGCCTTGTTTATACAAAAGGATACTAGTGCTGCATAGAGGCACTAGGGGGCTAGAGTCCAGAGAGGTTTCCAGGATAACCTTAGAGTTGGCTCATGTGATGACACTTGCCCACTTACATAGTAGATTTTCTACATGTCTTTGTTCCCTCTGGGATTAGATGATACTTGTGTCTTGGTACCCTTTGAGATAGAATGCTATCAATATTTCCTTGACTTAGATGATGGTTATAACTTGTGGATTGATATCTATATGGGACTTGAGACTATGTCCTTAGCATAGTGGGAGAAGACCATTTAGGTTCCATGAGGTTGGGTGGTAGTGCATTTTTTGTATACCATTAAGATTTGACAATTGGATGTCATTGTTGGATGTGCCTGTGCAGTTGTACCTTTCTTTCTGATCTTGTATTTCTATTGGATGGATATATTATGTTATTCTATATTTGATTTTCAGGGATCTTATGAGATGATGTATTTTATTGATGACGTATATTGTTTGATCTTTTCATACCTTGTGACTTGTATAGCTAATGATCATGCATTCTGGTTATGCCAAGTGAAATCCTTTGTAATTGTATATTATTTAATTGGAATCGTACTTGTGATTATTCCATGTTGTGGATTTTGGTTATGTTTTACATGTAATATTAATAATTTTTTTACATGTGATTCAATGTCATGGAACCCTTAAGAGATGTAATTTGTTTATGATAGTTATATGTATGTGAGTTATTGCTTCCACTATGTTATCTCTTGTTGTTTATTATCTTATCTTAAAAAAATGTTTAGCAAACTTAGTGAAACTTTAGGTCAATTTCTTTTGGGTTCACTGGTGGAGCATTACATCTAGTAATAGTGCCTGAGTTTCTACATTGGGAGCTCTGGGTATATTGGAATGCCACTAGTTGTCAACTAGTTAAACTAAAATGAAACTTAAACACTTTATGTATCTTGTTGCAACTTGGACACTTTGAACTTCAGACTCAATTTCTTGAAACACAGAAAAAGGAAAAACTTGAATTAGTCTTGAGATTGGATTTAAGACATATTTTCTTATGATTGTGCTTTCAAGTGATATGCCTTGGTTGACTTTGTGAGCATTTTTGTTGTTCTTGCATGGGTGTTTTCAATTGAGTCTTATCCTCCTACAAGGGGAAAGGGTTTAATGGGACCTGCAGAGTGAGTGCTAGAGTTTTATTTTTCTTGTAGGCTTCCAGGAGTAAGCCTAAGTCTAAAGGGGTGGATGTAATGCCTACTCTTAGTTGACTTTTCTTGTTTATGTTGCCGAACTCTTTTAGGCTAGCTTTATGATTATATTTTATGATTAACGGTATTTGGTTACACTTACCAAATTTGATTGTATGTTATTTCATATCCAGTTGATGTACTTGATGAGCTACTTGATACTCAACTATTTCATGTGTTCATCATTATAGTTTTGATGATGATAAATGTATATTCATATAATGATTTCTGTTGTTTCATGATGATAGTTAGATGAATGATTTTAATGGAATTCTTATGGTTACTTACCCCATACTTGCATGTATATGGTGTATGTGTATGTTTTATTTTATGATTGACATTTTTGATGTGGTTGAGGGAGGGAGTCATAGTCACATGCTAGTTGGGATCTACATGATGCAACACTACTCGTCATTTCCTATTTAGTTTAGATTATATTTGTATGTACATGATCAAATTTTATGCAGATTGTAGGTACCAAGCATCGACTTCCCTAAATTGCTAAGATGAGTGTGCCCTATCACAGTATCTCAATGGTAAAAGAGGGGAGATAATTCTTGAGTCTAAATCCTAACCTTAAGCCAATTTTTCTAGAAAGTAGGACAAGTATTTGAGTTTTATGTTTCCAAATTTGTTAAGTGATGTGAATTCGTGATTTTGACCCTTGAGTTTGATTTAGTATTATGTACTTTAAAATGGGTTTTCATATTTAGTTTTGTGGGACTGTTGTGATTTTCAATTATAATTAAATCAAATTAAAATATTATTAAAGGATTTAATTTAATGAAATTTTTATAAAGAAAAATTAATATTTAATTATATTTAATTCATTGATAATTAATTAAATAAAGGAATTAAATTTAAAATATTTCTTTAACGCTCTAATTTTGGCATATTTATATTTATCTAATTAAATAATTATTTATTTAGGAGTTTCATTTTAATAATAAACTCTAAATAATATTATTAGTTGAATTAATAAATATATTATTAAAAATATCTTGTGATTTAATAAAAGAGAGAAATGAGTCAATTTAATAAGGTTTATTTTAATTTAAATGCAAAAGTTTGTGTATAAAATTTAAAATATAATAAAATAATAAAGGAAAAGGTTTCGTGTGATTGCAAAACTGAAGCCCTAATTTGGAGAAAATCCTTTATTAGGAAATCAAAGCTCATTTCTCCATACAAAGATTTAGAGGAGCCAATTTCCAAGAAGAGGGTTTTTGCAAGAAGGGGAAATTGCTTGCGAGCTCCATGTGTTCATTGTTTTAGCATCAAATCGAAGTAGATTCTTGTGAGTTTTTCTCTTTTGAATTCTCTATTTTCTTCGTGTTTGTTGTGGATTTGTATTCGAAATTTCAATTGGATTGGAACCCTTGTTTGTGTATTTATTGTTTTTCATTTTTGAAACATCTATAAATGGATTGAAGATTTGAATCCCTTGTTCAATTGTTTTGTATTCATTTTTCCAATTAGATCTATGATGAAAAGTTGTTTAAAAATAATAATAAATAAATATATTAATAAAAATTACCATAGTAAAGGAAGATAGGCTACTAACATATTTAGGGTAAAAATTGATGAGCTCAGTTTTTATGACGACTGTAGAAGGCAAAGCTACATAAGAAATTCAATGAAATTATGTCAAGGCTACAGTGGTTAACGAGCAGAGTAGTAAAATTGTTGCAGCTGTCAGACATGAGTAGAGAAAGGACATGTGGTAGGAATGATATAGGGTCTTATGTGTAATCTTGCTTGGGATAAATATGTATTGTAAATGATGTATAGCCCATGAAAAGGGGCAATAGATGTATAGGGTAAAAGGATATATGGGAAGTGGATGATAACTTAAGTTGTAATAGGGGTGGAAAGGCTAGTTAAGATGGCCTATATATGTACTTATGTAATGCCTTTTATATAAATACAAAAATATTATTATTGACAAAAAAATTGCCATAGTAAATAATTATTGTGATAATTTTTATTATATATTTAAAATCTGTACATTGAAAATTTTATTTTTTGTGCAAGGGGTTATTGTCTTGATATTTAAAATAAAATAAAATAAATGAAATAGGGAGGTGAGCCACCATCCCCACCTCCCCCTCCTCCTTTATGTTTTCTTGGTCAGCGGTTGGGAGCACACGGTTGCCTAAGTTGTCTGTCATTGCCAAAGGTTGACTGAGGCTACCTAAGTAGTCTATGGCTATCAAAGGTAGCCAATGACTGCTTTGTGTAGGTTACGTCCCTTCAAGGGAGAAGTAAGTTAATTTTAATTTTTGTTATTATTATTATTAAGTATAATAATTATTAAATGTATTCTTAATAAAATTTAATATTAAATTATGATTATTATTAAATTAATAATATTAGTTTTTTTTATCAATAAGAGGTCGAAGCCAAAATTCATTATTATTATGTAGTTTATTATTATTTATTAAACTTGTGTAGAGTTGAACCCAAGACCTCTCCGATAAGAGGCTCACAATTTTCCATTGGGTTGTAGGCTCTTGCCTATAATATTAGTTATTTTAATTTAATAGTATTATTAATAATAATTTTATAATTATTATTAGATTTGTATAACTTTAAAATTAAAGCTTTTGTTTTGGTTATTGTTTAAATATATAAATATTAGATTTGAAAGTGAAATTTCAGAATTTTAATTAAGAGAAATTGTTTATAAAAGTAAGATTTTGGTTTTAAAATGGTATTTCTCTTTTTTCTGAAATGGATTTTCTACCTATGTGAGTTTATTAGATTGTTGAGTCTTTTGGGATATTAGCACCTCAGAAAAAATAATCTTAGCTCCTATGACACTTTGTAAATGGGATAATTCAAACCTATTTGTGAAATTCAAACTTGTATGTTTTTCTTCAAACCAGACAAAATTATGAAACTATTCTTGTTATGATATATGTTTTACTTTGTATTAGGTTGATTCTGGGTTTTGACTTAGTACTTTGACCAAATCAAGATGTTTACTAGAGGCTTGGGAGTTTTTTGTTCTATGATGATGTTTTGTATATGATCTTTTATACTTGACCATGGTGATTTTTTTCCTCGCCTATGCCTCAAGTGCTAGTACAGGCTAGGATGGGAGTAGAGAGGATGCTTGGTTGTAACCTTGCTTTGTTAGTATTCCTTGTCTATACAAAAGGATATTGGTGCCACATAAAGACACTCAGAGGCCAGAGTCTAGAGAGGTTGCCAGGGTAACCTTAGAGTTGGCTTATGTGATGGCACTTGCCCACTTATGTAGTAGATTTCTTATGTGTCTTTTTTTCCTATGGGATTAAATGATACTTGTGTCTTGGTACCCTTTGAGATAGAATGCTATCAGGATTTTCTTGACCTAAATGATGGTTATGAATTATGGATTGATATCTATATGGGACTTGAGACTACGTCCTCAGCATGGTGGGAGTGGGCCATTTAAGTTCCACGAGGTCGGGTGGTAGTGCATTTTTCTTATACCATTGAGATCTGATAGTTGGATGTCGTTGCTAGATGTGCTTGTGTAGTTGCATCTTTCTTTTTGATCTTATATTTCTGCTGGATGGATATATTCAATTATATTGTATTTTTTTTTCCTATGAGATGATGTATTTTATTGATGATGTATATTCTTTGAACTTTTCATACCCTGCCACTTGTACAATGGATGATCATACATTCTGATTATACCATGTGGCAACCTTTGTAATTGTATATTATTTAATTAGAATAGTACTTGTGATTATTCGATGATGTGGATTTTGGTTATGTGTTACATTTAATATTAATAAACTTTTACATGTGATTCAACGTCATGGAACCCTTAAGAGATATAATTTATTTATAATGGTTGCATGTATGTGAGTTATTGCTTTTGCTATGTTATCTCTTGTTCTTTATTATCTTGTCTTAAAAAAAAGTTTTCCAAACTTAGTGAAACTAAAGGTTAATTTCTTTTGGGTTCCCTGGCGGGGCATTTTATTAATCCCTACAACACACCCCCAACTAGCCTTGAGTGAAGCTACCTCTACTTTTTCTACTCTTTTCTCCACCGACTGCTCCCACCCATGCATATGCTAGCTACGTGGATCCTAGCCATGCACGTGCCACATAAACACCTAGATAGACTACATAGCAGCACACATGAGGTCTGCCAACAAGGCCACATGGACCATTGGGTAGCCACCACATGGCCACCACCTAACCCACCCATAGTTTTCCACATTAAAAACCTCCTACCATATCACCATACATGTAGATAAACACATCAACAAAATCATATGACATGTCAGTGGTGACTAACTTGCCATGTCTGCAATCATGCAAGCCATTTGTATAGTCCAGTTAGCATGACACATCAATGCCACATCATCAACATGGTAATATTTTTTTGATGCATTTAATTTGATGACCATTTGATTGTCATGTTTGGTTTTTTTATTTTTCTTTGATGCTCATTTAGATATCAAATTTAAGATGGCATTTTGTTGACATCATCAAAGGTTGAAAATTTAGAACCCTCACTATTTGCATTTTTAGATTTGCAATCTAACTTTGTAGGGCCATAACTTTCATTGGGTGAAAAGGGTGGGTGTCTTGTGTTCCTATTTTTTAAAAATTATGCTCTTTCTTTTGTATTATGGGTTCTATTGCATAATTTACACCATAAAACTATGCTACTTAGAAAGACAAACTGATAGAAATGTTAATGGAGAAAGGTATAAATGGTTATGTAGATGGTACATGTACAAAAAATTATGAAGATGATAAAGATTATAATCTTACTTGATAAACTAAATAATCTAAAGCCTTAGGAATCTTGCTAAAACATACATCATATTTAGTCAAGTATCACATTAAAAAAATCAGCAATGCTAAAGAAAAGGAGATGAAGATATGGTTGACACAATTGAGGAGAATCTTCTCCAATTGGATCCTCAAAACTCTGACACAATACAATATTTTCTCATCAAACTCAATGACTATAGAGCACAACTTGAAGATTATGGTGAACCCATTAAGGATAGGAAGTTGGTAAATAATTTGTCGAAACATCTTCTTCCTAAATATAAATCTTTTGTTTCAAGTTTCCATACTCATCAGTTAACCATGGGAGATGCCTTCACTAAGCCTTCATTTGATTCTTTTGGAGAGATGTTGGTCTTAGAACAAGATAAAGTGACAAGTATGGGGGATTCTCAAGTCTTCCAAGTCTAAGGATTTGGTGGCTAATATAGGGAGTGTAATGCCCCACCATGTGACTCAAAATAAATTAACCTAAAGTTTTACCGAGTTTGACAAACATTTTTTTTTAAGATAAAGATACAACAATAGATATAATTTAGCAGAAGCATTAACATTCACATAAACACATACCACAAAACAAATTACAATTCTTAAGGGTCCCATGATGTTGAATCACATTTAAGTTTAATTAATATTAAATCTAACACATAGTAATTTCACATCATGGAATAACTGCAAGTATAAATCTATTTAAATAATATATAGTCATCTCAAATGCCACTTGGCAATAAACAGAATGCACAATCATCCACTGTACAAGTCATAGGGTATGAAAGGCTAAAATAATATACATCATCTCGTAAGATCTATGAAATCAAATACAATACACTAGGTATAATCATCCATCATATAGATACAGGAATAAATAAAAAGGAACATCTGCACAAACACATCCAGTAGTGACATCTGATGGTCGGATCTCAATGGTATAAGAAAAAGCACTACCACCCGACCTTGTGGAACCTAAATGACCCACTCTCACCGCACTAAGGAGATAGTCTCAAGTCCCAAATAGGATGACAAACTCAAAAATCAAAAACCAACATCTAGGTTCAAGGAATCACTTGACAGAAAACTATCTCATCAACTAATCCTAGAGGCAACAATGACACATAGGAAATCTACTATGCAAGTGGGCAAGTGTCATCGCACGAATCAATGCTAGAGTTACCCTAGTAGTCTAACTTGACCCCAACCCCCTAGTGACTCTATGCATCACTAGTATCCTTTTGTACTGACAAGGCATGTTAATGATGCATGGTTACAACCAAACATCCTCTCTACTCCCATCCTAGTCTATACTAGCACTTGAGGCATGGGCAAGGAGATATAAAGACTCTTATTAGGTTCATTTTATTCCCATTTAGTGTAATTTTTTTCACTTATTAAATAACTTACAATAGGTTACCCTGGCAGCTATTTTGGGCCCTGGCCTCCATTACAAGCCACTTCCTGACATGACATATAGATAACCTACCCTAAGCTTAGTAAAAAATATCACAAAAGACCACATACCATACATCAGTTCTTAAATAATCAATTGACAAGTATTGAAAAACACTGATCATAATCACAGATTCCACTAATATGATCATCCTAACAAAACTAATCCCAATATCAAATATACATAAACCAATCCATGTCATAACATGACATCACCAAGAACAAATCATACAAACACCTCAGTCCTATAAAAGCGATTGGAAAGCAATCCAAATACAACTGATCAAAGATCAAAGGTTATAACAGATAGGTCACACCATTCACCTCAATTTCACACAAGAACACTAGAAAGCAATAACAATTGATAGATCAAAACACCTCATAGAGAATACAAGACACATTACCATGGTTGAGTATAAAAGATCGTATACAACACATCATCATGACATCATAGACAAAACTCCCAAGCCTTTGGTTAACATCCTGATTGGTTAAAGCTAAGTCAACCTGACACCCAACAATAACATTACATGCCATAAAAAGAGTTCATACAAAAGTTGCTTTCATAATTCATTCTATTTTGGAAAACACACAAGTTTAAACTTCACTATAGGTTTCCAAGTTTTTATTTTCATTTCCAAATATTACAATGTTTTTCAATCTCCATTAGGGTTTCAATTTCCAATTTCTCTAGTTACTAGATTCACTAAGGTTTTCTCGAGTTCACTAGAACCTCAAACAATTCAACTAATTCATATAAAGTTATTTAAACATAGCTTGATAGTTCAATTCGTTATCAAACAAACACAAGATTCAATGTTCAAAACTAGGGTTTCAGTTTTCATTTTCTCAAAGTATTATAATTACTAAGGTTTTCAAATACTAAAATTTCCCTAGTACATTACAAATCATTTTCATATATCTAAACCATATAAACACATCCAAGTTTATAAAAGAAAACATTAATTCTCCCAATTAATTTCTTTGATTTTTAAATCTACTTTAGAATTATATTTAAATGATAAAGCAATAAATCAAATTTTCAAATAATTAAATTTCAAATTTTAACAATACATATTAAAATTACTAATAATAATGATCAATTATTACTATAATAATTTTGAATTAATTAAACTTTGAAAAAACTTTTCCAAAAAGGAAACCTGCTAAAAATAGAATCTTCCAAAAATGGAAACTTACTAAAAACAAAAACTTTCTAAAGAATAGAAACCTACTAAAAGTAGAAACTTTCTTGAAAATGGAAACTTACTAAAAACATGAACTTTCTAGAAATAGAAACCTACTAAAAATATAAACTTTTCCAAAAATGGAAGCTCACTAAAAATAAAAACTTTCTAAAAATAAAAACTTCCCCAAAATGGAAACTTACTAAAAATAGAAACTTTCTCGAAATAAAAGCCTACTAAAAACAGAGACTTTCTAAAAGTAGAAACCTACTAAAATAGAGACTTTCTAAAAATAAAAACTTTCCAAAAATAGCCCTGATATAGAAATTTGAACCAACTAGTCAAATTCTATAAAATGAAATTTGTTTTCTTTTCAAAACCCAAAACCTAATTTAACAATTCATATACAAAACCTCAATTTAACAATAAGGGTTTGAATTTAATTCTTTCACAGATGTATTCAAGAACAGAGAATAATAAATCTTAAAACGAGGGTTTTATATTTTCTAATTTTTATACAGATGTTTTTTGAGAACGATGAACAACCAAATCCACACACAAGGTTTTCAATCATTAAATTGCTTACAAAAGTTACTGAAAATGAAGAACAATAAATATGCAAAACAAGGGTCTCAACCCAGAAGAATTCTTGAAAAAAAAACACAACAGACATGGAGAAGACATGAATTCAAAGGACAAAAAACCACTGTATAAGTAAATCACGAGATCCTACCTGGATTTGATGCTAAAACAATAATCACACGAAGCATGCAAAACAATCCCCTTTCTTTGAAAAATTTCTTCTTCAAAATTGCTCCTGCAAAACTTGTGTAATTGCATAATGAGCTCTAGATCTCTGATAAAAGTTCTCCCTTAATTTGGGGCTCTGATTGTGCAATCACACAACCTTTGATAAAGAGTTCTCCCTTAATTTGGGGCTCTAATTGTGCAATCATGAGAGGGAACTCGCTGATCAATTACTGTTTATTACTTGTTATCTTTTACCTTTTCATGCATAAACTTTTAGATATTTAATTTTCAGGGTGATGGTGAGTGGGAGCAGGGAGTGGGCGGGAACTTGATTTTGAATTCCTCTAGTAGAAATGTGACTGCTCCCTCTGAGCCGGGAGTGTGATCTGCGTCAGTTGGAGATTCCTCTACTGAAACTAGTGACCCTGATGATGGTAGGACTTTGGAGGACTTGGAGGGGGGCAAGCAAATTAAAAAATGGTCTAGCCTTTTTGGGGTTTGACCTACTAGAAAATCTGTCTTCTCACCAGTTAAGGATATCTCTAGGATAAAGGTATGTACTCCATTGAAATCCCATATCAAATCATTGATAAAAACATCTCTTGTATGGATTTGACTCTGGTTGGAAGGTTTCTGGGTGCTAGACCTGACATTGAAGATGTAAGGGCCTTTGTTTGTAAGAAATGGAAATTGAAAGGTCAAGTGGACATTACAACGATGGCCAAAGGGTGCCTTTCTTTTTGTTTTTCTTGTGATGAAGACAAGCAAGATCTCCTCTGTTGCAGTCCATGGGTCATGGGGAAGCATACCTTTCTATTACAGAAATGGGCTCCAAACTTTTACTGTTTGGAAGATTTTTCTATCCAAGCCCCTGTCTCAGTTAGGCTGGCTGGCCTCCCACTTGAGTTCTAGGTGGAGGATGTGTTTCAGGGCATTGCCAATACATTTGGAGAGCTCCTTTCATTAGATTCTATGACTATATCTCATAGGAGATTGAACTACGAAAGATTTTGTGTTGGGGTTTCTCAAGGTGTTGATTTGCTTGAAGCTATCTCGTTAAAATCTAAACTGGGAACCTGAGACCAATGCATTGAGTATGAATCTATTCCTTTCACATGCTTTCATTGTAAAAAAGCTGGTCACTAGGACAAGAAATTCCCTTCTTTGAAGGGGTTACCTAAGAAGGTCAAGAAAGTGTGGGTGAGAAAGGCACATAATAGTATTTTAGATAACTTAAAGGGAGGAGAGGTGGCTTTGGGTGAGAATTCCCCCCCACAGGATTAGATCAAAAGTTTAGATTATGGTGAGCCCCTAGGTTGGAGGTTCCTCAACCTAGATCTTTGGGTGAGAATGCTCCTTCTTAGGAGCAGACCAAAAGTATAGATTGTGGTGAGCCCCTAGGTGTGGAGGTTCCTCAACCTAGATTAGATTTAACTAAAAAGCATGAGATAGGTTCTTAGGCTTCTATTGAGGACAATCTAATGAATCCTAATAGAGATTTCTTGGACAAGACCCTAGAAGACAAAGATATCAACCCCAAGGAGGGGGGGTGGTATAGCGACAAAGGGGTGACCCATAAGGATTCAGTTGTGTCTACAGATCACCTGGCCTAGGATGTTGTATCAGTAGACAACTTTTTTAGAGGTGAAGTTGAGGACCTCCTAACTATTTCACAAGATGAGGAAGTAGTGTGGAGGGAGGAGACTTCAGATGCTAACTGGATTCCAGTTGGAAAACCTTCTAAAGGTAGGAAGAAATGTTAGGAATAAACCATAGACAAAAATAACAATTACATGCAAATATAACCAATAACAGAAAATAATAGATCACACAAAAAAGAAAACAAGACACCAAGATTTAACATGGTTCACCCAATCTTTGGGTTACATCGACCAAACAACAAGTCTGATATTATTATGATCCAGTGATTATAGCTAGATTACAATCTATAATCCCTTACAGCTCAATACCACCACAAGAACCAATTTTTGCATCACAACTATGAAATAATCCCTAACCCTAAGCCCTTTTATACAAGTATTTTTACCGCTTTAGGGTTACAATTAATAATTACATGTCGGCCCAAAATCCCAATAAAATAGGGCCCAATTTTTTTTTTTGAGCCACAAAGAATTTATGAAGTATGTAAAGTACTTTCTTGATCAATCACCACAAACTAGTAATCTCCCACTTGGGGACTGATCAAGCTCCACACTAAAGAACAATATCCCACTTGGAGACTGATCCTATAGCTAGCTGCTACACCATGAGGCTCCCACTGGATCAAACCACCTTGGACTCTGTTGTTCTTTTATTCATGTTCAGTCTAGAAGACCAACTGAAGTTGAAGAGGAGTTTAGCTTCTCCCTTGTTACTACCTTGGTAAATTTTTTGGATTGTCATTTGTATGTATCTTGTCCATCTTTAATTTTCCATCCTCCAAAACTGACCGAATGAAATGGCATTGCAACTATATGTGTTTAGTCTTTGAATGTAGAGCTGAATTCTTTGCAAGATGAATGGCACTCTAACTATATATAAACAAATAATTATCCTTCTTAGGATGTCCTAATTCCTCCAAGAAGAATTGTATCCATATCATCTCCTTGGCTACCTTTATATCAGCTACTACTATGCCTTTGTAGTGATAAAGCATTAACCTTCTGTAACCTAGAAACCTAGCTCATGGTTGCCCCACCAATAGTAAAGACATAACCTGTAGTACTCCATTTGGTTGCAATATCCCCTGCCAAATCTGAGTCAACATAGCCCTATAAATCAGTGGTAGAGCCCCCAAAGTGTAAACACTTATTGGATGTTCCCCTCAAATATCTGAGAATCCATTTGACCGCATTCCAATGCTCATGGATGACTCATACCTGCTAACAACTCCCACTACATGTGCAATATCTGGCCTAGTACATACCATAGCATACATCAAGTTTCCTACAGTTGAAGCATAGGGCACCTTGGACATCTTATCCTCCTCTTCTTCTTTCTTGGGACACATCTCCTTAGTCAACTTCAAATGACCAGGTAAAGGTGTGCTGACAACTATAGCATTCTCCATAGAGAAATGTTGCAACACCTTCTCAACATAATCAATTTGAGATAACGTCAATTTTCTGTTCTTCCTATCTCTACAAATCTTCATACCAAGGATTTCTTTTTCTGCGCCCAAATCTTTCATAGAAAATGCATGTGCTAACTGGCATTTCAGCCTCTTAATGTGATCCATGTTAGACCCAACTAAAAACATATCATCAACATATAAACATAAAATAATGTAGCTATCATCATCCAACCTCTTAAAGTAAACAAAATGATTTGAATGACACTTATTGTATCCATACTCATGCATAAACCTGTCAAATTTCAAATACCATTGCTGAGGTGCTTGCTTCAAGCCATAACAAATTTTTTTCAATTTGCACACTAAGTTCTCCTTACCTTTGACCTCAAATCCCCGTGGCTGAGCCATATATATCTCTTCATCCAAATCACCATGAAGGAAGGTTGTTTTAACATCAAGCTACTCTAAATGCAAATCTTCAGTAGCCACAATACTTAAAACAATATGGATAGAAGTCATCTTAACAATGAGAGAAAATATCTCATCAAAATCAATGCCCTTTTTTTGTGCAGATCCTTTTACAACTAACCTAGTTAAAAAAAAATTCTTACTTCCTTCCTCTTCTTTTGACTTGTAAACCCACTTATTCTATAAAGCCTTTTTACCTGCAAGCAACTTGCATAAATCCCATGTCTTATTCTTCAACAAAGAGTCCATTTCATCTTTCATTGTAGACTCTCACTGAATCTTAGTATCCACCTATACAACTTCATCATAACATTTAGGTTCACTAGCATCTGTTAATAAAATAGAATACAAAGAAGGAGAAAATCTTTTTGAAGGTCTAATTTTCCTTGTTGACCATCTAACATTCATTGGTGTGTGCGGTATTTGTTCTTGCGATTGTTGCACATCATGAGGAATGGCTAGAACATCATCTTTTGGAGTATCATCCAGCACTACATAATCATCTTTTTTCTTCTCATGTTGCTGCAACAGATCTTTGTACAACACTTTCTCATTGAATATGACATCCCTACTTCTTACAATTTTATGATTTTCAAAATCCCAAAGCCTATAACAAAATTCATTAATGCCATATCCAACAAATACACATTTGTTTGACTTGGCTTCCAGCTTGGTTATGCTTTCAGAATCTATGTGAGCAAATGCTTCACAATCGAAGGTTTTGAGAAAAGAATAATTGGCCTTCTTACCAGTCAATGCTTCCTCTAGAATACCACAACCTAAAGGAGTAGAGGGACCTCTATTAATAAAATATATAGTAGTATTAATAGCCTCCACCCACATGTGTAAGGGCAACCCAACATGCAACCTCACGCTCCTTGCACACTCCATTATAGTACTGTTCATGTGTTTAGCCATTCCATTTTCCTATGGAGTCCTTGGAATAGTTTTCTATCTACGAATACCATTAGTGGAGAAATAATCTTCAAATTCATGACTGCAATACTCACCACCATTATCAAATTTGAGACATTTTAATTTCTTATCAGTCTCATTTTCAACCAAGCATTTCCATTTCTTAAAAAATTGAAATACATCAGATTTCTATCTAAGGAAATAAACCCATACTTTTCTACTTGCATCATCAATAAATGTAACATAATAATGAGAGACACCAAGGGAAGATACTTGAGCTGGTCCCCATACATCGGTATGCACAAGCTCTAAATTCTCCTTTTTGTTTTCCTTCCCAGTCTTCACAAAATCACTCTCTTTTATTTTCCATACACACAACTTTCACAGAAATCCATATTAACACATTTTAGACCTGGTAAAACTTTCTTTGAATGAAGTACTTTCATACCTTTCTCACTCATGTGCCCAAGTCTGTTGTGCCACAACGCTGTATCAGAATCTATAGTAGCTATTTGTTCTCCCTACTCAACTACAGTAATTGTTCCTAAACATTCATTTTTCTCTAAAACAATTAAAGTAGAAGGAACAATATGACATGTACAATGATATAAGGTGCCTACTTTCACACCTTTTTCTACTACAAGGGAACCTTTTGAAACCTTCCAATTTTTATCATTAAAAGTAACTACACAACCCTCATCATCGAGTTGCCCTGCTGAAATTAAATTCCTACTCAGCCTTGGAATATCTCTTACACTAGTACATTTAACTCTAAATTTTGACCTTAAGTTTTGACCACAAATATAATTTGCTTGTTTGGTCGTAATTATAAAGGAAACTTTTTTTTTAGTTTTTTAATACATGCTCGTGTTGGTCTCAATTGTGACTAATGCTTTTGTGTTGGTCTCAATTGCGACCAACATAGAAACATAATGATAAGAAAATCCCCAAATGTGGTCAGTTGAGCTAGCATTTCACTTGAGGATTTCTCTCTCTCTCTCTCTCTCACACACACACACACACACACAGAAAAGAATTTCTAGTGCAACATTTTGGATTTTGCAACCCTAAACTCGAACTACCATGAGTATTTGGAGCATACATTGTAGCATTTTGAGCATACATTGCAGCATATACAGAGAATTTGGGGTTAGCACAAGTGAATGGAAACCAGTGACATAGGAGGGACTGATACATGTTAAGATGACATGTTTTGTTGGAATTGCCTAAGTTTTGTGAACATCTGTCCAAGCGCAAGGTAAATATGATTTGTGAGCATTTGGCATTTTTGTGTGACTTCTTGTGAAAATGCTAGGTTTTATGGACGTCTAGGTTAACACAATGGAACTCGACGAGATTTGTAAGATAATGGGGATTTGTATTGAGTTTCAAGGTTTTGATGGCAGTTTATATTAGTTTAGATAATGGGGATATGTAAGATATTTTAGTTTGGGATGTTTAGAGCATCTGCATTTGCATTGAGTTTGAAGGTTTGGTGGCATTTATGTTTAGTTAATGGGGATTTGTATCTATATTAAGATAACACAACTTAAATGAATTTTAACTTTCTTTGTTAGATTTTTATGTCATTAGATTCGATGAATTTTAAACAAAATTACCTTTGTTTAAGCAAAATTTAAACCCTCGTTTGAAGATTTGATAGAGAGTTGAAAAATAGGTGAATAGGTGAGTTGAAAAATAGCAAAATTTTTTCTATTTTCCAAGGATGGGAATGGGTAGTTGATTGTTTACATTGTTCTTTTCATGTTCGAAGACTTCTATGATGATACCTTCTTGTTTAAACAATCATTGATTGGGGGAAGGCATAGTTTGAGGAAGCCCTAGTTATGAGGGCCTAAATAGGAGGGCTTGTGAGTTGAGGTACCATACTAATAGGAAGATAGGTCATTGTATTCTAGACTTAAAAATTATATAGCTAAGTCCCTGAGAATCATATTATATAGGTAAAGATACAACTGTGCAAACATCCCTTTGAACATAAAACATGTCTATTCATTAGCGTGCAAAGAGAGGGAAACTAATTGAGCTCCAGGTGGTAATTGGTGAAGCTTCATAACTTGAGGAAGCCAACTTAGTCTGAAAATCCAACAATGCTGGTTGAGTGGGAACATCTACAATCTCCATATCTTTTGACAACATTGAAAGAACATTAGACATTGATGGCCTCTGAATTGAAGTTGCTTGAATGCAAAGAAGAGCAATGTGTATTGCTATTGAAATATGTGTTTGCTCATTGTGAGTCAAAGTCCCTAACTGGAGCCTTGGATCACCAATATTGATGCTTTCATTTATTTCATATAAACTTCATGCCTACATCAATCAACTACATATTAACATTACCTATAATAATGAAACTGATTGAAACAAAATGAAGAATTTCATTAATCTCTAGTGTTGTTTGTTGAGACATATACATTGAAATCATAGTTTGCAGATTAGGATTCAGAGAGTATTGGGCAAACCTAAAATTTTCAACTGGACAAAAACTTTGAAGAAAAAATTGGGTAAAATTTTGACAACTTGGAAAGAGTCTTAAAGAAATATATTCGTTTTGTAAAATTCATTTATGGAATGTATTAATTGAAAATTGAGATCTCTAAAGAGAAACTGTATGGTCATTGGTTTTAAAGAAAAAACAATTGAAAGACACATTTTAACCAGCATTTTAGCTACTTCAACATTTTTACCCATGGTTTTTTGTCTATAAAAATGCTAGAGTTAAACTTGTGAGTACTTACCTAGCCAAAAAACTAGAGAGTACTCGGCAACTCGGGAGTACTCAGAGAGTTTACAAAAATGATTAAAATCATGTAGTTTATATAGTCTATGACGATATGTATTACATTTTACATATACTTGCGAATCTTGATTTTACATTTTGAGGAAGCCCTAGTTATGAGGGCCTAAATAGGAGGGTTTGTAGGTTGAGGTAGCATACTAATAGTGTGATATGTAAGTTGAGGTACCATACTAATAGTGTGATATGTGAATAGGGTACTCTTACAAGTGAACTGCCTATATCGTTAATTGAATCTTATATTCAGTGCTATCATTTTGGAAATCTTGCACTAAAATAAATGTAGCATTTATCATAATTGTACTACTACCTGATGAACTATTTAATTGTTGACAGTTTAGACTTCATAAGTCTGTCATGGACCATAATAGCACTATTGATTGGTGGAAGACTACAACATATACTTTACTTGAACTATTTGACTATACAAATTAATTATATTAGCAAATTTTAAATCTCAAATTTTCTACTAACTTTATGCTTTTAGCAAATTATATCTTATTTGGGAGTTTCATTGATAGATATGCACTTGTGATCTTGTTTTTCAAATTATGAGTAAATATTATGGTTACCTTTTCTTTTTTCTCTATTTTCAAGTAGATGATGTTATTCAGGGCAATCTTATGCTTGATAATTGTATACTAAAAATTATATTTGTCAGATTCAAAAAAGATGTGAATTTATATTCTAGTGTTGATGTTAATCTTGATACATTTTTTCTTTACAATAGGACATTGTTGAATATGCTACATGGTTTTGAATTTATATCTTCTATTGCCACTCAACCATTAAATTTCATACTAATTGTCACCTTAGTTACACAAGAATTGTGCCTATCTCTTTTCCATGAGAACAATGATAGTTCCAAAAGTAGTTCAAAGTTAAAAGAGTTCAAGAGTCATCAACAATTTAGAAGAAACAAGAAGTGGTGTCAAAGGATAAACAGGAAATAGTAGTAACTCTATTTTTTTAACAATCAAAACATGTTTCTTGGCTCCTCCATCAATGTCAAATATCAAGGACTGCAAATGAATCAAAAGAGGTAGAATTGGCTCAAGGAGAACCTAGTAGTAGGAGAGAAAAATCCTTGGTTTTGCATGAAAGAGAAATGAGCTCTAAAAAGGAAAAGAAGAAGATATAGGAGAAGATAAAAAACCAAAAGGTATCTTGTTGGATACCCAATTGGAAACCCTTCCACCTAAACATGTTGAGGAAATAAATGAGTTTGATTCTATCATACCCTTAACATCTATAGTTATTTAAGAAATTCATTTAGAGGGCATATCTCATATCAAGAATCCCAATTTTATTTCTTAACTAGCCACTTTTTTTTGTATCTAACTCATATTTGTCTATGGAAAGAGTGAAGCCACAAACTCCTACTAGAGTTACATGATGCAGAGAGAGAGAGGACAACATAGGTGGTGAATACGTGACACCAATTCAAAAAAGATAGTCATTTAACAAAGCAACTATAGCTTATATTTATCCCCCAACTATGAAACTTTCAAAAATCTTCTAATATGACTCCAAACAAATAAAAATCAACTCAAAATGACCCTAAGGTCTCTGCAACTATCAAAGCCCCGATTTGGTCTTCAACAAGCCCTTAAGGCTAGGGCCTCCTCAATGTACCCTCTCTAAGAAATTCTAGGCTTAACCAATGATTGATTCACCATACATAGGACAACACAAGACTATAAAATTCATTAAAACTATATCTCTTTTAGGTAGATTAATGGCTGTTGCTCCCAACCAAGCATTTCCTTAAGGAATTCTTCCACAAATTTAGTCCTTCAACATACAAATCAACTTCTTGAGGTGATCACCTCCAATATTGCTTTCATTCTTGCATTTATAAGGTTATATTATCATAATACATGTCATGGATTCATCTCAAGTCACAGTAATCACATTTTAGGGATGAATCCTTAATTCATGTTTCCAAATCAATGCAAACCCCAACACTTGTAACAAACTAGTCAATATAATTTGCCAAAAAATGATATAAGGAAGATGAATGTGATTCAAAATGATCAAATACAATATTTTTGAGCCATAGAAATGATTCATAATCAACAACACATCAAATGATACCAAGAATGCAAGAAAACCTTAAATTTTTTTATTGCCTTCTTCCTCACAGTCCGTACAAAATACTTCACCAGTCCATTCCATCCCCATTTTCTAGGCATTAAAGGTTGTTTATAATATTTTTCCCAAATTCCATAACCAACCCCAAGTGGTTATAAGTGTTTATAATTTGATTTATGCCTTAAAACTCATTTTCCCTCCAATTTGCATATAACCGTCAATATTCAAATATTTTGAATTTCTAACTATTGTTTTATTTATTTTTTCTCATTCTAATTTATCAATATTTATTATAATTTGTTCCAAGGACCTAATTGAACCATATAATCAATATAGATCCCTATTTGGCACTATTGGCCACCCATACAATATGTTGGTCCTAAGTCCTTACCAAGACTTCTAGGACATTTAACTTTTAAATCAAATTGATTATTAGAAATTGCCATTATTGGCTTCAATATTTCCCAATTAAAATTCAAACACAATTTTGATCCTCTAACTCCATTTTGTTCCAAGGTGGACTTAGGTGATTGGATATGTGCTTGTATGTAGCAAGTGCAATATGTAGAGGTACAGTTATGGAAGGTCAACTAAGTATTTGTTTCTTTTCATTTTTTATATTTCTTTATCTCTTTATCAATCTATCTCTCTATATATACCTCTTTCTATCTATCTTTCTTTAGTATTCATTTCTATATGTGTCTTCCTCTTACTACTCCATCTGCAAGTTGCAAACAAATCATCCTTCTTCCACCAACGAGTCATTCCATTCAAGGAAGACCATGTCTGACGATATCAACGCACAAAAAAATAGGGAGAAAATTGCTAGATTGTGGTCTAACTTAAAAAGAAAAGGTGATGGAAAATGTTATTGTCCTTGTAAAAATTGTAAGGGCTTAAAGACTCGAAGATATCTAATCAAAACAACTGAAAAAAATTGTAGGCAACACGCTCACATTGAAGGGGGAAATGAATATTGTCCATTGGTATGTATTTTAATAATTTACAAATTACATAAGACATGATTTGATGATGAAATCATGGTCATGGCTAATATAAGGTCATCATTTTCATATAGGTCAACATCCCTGAGTTTCATGTTATGGACCATGACAATTCAGAGAATGTGGATTTCCAAATGAGGGAACATGGAGGTGTGAATATTGAAGTAGAAGGTAATGATACCATGGAAGAAGACCAAGATGATGAAGATCATGATGATCGAGATTATTACGATGATCAAGATGATGATGATGTTGACGTAGAGCTTGATGTACCTATACTTGAGAAGGCACACGAGTCCCTATATGAAGGCTCTGAAACAACTCTTCTTGCCACTGTATTGTTGTTGGTGAACTTGAAGGTTATGAATGGTTTATCCAATGTAGCAATTACACGTATGTTAAGTTATGTCATCTTCTTTCATCATTTTACTCATAGTTCCCTTAAAATTAACATTGGGTTTGTGTAGCAATTAATATTCTTGAAATTAACAAATTATATTTTTGGTCATAGGTTGATAGGTGAGAGTTTGTTACCACCATCAAACATTCTACCTCGCTCCTACCGAGAATTATCTACCATCATGAAAGATATTGGAATGGAGTATCAAACAATACATGCATGTTTGAACGATCATATTATATATCATAAACAACATGAACTTGCAACACAATGCCCTATTTTTCATACTAGTAGATATCAATTAGATTGATTAGCAAAAAAGGTGCCTCGCAAGGTTCTTTGGCATATTCCCATTATTCCACATCTGCAATGATTATTCAGGTGCAATGGCTTGGAAAAATTTATGGATTACCATGCACACAATAAAAGTTAAGATAACATTATGTGAATGCCTATAGATGGTTTGACATTTAAGGAAATAGAGGAAAAATGGCTATAGTTTAAAGAAGAACCTCGTAATCTCAAGCTTTCATTGGCAGTAGACGATGTCAATCCTTTTGGAGAGATGAGATCTACTTACTCGGTGTGGCCTATTTTTGTTATCAACAATAACATACCTCCTTGGCTTTCCATAAAGAGAAAGCACATAATGTTGACACTGATTGTTCTAGGTATTTTTTGATTTAATGGTCATCTAAATTAATTTATTATTGCTAATCCATCAAAATGGTGATAATAATTATGTAATGTTTTTGTTCATTCAACTAAGTAAGTACCAAGTTAAATATATCAATGTATATATTGAACCCCTTATCAATGAGTTGATGGTGTTATGGAATGGGGTTACTATGTATGACATCTGTAGACTAATAGGACAAAGACAATTTCAATTTCATGCAATGATTGTATGGACAATACATGATGCCCCTGGGCTAACACATTTTTGTGGTATGTTCTCTTCTTAACACCTCTTTTTTGGTATGTTATAGTGACAACACAAAGTTAACACATTTAATCCAATTATACACGATCTTGTGGGTTTTCAGACAAAGGGAAAATTTGCATGCTAGTTTGTGCTCCAAAGACAAAATCTCGTCATTCAAAAAGTTTAAGAAAGAAGGTGTTTGATGAGAATAGACACTTTCTACACAGAAATCATAAGCACCAAATCACCAAAAAACATCTTTTCAATGGGAAAGAAGAGACTACATCAAAGCCACAGAGAATGACACCTCACCTATGGAAGTTGGCATACAATAAAATAAATTGTCGAGGTAATGTCATTCCATTTGATGATTTTTGTTTCAAATTTATATTTCAATATTGTGTTTTGTTTACTGATGATGTAATTGATGCTTGTGAAGGTCGTCAAGGCATCAATGACCAACTTCCAAAAGGACTAAAAATTTATCCTACGCAATTTACTAGGTTGCTATACTACAAGTAACTCTCAATTGTGCATTTGTTTGATCCTATGCATATTGGAAAGAATGTAACAAAGACATTATGGAAAATCTTGGATGGAAGGCGTGACAAAGACCAAATTGTCAAAACTTGTAGTGACATTGAAGGACCTAACCATTCAATGAAAAATGGCATTCAATCAAATAAAAATGGAGAACAATTGATACAAGTGCCCTTAGTTGGTTATTGTCAGAGTAGTAGAGCAATGCTATAAAAGAAGTCATAAAAAAAATACGATTTCCCACAGGATTCGCTGCGAACATAAACGATCTCATATCAAAGAAAAATGAATTTGGGCCAAGGTTGAAAACACACGATTGGCATAAATTTATTAAGGTAATTCATGTTATTTTGTATTCAATATATATTTGTATATTGCATTTAGTTTTAATTGCATTCTTTTATAAAATATTGACAAGATCATTTTACAAATATTGCAATACGTTCTATCTCTATCTCTCCCACACCACTTCATCAACAATGTCAAACAAGTTATATATGATCTTGGAAAATACATGAGGTGGTTGTCATCTAAAGAAATCAATAAAGAAGATATAAAATATTGGAAGAGAAAAATTCCTCTTCTTATGTGTGAAATGAAAAAGTGTCTACCTCCAAGTTTTTTCAATGCACAAGAACGCTACCAGGAGATTGAATTGTGTGGACCTATACCAACCAGGTCAATGTGGATGGTTGAGAGGCACTTGAAATTTTTGAAAGGCTTGGTTTGATAGAGAGCACATTTTGAGGGTTCTATGGTGGAGGGATATATGGTATACCAGACCATGGTGTACATTAGTGAATATCTTCCTAAGTTTGAAGCAAAGATCCATGTAGATCGTATTTGGGATCCCAACTCAATTAAAAAAATTGAAGGGGAGTACTTGATGGGCAAAGGTAGATCGAGGAAAGTGAGAGTAAATCTAAGATGTTATTGTAGTTAATTAATTCTTATAAATTTTCAATATAAGTTATTTATAATTGGTGTATTTTTTTTTTATACAGGTGGTCGAGAGTGGGATGCAATACATTTGTATATTGTGAACAATCTTGATTGGATAATAGTATGGATTGAATGATGATAACAAAATGGTTGTGCACTAACATGGGAAGGTGTTGCTTCATTCGTTATAGAAGCTCATCGTAATGGAGATTCCAATGGTAGTTGATCTAGTAAAGGGTTTAAGAGGTGGAGAGGTATGTAGAAATTTATTAATGATCATAACTTGACGTATGTTTCATATCAACTCACGATGAAAATAATTTACACATGCTTCAAAAATTGTAGGCCAAGCACCACAAAGATATGTACTATCATGGCCACAAAATTTGCATAAAAAAGTTGGATGACACAAAGAAAACTTGTGATTCTGGGATAACTGCAATATTTGAGGTCACCAGTATATCTAGAAACGACATACATCCTCAACAATCTCAAAATCAATTCTATGGCATCTTGGATGATATAATTGAGTCTGAATTTAGCTCCTTCAAAGTATTTCTATTTTTTTTTCAAATGGTATAGGTCATGACTAAATCAAAATGATCCAGATAGAATGGTTATTCAACATGATAATGGATTTACAATGATTAATACAAGGTCATTTGAGCCAGTTGGAGATGAGCCCTATGTTCTTCCAAGCCAATGTGAGCAAGTGTTTTACTCAGAGGTTCCACATAAATAGGGTTGGTCATTTTTTGTTAGACATGATCCAAGAGGAAGGCCAATAAAGTATAATGATCTGGAAGAAGAAGATATTGAAGATGATGAAGAAGTAGATGATGAAGATCAAGATGATGATGATGATGATGGTGATGATGATGATGATGATGGTGGTGGTGGTGATGATGATGATGGTGATGGTGATGATGGCGATGATGATGGTGATGATGGCGATGATGATGGTGGTGATGATGATGATGATGATGATGAGGATGATGAAGAAGAAGATAATCAATGACTACAGACATTGTCACCCCTTCTGTTGACGATCTTGCATTCCATATATAAGGTAAATTTGTTCATGTTTACGATGTTGCATATTATTCATGTTGTATTCTAAGTTATTTGTAGCATATGCATATCATGTAATTTTTAGCTAACCTAAGATAAATGATTAACATATGCAGGAAATATGATTACATATTTATTGTGTTCAATTCTAATGATTACAACATATGTTATTTATAATTGCCATTGTTTATATTGTGTCTGATTATCACCTTTTTTGCAAACAGTCAATTGACTATAGACATCATTACCCCTTCTATTGACGATCTTGCATTCCATATATAAGGTAAATTTGTTCATGTTTACGATGTTGCATATTTTTCATGTTGTCTTCTAAGTTATTTGTAGCATATGCATATCATGTAATTTTTAGCTAACTTAAGATAAATGATTAACATATGTAGGAAAATTGATTACATATTTATTGTGTTCAATTCTAATGATTAAAACATATGTTATTTATAATTACCATTGCTTATATTGTTTCTGATTATCACCTTTTTTGCAAACAATCAATTAACTATAGACATCATCACCCCTTCTGTTGACGATCTTGCATTCCATATATAAGGTAAAATTTTTCATGTTTACTATGTTGCATATTGTTCATGTTGTCTTCTAAGTTATTTGTAGCATACACATATCATGTAATATTTAGCTAACTTAAGATAAATGATTAACATATGTAGGAAATTTGACCCCTTTGGCGTGGATCATGCACAGTGACATGGATCAACAAGTATAAGTCAATAAATAGACATAATTTTCTTATATTCTTCTTGTTTATCATTGACCATGTATGTTATAAATAGACATATTATATAATCATATAATGTATATATAGACAAAGAAGGTCCATATAGAAATATACTTGTATAATCACCTTCAACTTACTACATTTTATATCTCTCATGTATAGACAAAGAAGAACTACACATATGAGTCATGACTTGATTATTCTATATATATTAATTAAATATTATCAAATTTACATTTGATGGATTTTTGGACCCAACAAATAGGTACTTTTCAGATCTATCTACATCGAATGAGGGAAATGAGGAAATGGTAGATGAAAGCTCTACCTGTAGTACGACTAAAATAGGGAGATCAACTAGAGGTCAAAAGATTAGAAAAAAAATTTGATAAAAACATGCAATTTTTCCTTGCTAATGGGGGGTTATGTTCTTATAATAATTATTCATAAACATACTTATCTATTTTATAAGTATGGAGAGTATGGAGATAAGTATGGAGAGTATCACTTAATGTTCATAAGTTCCACCAACCTATTCACAAATAGGGCTACAAGGACTAATAGTGAGAAGTTGCTACATCCAACACAACCACACATCTAATACCTGATCCAAGGGTGGAAATAAGAAGTGTTTTAAAACCCCAACAATATCCCAAAATATCAAATTCCAATCTACTCCAGCACTCCACTAATCTGCCTAAGTACACAGACCTAAATGGGCCCCTTTAGGCTTGGTTTTCAAAGGAAGACTAAGGAAATGGGTGCATAGACTAGAAATAAACCTTCAAAAATCCAAGGGGTAACTAGGACACTTCCAATCCACCTTTTATTTGGTTACTTTACTTCACATACAACTCTAGCAATCAAATTCCTTCAATTTTAGACCAAATACATACAAATATTTGGTCTAGGGCTTGCAAGAAAAATTAACTCCCTTTGGTTTTTCAACTCCTAATTTTTGAATCTGAAAGTAAAATCCTAGGGCTCCCATTTTCATTGGGTTTTGTGCCATTTGAACTATGCACTCATGAGCTATATGTCCATTTGCACAAAACCCTGCTTAACCTAGGGTTTTTGGATAGGTTTGAAAGAAATTGCTATAACTTTTGATAGAAATCACCAATTATCTTCAAACCAAGTGCATTGGATAGGGAACTCAACCAAGTTACTCCTCAAATCATTCAAACTCCCTTTCCAATCTGTACATCATGTGTGAAAATATAAATGCAACAATTTTGAGCCAAAAAACCAGTAATCTTTATTGAAATATGCAAAAATCTGTACATCAACCAACCTGTTCTACTAGGAAGGTTGGATCATACATTTATAAGTATTTTTGACTGATAAAATACCTTGGGAATAGTTATAATCAGTTCAAACTCCTTCATTTGTAATTACCAACTTTTAAACAAAAATTGCTTAGCAACTTTTTGTTGCATTTTGCAATTTTGAACATAATGAAGTCCTAAGACTCTCAAACCTTCCTAAGACCTATATAAAATTATTCTAAGTTCTTTTAAACCATTTTTGACTATATTCCTTATTCTAATCCTATTTATCCCTTATAGGTCTCTAAGGATTCATGGTTTACAGAAACACCAAATGAACCTTGAACCTTTACAAATGGGCTTATAACAACATGAACTTATTCCTAACATCCTAAAACCTTGTTATCTTACTCATGAATTCTCTAGGAAGATGGTGTAGTGTAGGATACTTGTGGAATGCTTTATGATGACCTTGATTGCCCTGCACCATTCTTACCTCTTCAAAAGAACTCAAGTCCCTTGAGTTGGTATTGTATCCGATTGATACACTACCTTTTCAATCTTTGTTTGAGTCATCCAAGTTGCATCTTCATTGGGTGTGTCCTTCCATTTGACTAGGTAGGAATAATAGGCGCCTCTCCTAGTTTGTTTTGTAACCTTCTTGTCCAAAATGCATTCAATCTAAGGTTTAGTGACCTTAGGTAACTGAGAAACATCAGCAATGTTCTTATGACCTGTTCCTGCATCACAAACATCAGTAGGTGGCTTATATGCATAAAGATCAGAAATGTTAAAAATTGGAGAAAGGCCTATGTCTGATGGAAGATCAATCTTATATGCATTGTTTCCACATTTCTTGAGGACTTATCTCCATACTCTGACATCAAGGACAAAGGTTTTCGTCTAAAACACTATATGGACTTTGTGTTACCATACATTACTCCCTGTAATATGAAAAGTCATATCTATAACTAGACACACATATCCTTCTTTGCAATTCATGACTTCAATATTTACATTAACACCTATTGTTTTGTATAGGTTACAAGATTGATATATACCAATTCTAGTGTTGCTCTTTTAGCATTGGCATCACATGTACTCCACAAACTATGGAAATGGCCACGGAATGAGCAGAATCCATCTAGAAAGGTGATGCTCTTAATTTGGAAAGAATTTATGTGTGTTGCTTAGAAAATTGTCTTTTAAGTGACTAAGATAGTGATCTTCTCTACAGTCTACTGCCAATCTTCAACCGCAAATGTGGCAGCTAGCTAGTGGGATTGTGATGACTAATGATATTGGTGCTACGAGTCTAGAAGAAGTTGATGCTTGCATAAATTTGTCTAAGAATGATTCCTATGTAATGTCTACCTCTGGTGGAAAGGTCTCCTTGTTCAATATGATGACATTCAAGGTGCATCTTTTGAAAATATGTTCCTCTTCAACATGATTGCTGAGCTGGTCAATTTAGAAGTTATATTCTTACTTGGGTTCCTTATCAAGTTTTTTGTTTCCTTTTTTCAACCAAAGTTTTGAGAAAATATTCTGTGGCATGCTTGCTAATGAGTGTTTATAGCAAGTTATGACTATCTTCTTGGCACCTTCTCTTGCAACTACTTTTCTAGCTTTTCACCCTCAAGATAATAACATCATTGTAATTGGGATGGAAGATTCAACAATCTAGGTATACAATGTCCGAGTAGATGAGGTGTGATCAATGAGTCTCTTTCTTGCTCACTCATTTAGTGCATCATTAAAAATGGCGACTTCTAACTTGTGTCTTTTGAAAACTTGTTTAAACAACCCGGTAAAAATGAAGCTTAAAGGCCACCAAAAAAAAATTATAGGCTTGGCATTTTCACACACTTTGAATGTATTGGTATCTTTTGGGGCCAATGCCTAGGTTTGTCTTCTTTTTGTATATCCATTGCCATATCATTTTGTGCATTCACATGTTTATAGATTCAAATTACTAAATGTTTGGCCAATGTTAAGATTGATTAAGAATAACAAAATGATGTTAAGATTGATAAAGAATAACAAAAGGAGGCAACATGTGATTGATTTTAAAAATAATATCTAAATTAATGCATGATCACAAGTTGACTAAAGAGAGGTAATTATTAATCAGTAGAAGAACTATTGAAAGACAATGAAAGAGGGTGGAATAACAAGAAATACTAAAGTGAGAATCGCATTGCAGGTAAATCAAGATTGGAAAGTGGATAATAATATGATGATAAATTTTAAATGAATATAATCAGCTAAGCATTTTGAAGGATTTTGAAATCATATACATATATCATTCTTTGTTTTTGTTCTGTTAATATGTTGCCAGGTCTCTTTGTCATCATTTCAACCAAATCTAAAATTTGATTTACTAAAATCGATTCATGTATTTGTAAGGAAATGTTATATGTATGAAGTTAATCTCAAGTACCTTGAGGTGCATACCATAAGATATTGCAATTTCCTTTCTTAATTGCCTTCTTTCCTTCCCAAACACCAAATGCCTAACATTCATATCACATCCATAAGCCTGCAATTCTGATTTGGGCACTTTCATTCTGGTCTCTTTTTAATGATGCACTAAATAAGTGAGCAAGAAAGAGGCTCATTGATCACACCTCATCTACTCAGACATTATATATTTGGATTGTTGAATCTTCCAAAACTAATAGCTGAAACAAACATCGATGAGTAACATAGCAAGGAGTTGCTGATCTAGTCAACATACATAATTACAAATCCAAAAGACTAGTCACAAAAGCATTAGCATGAACACTATTGATCCAATCAACATCAAGTGGTGATCTAGTCAGCTTACAATGCCATGATGACTAAAAGATAGAAAATCACCAAAACATACAACATTGTTATTGTTACCTTTGAAACTTGAATAGTTTGAGAATCTACTTGGAACATTTTATCCGACCTTCTTAAGGATGCATATAAAACTAATATTTGATCTCGTTGATTAGCTCTATTCTAAATCTCTAAATTTTACATACCTTCTTAACTAATCTAATTAATCAATATTTCATTACATATTTAAAAAACAATCACATATTAATTATATGATAAGTTTTATTAATAATTAGTTATGCATAATAGCATACAACCGACATTTACTCCCTCAATTTTTAACAATTTTTTTTTGAATGTCACATTAATATATAGAATTTTGATTCTTCATTGACCAAATTACATTATTTATAAATTTAAATGACATTTAAAATAATTTGTACAAAGATTATTTGAATAACCCTTTGCACATTATTTATTAGCATATATTTCTTTTCTCAATTCATAAACCATTTTAGAGTATTGGTGGATTTTGTTTATGCCTCTTCTTAAAATGTGGCTCTTCCTTCAGTGATTCTTATGGCTTGACTCTTGGTGGATATTACTCATCTCCTTGCAACAATTCAATTTTTTAATCCATTGGTTTGTCCCTTGTATGGATCTAATATCTCGTTGTCAAGAATGAGCAATTAATCTTCTATATTTTTGTTAAAGGTTGTTTAACTTAAACAAATTTTGTTTTCTTTAATAAGCTCTAATATTGGCTCTAACTTTCAATCCTTGATTTTTTGCTCATTTTTTCTATTTTTAGAACTCATTTTATTGTATTTCAAATTTAGATTGTCTGGTCATATTTATTACGTCCATTTTTTTGAGTTGATATCATAAAAAATATTTATTTCCTTTCATACTAATTCTATTCAAAGTACAATCCATTCACAGGTAGCTTATATACTAAGTCTTCACAAGCAATGTTGTCTCAAGAACCAAAATTTAGACAGGTTGTGCCAATTACTGCAAAGGCTTTTCTCTCATAGGAGCCTTCTAAACTGCACAAAATTTGATTCTAAAGCATAATTGCTTGGTGGAGACTCAGGATATTGTGCACATTTCTTCCTCCTTCCCATTGTTTTGTATGAATTAAATCATGTGATGAATGAAACAATGTTGTGGAGGTAGAAATGTGCACAATACCTTGAGTCTCATGCACCGAGAAATTATGCTTTAGAATCAAATTTTGTGCAGTTTAGAAGGCTCCTATGAGAGCAAAGCTCTTCCGATAATTGACACAGTCTGTCTAAATTTCTACCAAACTTGGTCTCAATTTAGATGAAGATGTCTTCCCTTTGCCATCAAATGTATGGTACCACCATAGAAACCCAAGGGGTCTTGGTCACAATTTTGATGACGGTTCAAGAGGTCTTGGTCGCAATTTGGTCATTTTTGCTGTCGAACGTTTGGCTTCACCATCGAAAAAGTCAAGGGGTTTACATCAAAATTTCAACCAGAGATGACACAAATGAGGAAATAAGAGTTTAGGCTGGACTAACAAAATCAACGAACCTCTCATCGGTAAGTCAAACTTTTGTAAGTTGAAATTTTGACACATAATGACTGTGACAAAAAATTGACTAAAAAAGATTGACAACAGGTTTAGTCGTCTATTCGACCAAATTCGGTCACAAATTTTGACCTTTTTGCATCGAAATTTGGGACTAAATTTACTAGTGTTACCTCATGTAGTAGCCAATGATTTCCATTTTGCAACTTAATTTTAATTTTTCCCTTTCCAACAATTTGACATGTTTCATTGTCCCCCCAAATAAACAAGTCCAAAATCCCCTTGGACATAATCAATGAAATAAACTCTATGAGGTGCAGCATGAAATGAAGCACGTGAATCTAAAACCCATGAATCATTAATACTTTCTAAAGATAGAAGCAAAGCATCCTCTTCAGATTTTTAACTTACCACATTTACCTCCTTGTCTCCATTTGATTTATCTCCTTCATTTTTCTTTTGATTCCAACAATCTTTCTTTTTATGCCTTGGTTTCCTATAGTACCAGTAGTCATTCAGTCCTCTCAAATGAGACCTCCTCCCCTTTGACTTTCCTCTTGATTTCCCACAATTTCTAAAATTACTTCCTCTCTCAGTCATTCTGCCCCTGCTTTGTGCATTCAAAGCACTTCCTGATGTAGATCCACCTAAGGATTTCCTACGAGTTTCTTCACTCAAAAAAACACATATCACATCATAATATTTTAGGGTACGAGATCCAAGAATAAAATTATTCACAACCATTAACAAGCCATTCTAGCTTTCAAGCAAAGAATACAAAATCAAGAGAGCCCTTATTTCTTCATCAAAATTAATTCCCACAAAAGATAACTGACTAATAATAGTATTAAGCTCATTTAAATAATCTGCAACAAATCCACCTTCTACCATTTTCATATTAAATAAATGCTTCATGAGAAATGCCTTGTTTGAAGTGGAGGGCTTTTCATATAGTATCGCTAGGGTTTTCATCAACTCTTCTATTGTCTTCGCTTTTATAATATTAAATGCCATCGATGGTGCTAGGCATAATCAAATGCTTCCAAGTGCCTTTCTGTCTAAAACATCCCATTCATCATTTGACATAGATCTCTAATTCTTGGCTTTTCCTTTTAATAGCTTCCATTAATCCTTCTGATAAAGATAGTCTTTCATTTGCATCTTACATAACTGGAAGTTCTGCCCATTAAACCTATCAACCCTTAACTTACCCTCATATGCCATCGCTCCCACTCAACTGTGAGACTCCCAATCAACTGTGAAACTTTCCTGCAGAGGGTAACTAAAGAACAACCTTGCTCTGATGCCACTTGTTAGGAATAAACCACAGACAGAAATAAAAATTACATGCAAATATAACCAATAATAAAAAATAATAGATCACATAGAAAGGAACACAAGACACCAAGATTTAACATGGTTCATCCAATCTTGGGGTACGTCCACCAAACAACAAGTTCGATATTATTATGATCCAATGATTATAACCTGATTACAATCCATAATCCCTTACAGCTCAATACTGCCACAAGAACCAATTTTTGCATCACAACTATGAAACAATCCCTAACCCTAAGCCCTTTTATACAAGTATTTTTACCACTTTAGGGTTACAATTAATAATTACATGTTGGCCCAAAATCATGATAAAATAGGACCCAATTTTTTTCTCAAGCCCCAAAGAATTTATGAAGTATGTACAATACTTTCCTGATCAGTCACCACAAACTAACAAGAAAGAAAACGTTAAAAATGATGTGGAGAACGCTTCAACCAAAAACAATAATAAGAAAGGGTCCAATTCTGAATTAAAAAAAGGGGATTCTAAAGAAACTAAGGGTAGAGATTGTTGTCCTTCTTCAATGCCCACTAGGACTATTCTCAAGAATGGGGATGTTGTATCCTCCCCTTCCCCAATGGGAAAACCCTCCAATTTGCAGAAAAGAACTACTGAGGCAAAAAGAGGCATTGCGGATGGTAGTCAGAGGATCATCCTTGAATCAAAACATTTTCATAAATTATGAAGATAATTTCATGGAAAATTTGAGGGTTAAATAATCCTCACAAACATGACATTTTGAAAAATATGATTAGGGATAACAGGCTAGATATTTTTGTTATTCAGGAAATCAAGATGTTGAAGGATAAGGTGGAAGGTCTTCAAATTTTTAGGGGTAGGAAGATTATAGAAAATGATTCTGAGGGAGCCTCAAGAGGTATGGCAGTTTTTAGGATAAATAGGTGGATTCAAGGGGTGCTTATTTCTCAAAATAGAAACATGATTAATGTTAGATTTTCTAACTCAAAGGATGGCTTTACTTGGGTTATAACTAAGATCTATGCCCCAAATTCCAAGTGGAGAAGACATGCTTTGTGGGAAGAAATTTCTAACTAGAGAAAGCTTTTTGCTGATGAAAATTGGATTGTTATAGGGGACTTCAATACCCCTCTAAAAGAAGCTAAAAAATGGAGAGGCAGTTAGACTAATCTAGACAATAGATTAGATTTAATGGAATTTATTGACAATCATCTTCTTCATGATCTTGACTTGCATGAGATTGAGTACACCTAGACTAACAAAAGAACTGAAAAGGATCTCATTTAGGTTAGGTTCGATCGAGCTCTTATTAGCAATGATTGGTTCCTAAATTACAAATGTTCTCTCAGTGTTCAAGCCTGTGTGGGATCGAACCATTACCCAATTTTTCTAGTGGTTGATAAGCTTAACTATCAGAGAAATTTCCCCTTTAGATTTGGAAAAATGTGGACTTTTCGTCCAAACTTGGAGATCCTCATAAAGGAGGTGGTGGGGTATTAATGTGGAAGGTACAATAATGTTTAAAGTTGCAGCTAAATTGAAAAATGTTAAGAAAAATGGAAAAAAGAAACCTTTGGCAACATCTTTGAGAATAAAAAAAGATGTTGGAGGAACTTAAGGATATTCAGGATAGGATTCAGATTGATGGTTATGAGGCCATCTCAAGGGAGGAGGAAGGCATCAAACTGGTTGAATTTCATGACATTATCACTAAGGAGGAGATGTTCTAGAGGCAACATTATAGAAAGGTTTTTCTGAAGGAAGGTGACCATAATACTAAGTTCTTTCATATGACTACTCTAAAGCATAGGATGAAAAATAGAATTTCAAGACTTAAAACATAAGAGGGATTTATTGAAAATGAGGAGGTTATTAAAAGGGAGGCTATGGAGTTTTTTAGTAACTTGCTTCAAGGTGACCTCGATTTGGATTTGGAAAAGCAGAATTTGTTTCTTGATTGCATCCCTTCTTGTGTCTCTAAGGATGAAAATATTTTTCTCACTTCTATCCCTTCCTCAGATGAGATTTCCAAGGTTGTTTTCTCTTTTGAGGGAGATAAAGCCCCTGGTCCTGATGCGTTCCCATTTTTTTTCTTTCATCAGTACTGGAGCATCATTGGTTCTAATGTTTGTAATGAGGTTAAGGAATTCTTTGGTTCTAGGAATATTCTTAAAGAAGTGAATGGTACTTTCATTACTCTTATCCTGAAGAAGCTAGGAGCGTATAGCTTGGATCATTTTAGGCCTATCAACCTGTGTAATTCTTTTTATAATATTATTTCCAAAGTGTTGACCCTTAGAAATTTGCCTCTTCTTTAGTTGTTATTTCTAGACAACAAAACGAGTTTGTTCCTGGCAGACAGATTTTGGATTCCATTATTACTACTCATGAAAATATTCACTCCCTTTTGGTGTCCAAGAAAGAAGGGTTTCTTGTTAAGCTTGACCTTTCCAAAGCTTATGACAGAGTGGACTGGAACTTCCTTCTCCAAGGTCTTGAAGCGTGTGGGTTTAATAAGAGATTTTAGGATTTGATCTTCATGTTGGTTTCATCGGCTTCCTTCTTGGTGCTTGTTAATGGATCTCCAACCTCCTTTGAGGCTTCTAGGGGTCTTAGAAAAGGAGACCCAATCTCTCTTATTCTTTTTATTCTTTTGGCTAAATGTTTGGGGAGATTTGTGGAAAATATGGTGATGAAGGGGGACTTTGTGGGCCTTAATTCTTCCTCTTCTACTTTGATATGCTCTCATCAAAAATTTGTTGATGACTCTATTGTTATTGGGGAAGGCCTTAGTTAGAAATGCTAGAAATATTTAAAAAGATTTGGTTGACTATGGGAATGCTTTTGGCCAAATCATTAATTGGAGCAAAAGTGTGATGTACTTCATTAATGTTAGTGAGGCTATGCAAAATAAAATCAAAAAGATTATTGACTGTGAGATTGGCTCTCTTCTTGGATCCTATCTGGGGCTACCTCTGGGTTTAAACCCTCTTGATAGCTTTTGGAACTTGTTGATTGACAAAATTCACTTGAAACTTGCTGGTTGGAAAGGCTCCCTCCTTAGCTAGGCTAGAAAGGTAATTGTGTTGAAATCCATTCTTCAAAGTATTCTGCTTTATGCTTTGAGTGTTTTTAAAATTATGAGAAAATTTGCTTTGGCTATTGAGAAAATTTAGAAAATCTTCTTATGGATTGGAACTAAAATTAAAAAAAGATTACCCCTCATTGCTTGGGAAAATGTCTATATGCCCCATAATAAGGGTGGGCTTGGTTTGAGAAGAATTACTACAATGAATAAATTTTTATTGGCAAAATTATTATGGAGATGACACAAAGAGGAAGGGGAATGGAAGAACATCTGGGTTGATAAATACAACATGAATAACTATGATTTTAATCATTTCCTTAATATTGATTTGGAACAAGGGGGATCCATGATCTGGAAAAATGCTCAGAAATTTAAAAACATTATAAGGAAAGGGGTTAGATGGAAGGTGGGAAACAAAAGAACAATTCTCTTTTGGGAAGATATTTGGATCTTGGACCACCCATTTTGTGATGACCCAAGGTGGAACACTTATATGGAGCAACTTAAGAATCTTATTGGTACTCTTGTGGTGGATTATTGGAAGAATGATATGTGGTTGGCCCTTAAAAGGGTAAATGATAACTTGAATGATCTTAATAAGTGTCTAAATGCTATATTTTTAAGTCAAAAGGAGGATGATCTGATATGGAAGTTAGATCCCAGTCGAATGTTTTCTATATCCTCAGCCTATGCTAATTGTTTTGACTTATATGAAGAACCTTGCTCAGCTAAGGATTGAGTGAAAGGCTTGACACCTAAAATTAATATCTTCTTTTGGATTCTTCTGTAGAATAATATTTTGACTCTTGACAATTTAATGAAGAGAGGCTTCATCATTATCAATAGGTGTGTTCTCTACAAGAATGATTGTAAATCGGTCAACCATATTACTCTGCATTGCCCCTTTACCAAAAAGCTATGGGATAAGGTTGGTAACTTATTGAATATGGATTGGGTTTTCCCTACTACTATTCAACTATTCTTTACTAGTTTGAAGCCTCCTTCCAAGAATGCTTTGATATTAAAATTGTGGGATTTCATTATTCCTTACCTTTGCTAGGGTATTTGGAAGGAGCACAATGATAGGGTCTTGAGAGGAGTGGAATCTAGTTCGGATCAAGTTTTTAATAAAATCAAGGCCCTTATAATAGAGAACATTAAAATTAATGGTTTGGGACAACAACTTCATAATGATTGGGAAGACTAGGTGTTTCATAAATAGAACCTAAGGAGCTTGTGCAAGGATAAATAGGAACCTAATCCAAGGGATAGTGCTAGATGGGATAGCCCTCTAATGAATTGGTTCAAGATAAACTTTGATGGGGCTTCTAAAGGGAACTCATGCATTGCTGGGTGTGGAGTTGTTATTAGGAATTCTTATGGTGATAAAGTGGGTTGCATGGCTATTCCTATTGGTAGTCAAACTAATCACGTGGCTGAAGCTTGTGCTACTCTTCATGGTCTTATTTATGAAAAGATTTTGAATTTGACAAAGGTTTGGGTGGAACGAGACTCTCTCAACATCATAAATTGTCTTAATAAAATTACTTAGCCTTCATGGACTATTAGTAATATTATTTTTCAGGATATTCATATTAATAATTCTTTTGATATATGTATTATCACCCACAACTTTAGGGAAGCTAACCGTGCTGCTGATAGGGCAACTAACATGGCTTGCTTAAGTGAGCATAAAGTTATTTGGGATAATAATAGCCTTTACCTGCTAATGGTCGCCAATTTATCGATTATGATAAATTGAAGTGTAAGCAAAAATAATTTAATATGATGGTGTCAGAGATTTGTAATTATGTGTCAATCACTCTCGAGGTGTGCTGGGTTATGATTTTTAGAAAGCTAAGCTTTATTTTACACAAATTATGGGTTGTTTTTACCATTTTGTCCTTTGAATGTGGTATTATTTTTGGTAGCAGTGTGTATTGGGTGTTTTAGAGAGAGAAATCCAAGGATATTGAAGGGGGGAATATGGGAGGAAAAAGGAAGAGAGTGGAACCTACAAGTTGCAAGGAGTGGATGAAGAAAATGGAGGTCTGGGACATTTTAAGGTGCGAGAATTTCATAGGTTATATGGAAAGGCTCAAAGGTAATAATCCTGCCATTACTTAGCAATTCATTAAAACTTGGAGGGACGACTCTATCATGGTTGGAAACCAGCGTATGGAAGTGATTGAAGAGGTGATAATAGAGGCTACGGGGTTGGATATGGACATCAACTTTTATCGGGATAGGAAGCTATTGGATAGGGCCATTGACGTACTTGTGAAGTTAGAAAATGAGAGAAACTGACTGGTGAGAATAGGTAATTCATAATTCAACTTGACCTCAGTTTCTCAACCTTGGAGATTCGTGTTGTTTGTCATTATGGAGTACCTTACTTTGGATGGTAGGTTTACAAAGCTATATGGGTATCATTTTATGTTAGCTAATCACTTTAGGCATGATGTGAGGATCAATTTTCCCTTTTATTTGAGGCAATCTCTGAGCTTCTCCATCCAAACAATTCAAAATGATCTAAATGGAGAACATGTGTGTCATGAGGGCCTTATGGTTCTTTTTATGAATGTGTTAAAATCCAAAAAAGGCTCTAAAACCCAAAGGCAGCTTGAAGGTAGTGGAATATGACATGGAGGGCAGTCTCCCAGAGAAAGGTTATGACTCAGATACTCAAGATGATGTAGAGGGGGGTAACAAGAGTTTGGAAAGAGGTTTTAGGTGTAACTCTCAGAAGAAGAAGAAGATTTTTGAAGGGAGTGACTCTTATCGCAAAAGTGATTTTGTGGAGGAAATGGTGAGAGATTACTAGAAGAAGAGGAGTGGTGGTAAAGGAAAGGGTTTCAAGGGTCACACTGATGTTAGGGCTTCTACCCCATCTGATGATGAACCTCTAGCTCATAGAATGGAGAGGAAGTGAAAATCTTTGAGGCTTCAAGAGGAGAAGATTTAGAATGCTATGAAGAATGTAGAGCTAGAGAAAGAGGATGAGGGGGATTTGGAGCAAATTCTAGATTTTGATGATAAAATAAAGGGTGGGATTGGTTCTTCCAAAAGTCTGTTAGGAAACACTAGGACCATTTTGAAGGAGATTGACATCTTGAAACAACAAATGTAGTTTATTGGTAAGGAAGTGGATCAGGTTAGAAAACTAGCCAGAGGAGAGTGTACCTTAGGAAAACATATTGATAAGCTCTCAGAGGTAATTGGAAATGCTGAAGAGGTTAAAAACTTTATGCACAAGATTCCATAGCTCAAAGTTAAAAATAGGGTGCTGGAGAAGGCTAATAGTGATAATCAAGGGAAGGTTACTAAACTAGAAGCCAAATTGAACAATATTGAAAAGATGATCAAGAAAATGGTAGACAATAATAGCAAATATCTAAAGGGTATGGTAGATAATGTGGGCAATCTTCTGAATAAGTTTGAGCAAGACAAAGGACATGATTCCCCTTCAGTGGTAGAGAACTAGGGTCCTAGTAAATGTACTAGGGCTCACTCTAAGAAGAATGAGGAAGTGAACAAGATGGAAGAGGTGAAGGCCACTGTAGATAATATGCACATTCTGGTAGACTAGGTTGCTAACCTGATATTGACTATCTAGCTGGCCGAGAGCTGGTCTATTCCAGTCTTTTTGTAGTCCTTTACAACTCTGTTTTTGGTTGGTCTACTGTTTGCTCTTTTTGGAGGTCTGTCTTATGTTGATCTGTGTTTTTATACTGTGTTGTTAGCTTTTTTCTTATCTTTTTAGACTTTTGTTGTTATGTAAAAGGTTTCGGTTCCTTTAAAACTTGTTTTTACTTAATCAAAACTTTTAAATATTTAATTAAAACATCTTTATTAAATTACTAAGCTTTCTCTATTTAATTTAATTTATTATATTTTGATTTCATGCATTCGATATATGCAATTTAATTAAAATAAACTTTATTAAATAATTGCTTACTCTCTCTTATTAAATCACGAAATGCTTTTAATATAATATTTATTAATTCAACTAATAATATTATTTAGAGTTTATTATTTAGAATAAAACTCCTAAATAATAATTATTAAATTAAATAAATATAATTGCGCCTAAATTAGAACCATAACTTTATCTTTAAGTTTCATTCTTTTATTTAAATAAATTCATGAGACATTTTTTTAATAATATATTTATTAATTTAACTAATAATATTATTTAGAGTTTATTATTAAAATAAAATTCCTAAATAATTATCATTAAATGAAATTTATATTAATATGTCAAAAAATAGAACTTTAATATAATCTTTTAAATTTAATTCTTTTATTTAATTAATTTCTCAATTAATTAAATAACATTAAATATTAAATTTTCTTTATAAAATTCTATTAAATTAAATCATTATATTTGTTGGAATAATCAAATGGGAAGAATACTTCGAAGGGGGTGGGGGGTGAATCAGAAGTAATGCATTTTATCCATTAAAAATTTTAACTGAAAATAAACATCATGCATGTAACATATCAAATAACCATAAAATAAACACATGACACCAGAATTTGGTAACCCAGAAACCCTCCAAAATGAGAAGGTAAAACTAGGGTGGGGATGATACCCACAAAATCATTGCAGAAATAATTGTTTGACCACTTTTGATGGTTTACCTTGTTAAACGCCTGCCCTGATAAAGGCTTTACACTGTGTCAATAGTGACCTGGGTAAAGGATTTAAAACACTTTACATGAAGTGTCACCTTGTTAAAGGATTTAGTCACCTCTTCAAAGGATCTACAAAGTAGCTGTTAAGCTAACCCATCAACATAGAATTTTCCACTATCTAATAAAATTGCTAGAAAGTATTAGAAATCTTTTGACCTAATTGCTTACAATCTTCAATTGCTAACTTCAGACACTTGATTTTCTCATTCTAATGTGATCCTTACTTGATCTAATATCTAATCATAGCCCTTGTTTTGTTATGATCAACTAGATATGTAATTGCTACTCAATTCACTAAATCTTTGATTCCCCTGATGTTTGCCCTCTTCTGCAATTTTGTTATCTGCTTAGCAACTTCCTTAACTTCTATTCAGCAACTTGAAATCATGGGGTCTAAGCCTTCTTATAAAGACTTTGTAGACTTAGGGTTTGCAATGAAATCACAAACTCAAATCCTTGGATTTAGCCTATTGGTTGCATGCTATCTCCAATTTTCTGATTGGCTACATGCTGATAACATAGAAAAATGCAAAGATTCGATCTTATCTTCTAATCCTTCATGAATCATCCAAAAATGATTTTGCATCTAAGTTTGTAAAGGCACAAACTTACATGATGATTCTGTATTACTCGACACATACTAGATTACTGGTGCTCGGCACATATACTATCCTGCTTTTCTTGACACCTATTGCACTCTGTCTTGCTCGACACATGTATGACTCTGGCTCACTCAGAACATGTTGCATTTTGACTTGCTCGGCATCAACTATGAATCAACACCTATTTATCACTCGACACCTATATAATGCTTGGCACCTGAAGTCACTTGACACCTATGTAATTCTGGCTTGGCACATACTATAGCTCAGCATACATAGTGTACTTAGCTTCTATATGAAAAGTGGTCAAGTGTGTTGACACTCAAATGTCAAAACCAAACTAAGACCAACAATCTCCCCCTTTGACATGAGTGTCAAAAATACTTAACTAGACATTATTCATCTGACCTTATGAGTACCCTATCCAATCTACTTTGCATATGTACAAAAATTCAAAATTTTTTAAGGAACAATATACCTTATAACTCTCCATGAGTTTAATGAGCCATTTCATTCTTGCAACCAAACTTCTTGTGCTAATGTATCTAATACTCTTTTTCTTTGCCCTATTTCTATTTCTTGTGCCTACTTGCTGAGCTGTTCTGTCTATTCTGAATACTCTATTTGCACTTAAAGGTTTTATTCATATCTCCCCCAAAACATTATTTCTCCCCACACTATTTACACATTATGTCTTATCTCCCCCATTTTGGCTATCTGCAATCTTTTCCTTTTTATTCTCCTAAAGAATGAATGAAAGACTATAATCACTAGAATACTTAGTATTCTCCCCCTTAGTTATATTTCCCTCTTTATTTTCTTTCTCCCCCTAAACATTATATCTATCTCCACCTTTTTGATACTTATGTCAAAGGGTGCTAAGGAGTAATACCATATTTTGCCAAAAATGTGTTGTTTACCTCCAATATCATGTTGAGAGCTGCATTCCAATTCTCCAAAGCAATTTCTAGTGACTTATATTAGATGGCAATCTCTACAGCAAGATGTACAAGCCCATCAAGTGTAGAAAGATTAGGATCTTTCTTTAGAATATTCTCTGCATAGGCTTTCTCTTTGTGGAGGACCTACAGATGTGGGGTAATGGAGGACTGTATCTACATCAATTTGGCCTTTATATTGGCATCTTCACTTTCTAGTGCAACTAATTCTCTTTGAGTGTGAAGTGATTGGGCAAAATGCTTCTCACTTTGAGCTGGATCTTTTGGTAGCTGCATTTTAGAAATTTTTAGATTTCTCTCCAAACTCATGATCCTTTGGCCCGTCTCTTGTGTGAAATTGGAAAAATCACATAGCTTGTTGTACAATGAGAAGATATTCTCAAGTATAGTTTTGACATTTTCAATATTCTTGGCCAATTCTACCTATGCAAGTGCTATGCCACTAGATATTTTCTCATTTACTTTCCTTTGAAACTTCCTTTCAGACCACTCCATAAGTTTAACGTTGGTATCCTGGTCTTCACTTGTCACCTGGTCAACTATATCTGATAATTGTTCCATTATAGGCTTTGACTCATCTAGTGATTGCAAGGTGAAGGCATTCATAAAGATTTCCTTTATCTCAAGTAGTGCTTGCTTGTGCTTATACTCCTTTCTGAGTATTTCTTGTCTTCTCCTTCTATTTAATGCATTTTGCATCTCTGTAATCTGCTCAATGGTGATAGTCTTTGAGTCATAAGAAGGTATTACTATCTCTTCATCTAGCTTAAGGTCTCCATAGTGAAGTACCATGGTCACTTTGGTTGAGCTTGAGCCTAGTGTATAGATTTGTATTGCATCAGTGCTTGGCTTCTGAAGAGTTTTTGTAGGAGTGCCTATTTTTTGTAACTCTATCAGTGTTTTTATTGCGGCTTGCTCCTCTTCTTTTGATTTATCCTCCTTTTCCTCATTAGACTTCCCTTGATCAATGACAATTACTTAGGGTGTACCTTGGAGTTGTACTGTACGATCAGATGTATCAATATGTCTTATTAGCCTTGTTGTTGTATCCTTCCCTTCTTCTGCACTCGGCTCCTGAATGGTATCACCTACTCCTGATTTGTTAATTGTTGCAATTATTGGAGATGGTGGTGGAAGCATTAAAATTTGAGTACTAGTAGTTGCAGAGATAGAAGGTGGTTCTTGTTTTTTCACCTTGTCTCCTATTGGTGCTGTTACTACCTTTTGTAGCTCATCTACACTCACTAATACAAGATTTGTGCATAATTGTGCCTGTAAAGTTGATTGGTGAAGGATCTTCTTGAGATCCTTTGTAGTTAGAGGATTGATGTTCTGACATGATTTGTCAGTAACATCCTTGGTAGTTATTGTGTCTACATGTGTGATGGTTGCATGAGGAGGGCTAGGAGGTGGCATTTGTGTGTCTTGCACACTTTGTTCTTCTTGCTGCTGCTACTCAGCTATTGCCATATCTTCTCCCATTTGTGTTTCCTCCTCCTTTTTCCTTATCCTCTTCCTCTTTCTTCTCTTCATCTCCTTTTTCTGTTTTCTCCTCTTCTACCTTCTCTTCTATTTTCTTTTCCTCCTCCACTACTTTGGCCTCCTTTCCCTTCTTACTGGCTTTAGCCTTATTTTCTTCTTCATCCTTGTCATCAATCAATTTGTATATTGACTTCCACAATTTGTGGAATTATTAACTACATCTTCAATTTTATTTTGCAAAATATTGAAGGCTCCATATTTTGGTGCAAATTTTCCACCATGTTTCTTAGTAGCCTTAGTAATTTGAACTCTTGTCAAATCAAGTATCACTTGTGCCAGTGTTGATTCTCTGATCTCCTTCTCTATTTTGAGACAATAATACCATTTTTTTTCAACTATCTAATATAACTCCCTAGGCATGGTATTGTCTAGCTCTAGAGGTGTGTTCTTAAATTCACCATCATGGCATATACAAATTCCTCTATTTTGTTTTGTTCTTCTTTACTTAACTTGTTAAATTCAAGGTTTTTCAAATCAGTCAAATCTACATTCTTAATATTTTCACAAATTTTATCTATGGTAGATTTGGGAGGATGGCTTACCACTCTGAATTGGCTGATATCTTTTGATTATGTCTTTTCCTCCTCGTCAGAATTTGGTTGTGCTACATACTTTCTTCTTTTCTTTTGCACTTCACCAGTCTACCCAGTGGCGTTCTTCTTCTCTTTTGTTTCCTCCTTGGCCTTTTGTGTAGATGTCCTCGTGGTAGCTCTTATTGTAGGTGTCTTTGGTTTGGCTTGTGCAGACTTGGTTTCCTTCTTGGCTTTGGGTTGAGTTGGAGGCTAAGTTTTAGCTTTTCTCTTCTTTGAATCAGCTTGTGTAGGTGCTTCCTTAGCTTCTTCTTCCTTGAAACCTTCCTCCTTATCTTCTCCTAAGCTTGGGTCAATTCCATTGGGCCTTTCCCTTGTTCTTCTTCTTCACTCTCACCTTCTTCTTCATCTTCATCCTTTGCACCTACTGCCCCTTCAATCTCTGCACCAAATTTCTTCTTTAATTTCTTCACTAGTTTATCCTTCTTCTTTAAGGTGGACGATGTTTTTAGTTCCATATCTACCTTGGAACACACAACATCATATGTTCCAAAGTGAGGTTCCTCCTTATCAATTTCTTCTACAAGCAATGCAGTGATTGCTGCTGATGATTCATCCACATCTAGTTCATAACCTAAGGGTCTGAGCCATCCGACCCTTGGAACTGTTGCTTGGATATGAGCGTATTCAATTTCTACTAGAAAGCATATGTCATTGATATGTTTTTCCACTAGGGAAACTGGTATCCTAACCCTTTGCTTCATGGATTTCTTAAAATCCTCAAAATAGCTTTTCTTTTGAGCTTCAAAGTTGTCACCCATCTGTTCAATGTATTCATTGATTTGAGTGATAGTAGACTTGTTTAAATTCTAGTTTACCTTTCCAATTGAAGGAAACTCTTCCATGACATAGAAAAATATGCAGACAAGGACTGAACCAAACTTGCATTGAGCTCCTTTTGACCTTCTTATTGCTCCTAGGTTCTCATTTATCTGTTGCAACATTAGTTCTAGTAGATCATATGTATGATCTTTCTTCACAAGCTTATAGGCTACATCAACAACAATACATGGTACATTGTTTAATTTGCTGGATTGGTAAAATTTATGAGAAATGATTCTCATAGCAAAGTCTAGAAGGGGATCTGTTATTGTATCAATTGTCATGCCCCTTTAATTCCATTTAGCCCCTATGTTCTTTTCAATGACCTCTTTTGAATCACTTCTCAGGGTCTTAGGCTGATCTAGGGTTGGGAAACTCGTAACCCTATGTACTATCCTTTTTGTTATCTTCACAGGTCCTCTTTCCAACCACAAACAACCATTGTGTATTTTGCTCAAGAGAATCCATATCCATTCTATTTTGAAACCTGTGGGATAAACTAGGGCATGGATTAAACCCTTCTTCTTGACTATTTAAAATTCATCCTTGAGTATTTTGTTATCACACAGTTTATCATACGCTTGAAAATTTTCAAGGTCTCCAACTACACCTATCTTACAGTTGTAACATTTCCTCACATCCTGTACCATAACAACTTTAGGCAGAATAATGGACAATGCACCAACAAGGTCGTTCTTGTAGGCTACCTCAGGAATGGGCCTAAATTCAGGTTGTTTTACTTCATTACTAACAAGTTGGACCTCATGACTTTCCTTTCCCTTGGGGTTCTTAGAACTAGAAGCCATTATACCGATCTAGGGTTTCAATATATTAAAACTTTAACACTGCATAGCTTGACACTTGATATATACCTTAAATCAACAAAATTTATGTTGAATCACTATTGACATCGATGCAAAAGGCTTCAAGTTTTCTGTTTGATCGCTCCTACACTCTTCTTGTCTTTGCTCTGTGTTCGAATGGCATAAAAATGATAAAAAAATGACCTTATACCCTTTAAAACCTAGCATTAAATGCATAATGTATACAACTGTAAACTAGGATCTTGAAGATTTCAACTGGACTCAACATCCGTTGCTTTTCATTCACTCAACATCAACTAGATTTCTACTTCATTCGGCTCACATTGACATCTACTCGACATCTGAGGACAACTCTGCAGTATTGTAGAAATTTCAAGTTTTAACTTGGCATCTTTATTCATGTTGATTTCTTCTTTGTAGTACTTGTATGACTTGGGACTGATGTATGATATAACTTTATATATTAGTCCCATACACCTATCTTTTTCTTAGTTGGATGAGGTGTGATCACTTGCCCTCTTGGGTGAAGTGATCCCTTCATCTGATGTGCTGGCTCCATCCCTTCTCTTCCATGTCTTATTCATTTCTCCTCTAATTTGTTCAACATCTACTTTCTCTTTTCCTTTGTTGACTTTTGACTTGGGTGCCTTGGACTGTGTTGGGCAATACCTACTGATATGACCAGTCTTCAAGCAACTAAAACATGTGGTTTGTCTTAACCACCTACTGTAGTTCCCTCTGAAATGTGTTCTTATATAATTTTCAGGAACATGCCCATCATCCTGACAATAATGATAGCTCTTCCTGGTATTGTAATCCTAGTTGTAGTGGTGTCCATGATTTTTTCTCCTTGCAAGCCGGTTAGGTGTCCACGTGGACTTTGATCTACATTCAAAAGCTCTATGTCCATATTTCTTATAGTTGTAGCAGTGACCCTCAAATCTTGGTGTTTTGATAGTCCTAGTCCTACATTCTTGTGTCAGGTGTCCTTGCTTGTTGTACTTATGAAAAAATCTTGCATTCTTAGGCTCATCATGTTGATTGTTCTTCTTACTCCTACATACATTAGCAATGTGTCCCTTTTTAACATAGAAATGACATGTAGGTTTAGTGTTCTTACCTTTATTACTCCTTTCTTCTGCAGTCTTTGATGATTCTCCTTGTTCAGTGCTGGTGTGTCCAAGTCTTGAAGTATCATTATTGGCCGTTGGTGATTTCAATAGCTGCTTAAAGTACTTGATAGCCTCATTGGGTTTGTTGAAGCTTTCTGCAACTTCCTTCTCTATTTTTAGGTCATTTTGTAGTTGATCATTTTGTATCTTTAATGTAGAGATCTCAACGTCTTTCATATTCAGCTCATGATGTGCATTCATCATCTGGCTTAAGGTGTCAAGTTGCATGTTTGAGATTCTTTCAAACTCAATTATCTTCTCCTTCAGCCTATTGGTAAGATTTCTCTTGTCATCTTCTAGCATAACCTTGTCTTCAATGGCTCTCTTCTTCTATTCAATTACTTCACAAAGCATTATGGCTTGTGATTCTTGTTCAAGCTTGAGTATTCTGATTTCTTCTTCTTGAGCTCTATTCTTTTCCATCAATTCTGCTATTATTGCATCAAAATCTTTGGAATCTCCATTGGCAAACACTTTTTTGGTATCAATCTCCTTGTAGTGTATGTCATTTTCAGCTATGGCTATATCCTTCCTTTTCTTCAAGGATTTTCTCAATTCTTCTCTGGCTTCTTCCAAGTTGTGTAGGTTAAGTTGTACATCAATCACCTGATTCTCTATGATCTTCCCAAGTTTGAAGACTTCCATCTTCAGATATTTTCTCTAAGCTGTTAGGCTTCTCCTTGTGAGAACTGGGCTCTGACACCAATTGTTGGAATAATCAAATGGGAAGAATACTTCTGAGAGGGGGGATGAATTAGAAGTAATGCATTTTATCCATTAAAACTTTTAATTGAAAATAAACATCATGCATGTAACATATCAAATAACCATAAATTAAACACATGCACGTAAACACATGACACCAGAGTTTGGTAACTCGAAAACCCTCCAAAATGAGAAGGTAAAACTAGGGTGGGGATGATACCCACAAAATCATTGCAACAATAATTGTTTGACCACTTATGATGGTCTGCCCTATTAAAGGCCTACCCTGTTAAAGGCTTTACATTGTGTCAATAGTGACTTGGTTAAAGGATTTAAAACACTTTACATGAAGTGTCACCCTGTTAAAGGATTTACTCACCTCTTCAAAAGATCTACAAAGTAGTTGTTAAGCTAACCTATCAACATAGGAATATCCACTTGATTGCTTACAATCTTCAATTGCTAATTTTAGGCACTTGATCTGCTCATTTTGATGTGATTCTTACTTAATCTGATATTTGATCGTAGCCCTTGCTCTATTCTAATCAACTAGATATGTAATTATTGCTCAATTCACTAAGTCTTTGATTCCCTTAATGTTTTCCTTGTTCTACAATTTTTTTATCTGCTTAGCAACTTCATTAACTTCTATTTAGAAACTTGAAATTGTGGGGTCTAAGCCTTCTTATAAAGACTTTGTAGACTTAGGGTTTGCAATGAAATCATGAACTAAAACTTTCTGCTCAAATCCTTAGATTTAGCCTATTGGTTGCATGCTATCTCCAATTTTTTGATTGACTCCATGCTGATAACATAGGAAAATGCAAAGATTCGATCTTATCTTCTAACCCTTCGTGAATCATCAAAAAATGGTTTTGCATCTAAGTTTGTAAAGGCACAAACTTATATGTTGATTCTGTATTACTCGACACATACTGGATTACTGGTGCTCGACACATATACTATCTTTCTTTGTTTGGCACCTATTGCACTCTATCTTGCTCAACACATGTATGACTTTGGTTCACTCAACACATGTTGCATTCTGACTTGCTCGGCATCAACTGTGACTCAACACCTATATATCACTCGGTACCTATTGGAATTCTGGCTTGGCACATACTGTAGCTCGACATACATAGTGTACTCAGCTTCTATATGAAAAGTGGTCAAGTGTGTTGACACTCAAATGTCAAAACCAAATAGAGACCAACATATATTATCTTTTAATTTGATTTAATTAAAATAGAAAATCATCACAAACCAAGAAAACCAAATATGACAACTCATCATACAGAACATAAAACTAAATCAAACACTAGGGTCAAAATCACGAATTCACATCACTTGATGAATTTGAAAAGGTGAAACTAACTCAGATACTTGTCCTATTTTCTAAGAAAATTGGATTAGGTTAGGATTTGGACTCAAGAGTTACCTTCCCACTTATACCATTGAAATATTGTGATAGGGTATGCTCATCCTAGCAATTCAGGGAAGTCAATACTCGGTACCTACAATCTGCATAAAATTCACGCATGTACAAACACAATATTTCTAAACTAAACAAGAAATGACAAGAAGTGGTTCATCCTGAAGATCCCGAGTAGCAGGGGACTACGACTCCTTTCCTTAACCATATTAGAAATGTCATACATAAAGAAATATACATGCACACCATACATATGCAGTATGGGGTAAGTATTGATAGAAACACATATAATTAATCCATTTATCTAACCATCAAAAGATAACTGAAATCACTAATTCAACATGCATATATCATCATTGAAAGGACAAACATAAATACATGAAATAATTGAACAAATCATCACCTAAATCAACTAAGTATGAAATGACATATAATCAAACCTGGCAACCAAGTACCGATAACCATAAAACACAATAATAGAATAGGCCTAAAAGAATCTGGTCAAAACAAATTAGAAAAGTCAAGTAGGGGTAGGCATTATAGGGAGTCAAGGAAATAAAGGTGGAAATAATTCCAATAGGAAGCAAAGGAAGTAGAAGGATAAGCCACAAGACAATGCACACCAATCTTTCTCTTCATAACAAGGCAAGACCTTTTCCAACAACAATAAGAAGGGGAACAACTTCAACAAGAAAGAGAAAATAATTTGTGCATACTGTAATAAAACAAAACATAATGGACATACTCGCAAAGATAACCAAATTTATGAGTTTCTCAACCTCATAAATAAAAATGACATCAATTTTCCAAATGCCTACAAGGATAAGGAGTTGTCATCTAATTCAAAGGGTAAAGGAAAAGATTTGGTAGTAATTAAAAATAATTTTGAAGAATGGATTCTTGATTCAGGTGCTACACATCATATGGGTGCTTAAAAGGAGTAATTTTCTTCTTTGAAACCATCTAATATACCTTACACCTATGTTGGATATGATGCATAAGTGGAAGTTGAAGGCAAAGAGGATGTTGAGTTGGATAGTGGAGTTTTCAAGGATGTTCTTCATGTTCCCAACCTTAGCACCAACCTCCTTTTAATCTACCAAATCACTCACTATAGACATGGAAACAAAGTGGAGTTCCTTCTTGATTCAGTGAAAAATCTTAAGGGTGGTTCCATGGTGGCAATTGGAAATGCAAATCATGATATAAGGCTTTGTTATTTTTATCACTTTGTGCCTAAGTCACACTACCTTGCCTTGTTGGCACTCAAATTTACAAAGTAAACTTTGGCATGAAAGGTTTGAACATCTCAACTACCATTATCTTCAACAACTTAGTAGGAAGGATATGGTCACTGGTCTTCCTCAAGTCAAGTATTAAGAGATATTCAAGTTGTGAAGTAGGCAAGCATCTCGAAGAGAAGTTTGACAAGGGGAATTCTTGGAAAGAAACCATTGTTCTTGAATCAATTCATAGTAATGTAACTGGCCCATTTTTAATGCCATCATTTGGAAAGACTCATTATGCTCTCACCTTCATGGATGAATTTTCACGCTACACTTGGGTCTTGTTTCTTCTTCATAAGAGTGAAGTGTTTTATTATAAATTTTTCACTTTCAAGGTTCAAGTTGAAAAGAAATCAGGGAAGGCCATCAAGATTCTTCGTAAAAAAAATGAAAGGGAGTATGTAAACTCAAGACTTATAGTCTTTTGTACACATGAGGTTATTGATCTTCAACATTCATTCACATACATTCCACAAAAAAATAGAGTTGTAGAAAGGAAGAATAGAACCCTTAAGGAAATAACCACTTGTATGCTACAACATAAGTCTCTTAATAAAAATTTTTGGGGTTGAAGTTATGTGTTGTGAAAATCACATCTAATGTAAAATTCCTCATAAGGCCTTGGATGGAATCACTCCTTTGGAGGCTTGGTGTAGAAGAAAACCAAGTGTAAAACACTTCAAAGTGTTTGGTTGTCAAACTTAGGAAAGGATACCTCCACAAAAATGCAAGGCATTGGAACCACAAAGTAATCCTTGTATATGTGTTGGTTATCCTAACTATCTTAAGGCATACAAACTCCTAGATTTAGAGACACTTGAATTTCTATGAGAGGAGTGTTCACTTTTAAGATAATTATCCTAGCTTGGCTTCTTCAACTCCTCCTTCTTCCTCATTAGAAAGTGATAGTGATGATAATGACTTCGAAGATAAAACTCCTTCAAAATTGACTCAAAGTTCACCACCTTCACATGATCCACAAAAAGTTGAGGATATTCTTTCACCATCATCTTCTTCTACTAAACCTCGTTGGGCACAACAGATGCTTGATTTATCGAGTTCATTGGTGGAGAATCCTTTATATACTAGGAAGCCAAGGGCACAACACAAATCATTTTCACATGCTTATATAGCCATTGCTTCAGATCAAAAATTATTTAAAGAAGCATCAGGGGTTCCTAAATGGGATAAGGATGTGGAGGAAGAGTATAGCTCTTTGATGAAAAACAACACTTGGGGCTTATTTTCTCTTCCTAAGGGAAGAAAGTTGGTTCATTGTAATTGGATCTATCAAAACAAGTTTGCAATGGATAGAAGTGTGGATAACTATAAGACTAGGCTTGTTGAAAAAGGTTTCTCACAAGTTCCTAGTGTTGACTATACTAAGATATTTATACCATTTTCCAAGATGAACTCCATTCACTATTGTTGTAGCTCAAGGTTGGGATGTACATTAGATGGATGTGAAGAGTGTGTTTTTACCTAGGGGTCTTATTGACAAGATTTAAATGGAGCTGCCATAGGGATTCATATAGGGCATTGGTATGGTTTTCACATTGTAGAAATCTATTTATGGACTTAAGCAAGATCCTAGGATTTGGTATGCTAAGGTGGATTCCTTCACTTCTCTCAACATGATTCACTAGGTGTGATTTAGATTTGAATGTCTACATTCTTCAAAGGGATGGCCCACACTTGATACTTTTGCTTTATGTTGATGAATTGATCATTAGAAGGAGTATTTCATCCATCATTAACACTATTAAATTTTCTTTGCAAGGTAGATTTTCTATGAAAGACTTGGATTTACTTTATTATTTCCATGGTATTGAGATCACATAATCTACCTTATGTCTTCATTCATATGTTCTTGTACATGCTATTATATACTAACATGTCTACTTTGCAAGTGCCTAACACATATATAGGAGAGAGAATGAATCCAAACTATGAATTAATGAGGATCAAATCAATTGCTTGAGGACAAGAAAATTTGAGAGGGGAGGACTGTGAAATCCCCACTTTGAGATAAGATTTATTAATAAATATTACATACACAAATAAATAATGCTAATCTGAATTATAATTCATTATATATTATAAAATAAATATCATCATGTATTACTATACATACATGCATCTTAATTAGGTCTTAGTATATTAAGTATTAACCTTATAAATTATTATTAATAAATAAATAATAATAATAATATTAAAGATTAATATTTAATAAATAAAGACTAACCATAACATTAATAATAATATTTGTATATGCTACTTTAGTATGTTAGAAACACTAAATTAAAACAATCAAAAAGTATTTGCATACTAATTTAACATAACTTCATGAGAGACAAAGTGAAGTCCTCAAATGAGAATATGAGTCATGGATAGACTCTCTCAATGAGGATGATCACTTGATGTAGGGGTGTGTCTAATAGCTAAGATGGCTTGATTATGTATGTATGCTCAAATGCTCAAATGGGCTTCAATGGAGGATTTTTGATAGATTTTGGTGAATGGATTTGATGTAAAAATGGCTTCTCAAAATGGCATTATGGTTTTACTTTTTAGATTGTGTTAAAATGGCTTGGGAGAGGATTCCTTAAATAGGCAAAGGGCTAGGATGCAAAGATGGGAGAAATTTTAGGGAAGGTTTAGATTGAATGAGAGGAGAGCCCATGGATTGTGCTTCCTTACAACCAATCAAGGAGTGACACATGTCACAAGGTCATTGGTTAGAGCAAGAGGGGTTGAGGGGTCAACAAAGGAGGCTCAAAGCTCATAAAGACCCTCATAATGCCTTGTAAGAGCAATGAATGGGCTTGTAAGAGTCATTTATGGCTTTGTGGGCTTCATAAAGTTTTATGGTTGGGATATTTGTGAGAGATTTGAGATATTTTGACTTGGGTTGGATTAAGAAAGTCTTAAGCTTGACATAGGAATGTGCAAATGATTAAGGCTTGGATTAGGCTTGGATTAAGATTAGATTAGGCTTGTTAGAGATGGGCAAGTGAATGACATTTAATGAGGGTGGGTGAAGGAGGAGATATTTGTTGGCTTTGGCTTGCATTAGCAAGTCTTAACCCATGTTTAGAGAATGTGACAAGGTTAGGAGAGGATTAGGATTAGGATTAAAGATAAGGATTGACATCTTCTAGAAGAGTCTAGGCTTTGGATGAGGATGAAGACTTTCTAGAAGAGTCTAGAACTTCCTAGGATGAGGATAAATAAGGTTTTTAGGAAATAAATAAAGTTTTATTTATTTCAAGAGTTTGGGTTGAGGAGATATTTATTAAAATATTTTTAATAAACACGAGGATTAATATTTAATCTTAATTAAATATTTTGAGTTGGGATTAGGGGTAGGAAATGATGGGATTAGCCTTTAATCAAAATTAAAGAAGGATTAGAAGATTTTGGAAGAGGTTAGTGGTCTTAAAGAAATTGGCCAAGTTTTGGGCAAAAAAAAAAAAATTATCTATTTTGAAATTTTTGGTCAATTTATTAATTAAATAATTAATAAATAAGGAAATAATGTTTAAATAAGATTTAAAATTTTTTGGGAGGGATTCCTTAATTAAATATTTTTAATTAAGATAAAGGGATTTAATGACATAAAAATAAATAAATAAATAAAATAAATAATTAGTTAATAAATGATGATGTCATCAGGGACTTTTTCAAAAAATAAAAATACTTTATTTTCTAAAGGATTTTTAGGTGTCTACATTTTGCTCCTCTTTGACATAATGTTGAGACAACACTATTTCAAAGAAGTTCGAACGGAGATGACACGAGGAAGATGTTTTAACAACAAAGTTGCCCCAGTCTCAGATAAGAAGAAGAGAGACTAGACTGCATGATGCCCCCTCAAGAAGGCGGTGGGGAGAGAAAATGAGGCTCGGTGGTTTCTTGAAAAATACAAGAATCTAGGATGAGCAAGGAGACTCAGATTGGCAAAGAGAAGGGGCTGAATTAGCTCAAACTCTCACTACGGGAGAACGATAAAGGGAGAATTAGAGGCACAAGAGGAAGCAAGCTTAAGACTTTAAGGAAGGTGGAGGATGAAGGAGTGGAGCGCTATAAAAAGGAATCCAGGATAGGGAGAAGGATGAGGGGATTATAAAAGCTGATGCAACAGGATTTCAAAGAGTCAGATTGGCAGAAGATGGGTTTCAGAGATCCCTAGGACTAGGATTGTGGATCTCGAAAGATGAGACTTGGTGGATTGATTAGATTGGTGGATCTCTAAGACTAGGATTGTGGATCTCTAAAGCTAAAAATGAAGATTGATTCAAAGAGATAGTCATGCATAAGATGGGGTAGGAGAGACAGATGCTGGATATGGATGGGGAACAATGGAGATGAAGGGATTCCACTGAAGCTTCTTGAGTGGGGGGATACTTCAAAGAGAAGTACCACCATGTAGTTGAGCACTAGATTTTCTATAGGACTATTGGTTAATTGCTAAGGTTACCAAGAACACCAAGGCCATGTCACCAACCGTCCAGAGGACTGATGAATTGACTCAAAAAAAAATGCAAGGATTGCCCCAACATCACACATGAATCTTGAAAGAATCAGAGTCGAACCGACACTGGGTAACCCACAAGTAGAAAACAAAAAAAAACAAAAGACTTGATCAATACCTTATGCCTAGATTGCCCCATTCACAGTATACCATGATATTGAAGATCGTGGCAACATTGAGGAGGGAACAAAAAAATTGTTTGGAAAAGATACTTCAAGACCCAAAAGGGAAGATTCCAAATCAAAAGAAAGTGAAAATCTAAAAGAGAATCATTTTCCAATGAGATGGGTGGGATGAGATACTAACAGACCAAGATCAGACATGAGGAAAGCTATATCCTACAAGGATCTATCGGAGAGCACCTAAGCTGATGGATCTGGATGAGTGATGCATCTGACAAGCTGAACTAAGAAGGATAACACTTTGGTGACAGGAGATCTAGCCAAAGGATGCATTAGAATAGCTAACCAAGGGTTGTGAGATGTGTGCAAGATGCCGATCAAGCATGAACTGACACAAAAGCTAGATAGATACAATGGTACTAAGCTAAAGAGGATGTACAAGCTAACGGACCAAGATATGTTACAAATGTACAAGGTTGTTCATGTTTTGGTTTTGTGAGATGGAAATATTTGTGAAGGGTGGGATGTTTGTAATAGTTGATAGGCGGATAGGTAGATGGTTTGCGAAAAGCTTAAGTGAAAATGGGGTTCTTTGTGCGCATGTGATAGGATACAAACTAGGATACAAGCTTTGGTATATAATACAAGCTGAAATATGGTACAAGCTTTGGACAAGATTTGGATATACAAGCTATGATACAAGGGATGATACAAGATTTACAAGCTGGGGTAAAAGATTTACAAGCTGAGGTACAAGATTTACAAGCTGTACAGGAGGCATTTACAAGCTTTATTAGATTTTGGATATTTGGTTGGAACACCAAGGGAACAAGCAGGTGTTTTATGGGATGGTGGGTGAATGGATGAGGGATAGGATAGTGATAGATAATGGATTAGTCTTAGTACTCAAGGCACTTGAATTACCAGGTTTTTACCAAGGTACCTATCCAAGGCGCTTGAATTGCCAAGTTTTCACCACTGGACGCTTATTTCTCTTTACTATTTTTTTTTTGTATTTTTCAAAAGTTGGGTATAGCAAGGATCTTCAAGCTTAGAACTTCTTGAGAGGAATGATGTTAGTAGGATCATTCAAGAGTTCTCCTTCTGGTGTAGATAGCTGATAGGCTCTGAAGCCAAAGGAGGTAGTAACAACATAAGGACCAAGCCATGTAGGTTCAAACTTGCCTTTCTTTTCTCGATCGTCCTAGACTTTCATATTTTCTTTGAGGACCATGTCGCTCGGCTGAAAGTGCTAGGGAAGCACCTTCTTATTGAAGTTCCTTTTGAGACAAGATTGATAAAATGTGAGGTGATTATAGGCATGTTGTTACTTCTCATCTAGGAGATTTGGCTGGGTGAGCCGAGCTACTCTGTATTCTTCATCTGATATTTTTCCTTGCAAAGATATGCGCAAGGAGGGAAGTTCAACCTCTATGGGTAGTACTGCTTTGGCACCATAGACTAAGGAGTATGGAGTTGTGCCTGTGGATGTACGAAAGGAAGTTTGATAGGCCCATAGGGCTAAATTTATTTATAGGTGCCAATCGCGGCCAGAATCATTGACAACTTTCTTTAGGATTTTGAGGAGGGTTTTGTTAGTTGCCTTTGCCTAGTCGTTACCTTATGGGAAATATGGGATAGAAAAGCAATGATGGATGCGAAGGGAAGTGCATAATTCTTCCATGTTGAGATTTTTAAAGTTACCTCCGTGGTCGGTGAAGATGGTGGATGGGATGTCGAAGCGACAAACAATGTGGTACAAGATGAACTTGGAGACCTGAATTCCTATAGCTGAGATTAGGGGGACTGCTTCCACCCATTTAGGGAAATAATATGTAGCTGTTATTATCCATTTATGTCCATCAGATGATAGAGGTGTGATAGTTCCAACTAGATCAAGGTCCCAACAAGCGAAAGGCCAAGGTGGTGCAATAGGCTATAGATCTTGTGCTGGAGCATGCACAAGGTTTGTGTGCTGCTGACATGGGAGACACTTTCTGATAAAGTCACATGAGTCTTCTTCAATGGTAGGCCAATAGTAGCCTGCTCTAAGGATTTGTCACGCGAGGACAATACCACTCGTATGGGCACCGCAAAGTTTGGAGTGTACTTCTTTTAATGCCATTGTGGCCGCATTTTCATCTAAACATCGAGAGAGAGTATCGTGATAACCTCGATGATATAGGGTATTGGCTATGATAACATAGCAGGATGATTTTTGGATGAGGTTTTGGTGTTGGGTACATGTGAGGTGAGGGGAGATGATACCATCTTTAAGGTAAGTGTGAATCTCATGGTACCAAGGGGATTGGGGACCAACCAAGATACAAACACGGTTTGAGTCATCATTCGCATAGGTAGGTGTGAGGAGCTGCTTGACTAAAAACTCATACTACGTAGCTGCTTGGGGAATTTCCAAGAGTGAGTCGATAGTAGCCATAGCGTTTGCTGCTTTCTTCTACATTCGAGGCACTTGTGTAAACTGAAGCTTTGTAAAATGTTGGGTTAGCTGATCAACTAGCTCTTTGCAGGGTAATAGATTTTCATCTTTGGTTTGATATTCATTTAGGGCTTTCTTGATGATGAGTTGAGAATCGCCAAAGATTTTTAACTCAGTGATGTTCCATTCTGCAACTATCTTTAATCTTGCTATGAGAGCCTCATATTTAGCTATATTGTTGGTGCTAGGGAATTGTAGCTTGAAGGCTTTTGGAATGTAATCTCCTTGAGGTGTGACCAACAATATTCTTGTCCCTGATCCATGAGATGTGTATGAGCCATCAAAATAAAGTTTCCATGGGGGTTGTTCTTACAGATATGCTCATCTAGAAATTCTGTGATCAAAGGATATGTATCTACTAGAGGTGCATCAACTAGGTGATCTGCTATAGCTTGCCCTTTGATTGCCTTTCTGTTCACATATTGGATGTCAAATTTGCTAAGGAGCATAACCCATTTGGCCAAACGGCCTGTAAGTGTTGTTCTAGAGAGCATATACTTGAGAGGGTCGATCTTGGAGACTAGTTGGATGGTATGACTTAGCATGTAGTGGCAAAGCTTTTGAGTTGAGAAAAAAACTGCCAAACAAGCTTTTTCCATAGGAGTGTAATTGAGTTCATAACCAACTAGGGTTCTACTGATATAGTAGATGGCTCTTTCTCTGCCCTAGTCATCGAGTTGTGCTAGAAGTGCCCCTAGAGCGGTAGGCATTGCTGATATGTACAAGATCAAGGGACAACTAGGAACTAGTGGAACCAAGACAAGGGGATTGATGAGATACTGCTTGAGATGATCAAAGCTGCATTGACATAAAGGATCGCACTTGAAGTTTTCATCCTTCTTCAGTAAATGTGCAAATGGAGTACACTTATTTACAAGCTGGGAGATGAAGCATCGAATGGATTGAAGCTTTCCCTGAAGAGGGCGAAGCTGTCGTAGTGTCTGAGGAGGAGGCATGTCTAAGATAGCCTTGACCTTCTTGGGGTCAATCTCTATACCTCGTTTAAAAACTATAAAGCCTAGAAGCTTTCCAGATGTGACCCCAAAGACACGCTTCTTGGGATTCAACATGAGATGATATGTGGCTAACCTATCAAAGACTTTCTCCAAGTTAGCAAGATGATCCATGAAGGTATGTGATTTGACCAAGATATCATCCATGTAATCCTCCAAAATGCTATGGGTAAGATTGTGGAAAATGGCTGTCATAGCTCTTTGATAGGCAGCTCCAACATTCTTTAGGCCAAAAGGCATCATGTTGTAGCAAAAGGTTCCCCAAGGGGTAGTGAAATCTATCTTATGCTGATCTTCTTCTGCAATCTTGATTTGATTATACCCAAAAAATCCATCCATGAGGGACATAATTCCATGTCTAGCTATAAGGTCTATAATCATATCTATGTTGGGTAAGGGAAAATCATCTTTTGGACAAGCTTTGTTAAGATCTTTGAAATCAGTGCAGATTCTGATGTCACCAGAATGCTTAGTGATGGGGACCATGTTGGAGATCCACTCTAAGTAGTCGATAGGTCGGATAACGTTAGCCGCTAACATTCTTTCTAATTCAGCTTTGACAAGTAATGCCACCTTGGGGTGCATTTTTCTAAGCTTTTGTCTGACGGGCCTGATCTTTGGATCGACTACAAGATGATGAACTACAAGCTTTGGATCAAGTCCTGGCATGTCCTGATATGACCATGCAAATTGGCCAATGTTCTCTCTTAAGACCTCAAAGAGGAGGTCAGCTTGGTCTTATGATAGGGATGCAGCAATGTGAACAAGTCTGGGGATCTCTGAAGAACCGATGTTGACTTCTCTAGTATCCTCATTTAGAATAGAAGACACCTCTGGTCGATTATCTTGAGGAGGCAATGCTAAATCCTCATGTTTTGCTTATGCCTCTGGATTTTCTCGTTGAGGGGCTCTCTTCGCTGCTTGAGCTAGTCTCGGATTTTCCTTGGTTCCAATTTTGGGTGTATCGAAACTAGGTTGAGGATTTTCTCCAAAATACCCCTTGGGATCTAGCTTATAGATATAGGCAAAATTTGGTTTTTTTTGCTTGTGAGGAGTTTCAGCTCCCATGAATCTCAGAAGTGCTTCCTCTAATGTGAACTCATCAATGTGTATGACGCTTGGTTGGTCCCAATCTATGAGTTGTGGATGGGCGAGTGGTAGGTCAATGAAATGGATGGATATTTATTGGAGAATAGAGTCTACGAGGAAGATTTGGTCTAGGATATCATCGTAGGCTCTCTTTTCAACTTCCTTAGGAATGTCTTCAATTTTGACAAGGTCGCAATAAATGTTTGAAAAAGTGTGAACATTCTCATTGGTGCCCCCAGTTGTGGGTATGCCAAACCTAAGACCTAACTTCGATTCCCACTTGTGTACGTCGATGGGGTACTACATGCCTCTTTCTTCTGATCCTAGACCACCACCTTGATAGTTCCATTTGTCAGTGATGAGCTTATGTTCTTGGGGATGCTTCTGGCTAAAGTGATCAAGGCGTGCTTGATTTCTTAGAGGTGCATCCTTATGTAACCAATTGTTGATATCTGGAGTGAGCTCCTCATGAAGAGGGATTTTCAAGGATACAAAGGTTGTTGGGCTAAACTATTTGTATTGAGGAGGTGGAATCTCCTTAGCTTTGTGATATGTTGGTCATCCATGGGCGTGTGGATCAAGTGGGAGTGCCCCGACAGAAAATGCGTCTGACAGACTATACTCTCCATAGCCTTTGTTATTGATCTTTACAGTAGATAGGGTGGAGGCGAGGATGGTTTCTAGGTCATTACAAGTGTGGCATGAGCTAGCGATGGCTGTGCCGATATCAAATCCAGGGAAATGGTTTGTATATGAAGCTTCAACTGCATTGCAGTAAGCAAAGGGTTCTAGATCGGTATGGATGGTTACCTCAGTGCTTTGATGCAGAAATTTGATGCACTGATGGTAAGTGGATGGAACGGCTTTCATGGCATGAATCCATGGGCGACCGAGGAGGATGTTAAATGGTAGGTTTAGATCAATAACATGGTAGAGTGTTTCTTGGATGACTGGACCAACCTTGATTGGCAGCAAAATAGTTCCTTTTGTGGTTCTTTCCAAGTTGTCATAAGCTTTGATGGTGATAACCTCACTGATGATATCTACCTTAGTATACCCAGCTTGTTTTATGAATTTTAGGGTGCAAATATTCAAGGATAATCCATTATCTATCATTACTCTTTTTATGGAAAAATTGGATACCATGATGGCTATGCGAAGCGGAAGGGTGTGATCTGGCTCGACCACAGGTATGTCGATGGGTTTGAATGATAGGGCACATGAGGAGGATAGGTGTCCAACGAGATTACAAAAATTAGTAGCTTTGATATTTGAAGGGACACGAGATTCTATGAGAGCACTGTCAAGGATGTTTTTGTACACAGGACTAGTGCAGAGAAGGTCTAAAATGGAGATTTGGGCTAGCATGTTCCCGAGGTGTTCCAAGATATTGTATTGGCTTTTGGATGGAGCTGATGATACTGCTGGGGTTGATAGTGTTGATGGGACTGATGAGGCTGCGATGTTTAATCGCGCTCTTCTAGTGGTGACTACACACTAATTGTTTGGGCCTTGGATATTGATAACATTGATAGAAGACTCTTTTTCAGATATACAACCGATGAGGCTACCATAGTCTATGTAGGATGAACTGTGGTCATTGTTCTTCCCATGCTATTGGTTTGGCTGGCGGCCGTTGGTATTGTTGTTGTTGGTTTGGATAGGTGCTTTTCTAGGATTTTGGTTGTTGTGAGGAGGAAAAGCATTTTGATAGATCTGTAAGCCTACATTGGGAGAGGTTTGGGCACCAACGATGATTTCTTTCCGATCAATGAGGTCCTGCATATAATCTTTCAGTTTCATGCATATGAGGGTGGTGTGACCTTTTACCCTATGAAATTTGTAGTACTCATTGTCTTTGTACCATGTAGCTTTGGATTGGCCTGGGTCAATTTTCTGGGTAGGAGGAAATTTGATGAGGTTTTCCTTAGTCAATTTCTCAAAAATGACATCCAATGGCTCACCAAGGGGTGTATAGTTTCTAGGTGCAGGTTGGAACTTAGGCTTTGGTCCTGCAGCTACATTGATGGCATTAGCTTGATTGCTAGACACTTGAAAGTTGGGTCTTGGATTGTGGCTTTGATAGCTTTGGTGATTCTACTATTGATAGTTGATGGCTTGTTGATTGTTTGATTGATATGGTGGGTTGGACTAATTTTGGGAAGGACCAACAATATTCACATGTCTCGTATCAGTAACCGCATCTATTGCAATGTGCTTTTTTTTTGTTCCAATACCTAGACTTGTCATTTGAATGTGTTTGATTTTGGTTGGCTTCCTTGTAAATCTTGACCACACCATCTTTAATCAGTCCTTGCTCAAGGATCATTCCTTTCTCTTTGATATCTTTGTAGGTCTGCAAAAAGTTCATGATCATGTGGTGAGCCAAGCTAGAATGGGCATTATCAATAAACATTTTCACCAAATGGCACTCTGGCAAGGTGCAAGATATGCGGGTGGTAAGGGTTTTCCATCTTTGTAGATGTTCAGGAAGGCTTTCTCCACCTTTTTTCTTAGTGTGGACAAGATCAACTACTGATAGTTCTGTTTCGACAAGATGGGCATATTAGGCTACAAATGCCTCAGACAATTCAACAAAGTTTTTAATTGTGCCATATGGGATTCTATAAAATCATTCAAGAGCTAGTCCGGCCAAGCTTTTGGGAAAGAGACACAAGAGAAAGACGTCATCGTATGCCACTTCTTGGTAGTGCATGTAAAATTCTTTGATATGTGTAACAGGGTATCCTTTTCCTCTGAATATGTCAAACTTGGGTATCTCAAAGTGTTTGGGAAATGGTGTCATGGTAATGGCTCTGTCAAATGGGTAAGGACACACATTCTCAAACTTGAAGGTTTTTGGATCATTTCCCTCTTGGATGTTCTTCAAAGCTATCTTCATGGCTTCCCATTCTAAATTAATGGGTGATGGATGGGGTGCCCCCAATGTAGGAGCACTCTGAGGTTGGTATGTGCTAGATGGGGCTACTGAATAGGGATGGCTTTGAGGGATTTGCTGATAGGGATTGTGCATTTCTTGGACAACTGAATGGTGGATGATGGGTTGTTGAGCTGGAGGTGACACATATTGCTGCATGTATTGTGAGGCTTACTACTGATATTGGATTTGAGGTTGGGATTGAGGAACATAAGCTGGCTATGGGATAAATGGATTGCTTTGTGGAGGTAAGGTATAAGATGGTTGTGAAACTTGGTGGAAGGATTGGGGAGCTTGTGGAACTTGACTTTGGATTTGAGGAGTTTGACCAATATATGTGGGCTGTACCCCCATTTGGGAAGGTATCTGCATGGCAAAAGAGGCCAAGTATTTGGTGGTTGGGGGTGGTGGATTTCATCCTAGAAGTGGCATAGAAAAATAGTTGGTAATAGGAGGTAATGGATTAGTTGGTGGTGGAGGTGGTGAGAATTGAAAGCTTAGGAATGGAACTGATGGGGTTTGATAGCTTGGTGGCTGGATTTGAAAGCTTGGTAGAGTGGTGGCAGGAGCTTGGGTCACGTGAGAACTTGGCAGAACATTGGTAGTAGCTTGTGGGGTTTGATAGCTTTGTGGAGTGAGGGTAGTAGCTTGTAGATTTGTGGCCGATGGCATTGAGCTCCAAGGACTTAGTGGAACTGAGGAAATTGTGTTCTGAGCTGAGGTAAACAATCTGGAGGTGATGAAAGGTTGATTACTTGGCCCCATGGGTGGCATCCTTGTTGTATATTGCTGAGGTTGGCCAAAGATGCTAGCACTGATTTGGGAGATGGGTGGATTTGGAAGACTGGGTTGGAAAGCAGCAGTAGCAATAGTGAAGGGAGTTAATGGTGAGGTGTTTTGGGCAAAGATAGTTTGGAGTGGTGAGGTATGAACCAATGATGGAGTGGTGGTGGCTGGATTAGCTTGCGGAATGGAGATTTCAACTTGGGTGGAGGATGGTATGTTTGGGTCTGTTGGATCATATGGATTGGCTTGAGGCTCTTCTTTTGGCACATATTGAGGATAATTTGAATCATAAGAGCCTATTGGGAGTGGTAGTTTTCCAAACAACGGGTGAGATGGATTTGATAAGGGAGGAGGTCTTACAAAGTCGAAGGCTCCTATGTTGTCCTTTTGAAAGTTACCCATGATTGTTTCTTTGTTCTTGTCTATAATGGCCTTCACCAACATTGCATTTCCTGGTTGGTTCATGAAAGCTTCAATGTCAGTAGGTGATGATATAGCATTCTCTGGGCTGAAAGATGGTTGAGTACTCAAGGGGAGCGATGTTGTTTGATCCAAATGATATGGCTCCATTGTTTCTTTCTTCTTCTTGGCTAAGCGAGTGATGGGTGGCATGAAAATGCAAAATGTTTCCTAGGGATGAGATGCAACAATGTTGATGGATGCAAAAGGGGGAAGGTTTTTCTATGCAAATGATTTCCTAGGTTGAGGCAAAAGCTATATGACAAACCTAAGGAGGATTGGGTTGGGGATTCTAATTTCAAAGATATGTTGCCAAAGCATGAAAGGTCTACTTTCCTATGTGCAAGCTTAGTGGTAATTGTGTTCAACTTAAGGATAGATTGATGATCCTTTAGGAAAAACACGAGATCGACCACTTGTTGATCCCAACCTTTAGCTCAAGGTGATGAGGGATAACAAGTGACAAAAGCTAGATTACCGTAGACAAAGCTCTGTCAAAGGGATAAACTTGGTGAGATTGGTGGATTTGGAAGATGTTAGGAATGGAAAACTCTTGGCAAGGTGACAATAATTTTGAAGGCTTGGATGTGAGATTTAGGCTTTTGGGATGCTAGCTAGGTTTGAGGGGATTGGTTTGGTTCTAAGGCAAAGATCTAAATGAGATGGATGAGCTAAAATGCTTAATGGGATGACTAAGGATGGTTGGCTTATCTGTTTGGCTTTGAGAGCTTGTGGTTGTTTTGTTTCAATTTGTTCAACTTCTGAAACAAGCAGTGACTATGCTAAGTGTGCCCTAAGCTAGGATTGATCAAGTTTGGCAAACATTCATTCAACAAGTAAAAGATCAAGCAATAGATAGGAACAACCAGAGAGAAGTTTATGATTCTCAGAAGATAGTAACTGCACTCTGGAGTGTGTATGTTTTACAAATGTTTCGATGAGTCACTTCAAACACATTAACATCCTAGATGGTTGTCTACAAGGCTAACGGTTGGTTTAGCTAGGGAGTCCTCGATATACCCAAGGTACGTGAGGCTCAAATTCATAGATGAAATCAAAATAATGTCACACAGCCGATAGGAGTGGTAACCCACTTCTCCTCTTTCACTTCTCAAGGGTATAAAGTTCCTTGAGGCTTAGCCCAAGTGACAAAATCTTGATTCCAAGAGAGGTGTCTTTGGATTCACCTCCTGATCTTTATACTCCACCAGAACGCTAGAGTTGAGGTCATCCCAAGGGGTGATGAAATCCCCAAGTAGGCCTCCTAAAAAAAAAACAAGGTTTTGGATCCTAGTCTTATGCACCCAAGATAGCCTCGAAAGATGACAAGAGGAGAGAAGACTTGGATGATCTTGGGCTAAAAGATAGAGTTCTTTTCCAACTGATGCTTTAAGTTTTCTGATCTAGACCTTTTGAAAACACACATGATTTAAGATGCAAAGGTTCAATTCCAATTTGAAATTCGCCAACAAAAGAGAAGTGATCGAAGAATGAATACACCAAGAAGATTTAGGGTCAACAAAAAGTAAACTCACGCATCCGGAGGCCCTCCACGCCAAGTATCCATTGATTTTTTTTAAGGCATTCAAGATTGAGTGTGAGTTTTTTTTAAGCCCAAAACAAAGATGTGTGTAAAGCTCAATTTCAAGCTCGCACCCGGAGGCCCTTTACATCAAGATTTGTTTAATTCTTATGCCCAAATGAAGTGTTAGCGAGACTAATGTGCATTCAAGAAATTTTTAATCTTAGAAAAATCAATAAAAACTCAAGTGAGGGGAATTTGATTTTTGTGGAGCACTTAACACCTTCTTAGGTAGGCCCATCCCCATATATGGTGCTGATATTGCAACTAATGGTTAGAATGATGGGTGATTAAAGAGGGTGAGTCCAACAAAAAATTCACTCGAACTATCTTTATTTGTTTTTATAACTTAGAAAGTTTATAAAATGTGGATTCTTTTTATGCCCCAAAAGATGATTATTTGATCTATAGCATTCAAGATTGGATTTTTTGTTTTAATCATGCATTCATAAAAAAAAAAAAAAAATTGATTTTAATCCATGGCACTCAAGAGTGATTTTAGCAACATGCATTCAAAGACAAGTGATTAAACATTCACGTTTTTTCCTTTGAGCATTCAAGATTGAGATTTTGCGTGTTGTTTTAAGAACTTTGAAGTGCTTTGTTTTAACCTTAGATCATTCAAGATTGTTTTGGACTCAAAAGTGAAAATGACTCTTTGGACTTTGGTTTTCATTCAACATTTTGTGTTCTAGTTTACATGTTTTAAGCCCAAAAATGATATTCCTAGATTGTTTTGATGCATGAAAAACCTAAGAAACATTCAAGATTGTGCAACAAGACATTTGTTTGGAACAAATAACAAAGCTTTTAGGACAATTTTGGCAACCATTTAGGAATCTTAGTTTTGATGAGATTTTTAAAAGAACTTTAAAATATTTGCAAATGAGGTTCATTTTATCCTTGATTGATGCTTTGAGTTTGATTTAGATTTTAGTGTGCACTTAATGTTGATTTTGAACTTTTTGAAATGGAAACTTGAAGTTCTTTTTAAATTCTCAAAAATGAAGTGTTCCTAACTTTGCATGAATGCATCTAAAACCTTGATGTTGCAAAGATGCAAATGATTGGATTGGTTTAGTTTCACTTGTTAAAAGATTTTTTTTTTTTTTTTTTTTTGCAAATTTTTAGTTTTTAATGGATTTAAGTATGATTTGGGGGTTCATTTTAAGCACTTAAAAAAAAAGTGTGTATAATTTTGCTTCCTTAAAAAAAAAAGGCCAAGATCCCTCAAGAAGAAGAAGAAGAATATAGACAAGAAGAGGAAGAAGAATTCCAAGTGCTTCATCCACCTATAAGCTTGAAAAATCTGCAAACACTATGAGATAGACTATGAGTTCATTTGTCTTCTTCATGCTCATGTGGACCTACAAAACCAATTTATACAATCCTACCAATCACAAAAATAAGCAAAATTAGCTAAAATCAGCAAATGACATACAAAACTTGACTAAAAAAGCTAATGAAGATGACCCATGCGGGGTCCCACCGGGCGCGCCAAACTGTATATGCTACTTTAGTATGTTAGAAACACTAAATTAAAACAATCAAAAAGTATTTGCATACTAATTTAACATAACTTCATGAGAGAAAAAGTGAAGTCCTTAAATGAGAATATGAGCCATGGATAGGCTCTCTCAATGAGGATGATCACTTGATGTAGGGGTGTGTCTAATAGCTAAGATGGCTTGATTATGTATGTATGCTCAAATGCTCAAATGGGCTTCAATGGAGGATTTTTGATAGATTTTGGTGAATGGATTTTATGTAAAAATGGCTTCTCAAAATGGCATTATGGCTTTACTTTCTAGATTGTGTTAAAATGACTTGAGAGAGGATTCCTTAAATAGGCAAAGGGCTAGGATGCAAGGATGAGAGAAAGCTTATGAAAGATTTAGATTGAATGAGAGGAGAGCACATGGATTGTGCTTCCTTACAGCCAATCAGGGAGTGACACATGTCACAAGGTCATTGGTTAGAGCAAGAGGGGTTGAGGGGTCAACAAAGGAGGCTCAAAGCTCATAAAGACCCTCATAATGGCTTGTAAGAGTCATTTATGGCTTTGTGAGCTTCATAAAGTTTTATAGTTGAGATATTTATGAGAGAGTTGAGATATTTTGACTTGGGTTGGATTAAAAAAGTCTTAAGCTTGACTTATGAATGTGTAATTGATTAAGGCTTGGATTAGGCTTGTTAGAAATGGGCAAGTGGATGACATTTAATGAGGGTGGGTGAAGGAGGAGATATTTGTTGGCTTTGGCTTGGGTTAGCAAGTCTTAACCCATGTTTAGAGAATGTGACAAGGTTAGGAGAGGATTAGGATTAGGATTAAAGATAAGGATTGACATCTTCTAGAAGAGTCTAGGCTTTGGATGAGGATGAAGACTTTCTAGAAGAGTCTAGAACTTCCTAAGATGAGGATAAATAAGGTTTTTAGGAAATAAATAAAGTTTTATTTATTTCAAGAGTTTGGGTTGAGGAGATATTTATTAAAATATTTTTAATAAACATGAGAATTAATATTTAATCTTAATTAAATATTTTGAGTTGGGATTAGAGGTAGGAAATGATGGGATTAGCCTTTAATCATAATTAAAGAAGGATTAGAAGATTTTGGAAAAGGTTAGTGGTCTTAAGGAAATTGGCCAAGTTTTGGGCAAAAAATAAATAAATTATTTATATTGAGATTTTTGGTCAATTTATTAATTAAATAATTAATAAATAAGGAAACAATGTTTAAATAAGATTTAAACATTTTTGGGAGGGATTCCTTAATTAAATATTTTTAATTAAGATAAAGGGATTTAATGACATAAAAATAAATAAATTAATTAATTAAATAATTAATTAATAAATGATGATGTCATCAGGGACTTTTTCTTTATTTTCTAAAGGATTTTTAGTTGTCTACAATATTAATTATAGTTATAATATTATTATATTTTTCACATGCAATAATAAGTAGTATTCAATATATTAATATATAAAATATATTTGTGTTTTTAAAAATAGTCACGACTTTGAAGAGTCATGGCTTTTGGAAGGTCTCTTCTTCCATATAAAATAAGAATTATGATATGGATTGGGGGAATATGGGAAATAAATAGAACAACATATATGATTCTAGACTCAAATTTATGTTATCAAACGTGGACGGAGAAAGGAGTCATTGCATATCTCCATATGCTTGAGAGCATATTGTGTTCCATAACAAATCCCCCCTAGCTAAGAGGGAGTGTTAAGATTATAGCTACAGTTAGATTGATTTAATCTTAAAATGCATTGTTCGTGTGTGTGTGTGTGTGTGTCTACACACACACACACACACACACACACACACATACATACATATATAGTATATATATAAACCATATGTTATATTGTGATATATATTAACTAATAATGATTAATCATAAAGACATGTCTCCTACTCTTATATTTATAGAAGTTTTGGACCTACATTTGAAACATATCAATATATAATGACAATATTATTACATTTGCAGAGATCCTAGAACTTAACATTGAAAACATAGAATTTTGTTTAAATGATAGGGTTTATGTTTGCATTTCATTTTAAGTCTCATATTTAATAAAGTGTAAAAATTTTCCTTATAACTGAATCTATTTTCATTTTAAACTTAAATACACAACTTATTGCTAACTTATAAAACTAATGCTTTTATTAAATATAATAAATAATAATTATTAAATTATTTAAAGTAGTAATTATAAAATTATACTAGTTTATTAATAACTATAATTATTAATTATTAATATAATAATAATAATTTTAAAATTAATAATAAAATTTAATATTAATTAAACTAATTAATAATTAAAAATTATATTAAAATTTTTAAATTAAAAAAACTATATCAAAAATTGTTAATTAATAAAATATTTTAAAAAGATTGCAAGCGACATATTTATAAAGGCTCGTAGGCTGCTACTTTAGCAACCCTTGGCTATCGTAGCAGCTTCAACTACTCACAACAGCTTTGGCTACCTTTGCAACCAAGTTGCTATTGCAGCCTGAGGACGGGGAAGTGGTGAACCCGATCCTCATTAAATTATATATGATTTTTTTAATATGTTTTTTAAAACAGAAGAAGAAGAAGCATAAAACCCCCCTCCCTTCAAAAAATGCATTTTCATTATTTCCAATAATATAATATGTGATAAAAATTATCACAATAGAATATTTACTTTGGTAATTTTTATTAACATATATTTTTTAATATAAATTTATGAAATAGATCCGATAGGGAAAATACAAACAACCAATCAATTTTTGCATATAATATTTTGATTTCTTTACCAAATCCCCATCCCAATTTTAATCAATCAAATTACGAATCTCTAAAATTTGCCAAACAAGAGTTTCTATTACAATGAACAGTAAATTTATCAATGAGGGTTTCAACCCAAATAAATTCTCAAAAAAAAATTCCATTCAGACACACAGAAGAAATAGATTTCAAAGAAAGAAGCTACTACGCAAAACCCACAAGATCCTACCCGGATATGATGCTAAACAAATGGATGCATGAAGCTCGCAAGAAAATTCTCTTTTCTTCAAAAACCCTCTTCTAAAAAATTGGCTCCTCCAAACCTATATGTGGCGAAATGAGCTCTAATTTCTTAATAAAGAGTCTTTTCCAATAAGGATTTCAATTTTGCAATCCCACGAAACCTTTTTCTTAATTATTTTATTATATTTTAATTTCATGTGCAACCATTTTGCAAATTAATTAAAATAAACATTATTAAATTGATTGTTTCTCTCTTATTAAATTGCAAAATATTTTTAATAATTTTTAAAATTAATTTAACTAATAATATTATTTAGAGCTTATTATAAAAATGAAACTCCTAAATATATTATTATTAAATAAAATAAATATGATTACACAAAAATTAGAACTTTAATTAAATCTTTAAATTTAATTATTTTATTTAACTAATTTTTAAATTAATTAAATCAAAAATTAATTAGTTAAAATTAAATTAATTAAAATTAAAATTAGCTAAAAAAAATTATTTAACTAATTTCTAAATTAATTAAATATAATTAAATATTAATTTTTCTCAAGTCCCACCACACTAAGGAGATAATCTCAAGTCCCAAACATGATAATAATTCAAATATCAAAAGTACTCTCTAAGTCTAGGAAGTCCTAAAAGTAATCTAACTCAAAGGTTCCAAGATAAATCGACATCTAATCCTAGAGGCACACAAAGGCATGTAGGAAACCTACTATGTAAGCGGGCAAGTGTCATCGCACTAATCATGCTAGAGTTACCTTGGTAGTCTCTCAAGACCCTGGCCCCGTAGTGATCCTTATGCAACCACTAGTATCCTCTCATACTGATGAGGCATACTACAAATGCAAGGTCACAACCAAGCATTCTCTCTAATCTCATCCTAGTCTATACTAGCACTTGAGGCATGGGAAAGAACATACAAATACTCTTATTAGGTTCATTTTATTCCCATTTAGTATAGTGTTTTCACTTATTAAACAACTTACAATGGGTTACCCTAGCAGCCACTTAGGACCTCGACCCCCATTGCAAGCCACTTCCCGACATTACATATAGATAACCTACCCTAGGCTCATAAAAATATAAATCAAAGAATCATATAAAATCACTTCAGTCCTATACAAGTGATTAGAAAGCATCAAAAGATAAATCACAATAACACATCAATTCTCTATGAGCAACTGGAAAGCATCCCCAAAAATATTGATCGAAGACTCAAAAATGGTTACGTCAAGTATGTCATAACATGACATCACCAAGAACAAAGAAAACACTTCATCCTTACACAAGAACACTAGAAATTAATAACAATCAATAAAGCAACAAACATCATAGAGCATATCAGACACATTACCATGGTTAAGTATAAAAGATCAAGATCGAACATCATAATATCACAATCACATAACTCCCAAGCCTCTGGTAACATCCTAAGACTAGTCAACACTCTAGTCAACCCAAACCCAAAACATAGACATCACATAGAAAACAGAATAGTCTAATAGTTTGGTTTGATTTTGAAAACATATAGTTGAGTTAAAAGTAAGGTATTGATTTTTATTTTAGTGTACGTTTTCAAGTAGATAAGACTTACAGTTTTACCCTTCCAATTAAACTCATTCTGATTCTTATAATTAAAAATAATCATAAGATGGCTTAAAAGTAATAATAATCATCTATTAAATTATTAAAATAATAATTATCGATTATTAAATAAAATAACCCTAATTCCATTAATAATCAAATTATTAAGTATCAATAACAATAAATATAATTAACAACATTAATTGATATTTATCATTAATTTGAATTAATTCCAATAATAATTTAAATTACTAAATTTATAATTATTAATTAATTAATATTCATATATTATTAACAAAATTCTTTAATAATTAAAATTTAATAATCATTAATTAATTAAATTAATAATAAAAAAATTGTTAATAAAAATGATTAATGATTAATAAATTTAAATTAAATTAAATTAAATTAATTTTAAAAATGACAAACTTTAAACAAACTTTTAAACTCATATATAAAGGCATTTAGGGCCCGCCGGTTTGCCATAAAGGTTGGTTGCTGCCATGGCAGGGCGGCTGCTACTACGACAATAGTTGTAGCTATCATGCAGCCTAAAAAACATGTACCGCAGGGGGGGGGGGGGGGGGGTGGGGTGCTATAAAAGTAAGGAGGGGGGGTGAGGTGTTGGTGGCTCCCGCTCACCTGATTATTAATTTTTAAATTTTTTTTAAAATTGTATTTTGTTTATATTTTAATAAAACGATAATCCCCTCCCCAACAAAAATTTTAAATATTTTTTTAATAAATTTTCTTATCGATATTCTGATAGGAAAAATACAATGAGCCATTCAAATTTTTGATTAAAAAATTTCATAATATTTCAAAACCCTTTCTTGTTTATTATTCACTTTTAAGATTTACTAAACGAGGGTTCTATCGACGTGTGAACTATACGCATATAGAAGAAATTTGATTCGAAGAATCAAAAGATACTAAACAAAAAATAGAAAGGTTCATACACATGAAACTTGGAAAACAAATTCCACAAACACGATTTAGACAGGAATACCAAGTTAATAATTCATTTAGCAATCAAAACACAAGACCCTACTTGAGCCTGATGCTAATACGCAAACCTCCAAAAGATTTGTGAGAGAAATTTCTTCTCTCCAAAAACCTTCTTTCTTCCAAAAATTCTCCTTCCAAAATTCGCGGTCCTTCCCAAAATTTTGGTCCCTTGAAAATGAACCCTCAATTGGTGATAAGGAGTTCTCTCCTAAAATTGGGGCACTAGTTATGCGATCACCCGAGAGAACTCTCTGCTCACAAACTTTAACTCTTTATTAACGTTTCTTAATCTTTTCCATGCACATTTATTGAATTATTAAATAACTTTATTTAATTTTCACTTGACTTCTCTTTTAATCAATTTATTAATTTTTAATCTCATGCACGCATTATGCAATTTTGAAACTTTTAGTAAATTAATATCTTTTTCACTTAATTTATTTTTGAATGTTAAATGATAACATATTTATTACTTTTATCTTTAAATTTAATTTAATTTATTTAATTAATTTTACAATTAATTAAATATTATAATACAATAATAATTTTTCATTAAATTAAATTATTAATTTAATAATTTAATTTGACTTAATTAATAGAAAAATTACCAACGACTCATAAAATAAAATACGAAAATCCATCATAGAAAAACACATACAAGATCAATCTAAAGGGTTATAATCACGAATTAACATCATTCAACACATTCAGAAGGTACTTGACTCAGATACTTATCCTAATTTTCTAGGACAAATGACTTAAAGGTTTAGAATTTGGACTTAAGAATTTATCTCCCCTCTTTTACCATTGAGATAATGCGATAGGGTATGCTCATCCTAGCAATTCAGGGAAGTTGATACCCGATACCTGCAACCTGCATAAAATCCACGCATGTACAAACACAATATTCTAAGCTAAATAGGAAATGGTAGGAAGTGGTGCATCGTGGAGATCCTGACTAGCAAGTGACTATGAATCCCTTCCTTAACCACATTAGAAATGCCATACATAAAGAAAACGCACGCGCACACACACACACACACACACACACACACACACAATATGCATGTAGTATGGGGTAAGTATCCAAAATAAAACACATAATAATATGTCTAACTAATTATCATCAATAACTGAAAACATTGTAATAATCATCATGCATACATGAAGTATAAAGTACCAAGTAATCTCATCATATATCAACTGAATTTGAAACAATATCTGATAATCTCTAAATAATGCTACTAATAATCAAGCATAAAACTAGCCTAAAAGAGTTTGGCAATGATAACAAAATGTAAACTAGGGGCAGACACTACATCCACCCCCCCTAGACTTAGGCTTACTCCTGGAAGCTTACAAGAATGGTAATACTTAAAGAACTCACTGTCTGGGTCCCATTGGACCCTTTCCCCCTATAGGAGGATATGACTCCACTGAGAACACTCTCTGAGATCTACCCATGTCTCCAACTATAGGTTTTGAAGCTACGGGTCTCTAGCCTGAGAATTGTGATTTCCCTTGAGGGTAATGAGATGAATTGTGTCCACATTGCCCGCATGTGAAACACTCTCTCTTGAAACTCCTCTGCATCCTAGGTGCACTAGACTACTAAACACTACCCCCACTAAGATAAGATTGAACACTCTCAGATGGCTGATCATACCAGTTGCACCTATTGCATTGCGCCTATTGTGTTGCGCATTGCAGTAGTTCTTAGAGATAAAACCACCATTATCACCCTGAGTTGGAGGGTAAGATCCTCCTTGTTGTTGATTAACCCTAGAAGGAGGTTTCCTATTACCACCAAAGTTGTGGTTATCCTTAGGTCCTGATGTTAAAGGTGCTCCTACAAAATCCCCATGTCCTAGGTTAACACTCTGCTATACAAGAACGGCTTGGTGTACCACATCCTTGAGGGTTTTAGGTTCAAACACCTTAACACCCCCAACTAGAAAATTGTTAAGGCCTCTAATGAAATGTTGTGCCAACTGTGCTGGGTTGTCATTAATTCTTGAAAAGGGAATGAGCTCATAGAACTTGTGCTCATACTCTACTATGGTCATAGTGAACTGTCTCAGGTTGTGGAACTCATCTACTCTATGCTACTTCCATTCCTTTAGTAGGAATCACTCACGAATTTTTTTAAAGAATAATTCCCATGTGACACTGTTCATGTATATTCCCAATTTCTTCTCTTCGATAGTCCACCAAGTGGCTCTAAAGTTTTCCAGGTTGGTAATAGCAAACCTTGCTTTGACATTATTGTCAAAGTTAGAAATAGCAAAGACCCTGTCAAGAGCAATATGCCACTACTCGGCTACATAACCCGAACCCAACCCATTAAAGGGTTTGACCTTGGACCTCTTAAGGTCCTTCATTTGAGTAGATACAATCAATCTCTATCGATCCCTCTGAGGACTCCTAGACCTAGTTCTATGCTCATGTCCTGCCTGATGAGCCCCATCTTGACCAACACCTTGAAGAGGAGGTAACTGTTCAATGATGGTCTTCATCATTTTCCTCAAGTCAACTTCCTTTGAGTTAGCCTCCTGCTCTCCATGGTTCTCTTCCTAATGCCCACTAACATGCTCTTCCCTACCCTCTTCCTAATTAAGGTCTTCGTGGACAAACTCATGTACACTGATGTTTCTGCCTCGTCCACGACCTCTACCACAGCCTAGGCTATGACCTCTAACTGAAAATCTTGTCCCAGATACCATCCTACAATAATATCCAAGATACAAGATGCTATAATAACCATAAAACATACCACTAGAAAGCATATATAAAAGACACATGTTATGAAAATAGTATAAGTTCAGTTTTCAGTTTTGCCTATTTTTATGTTTAAGTATATTTTAGTTTTGAGGTCTAAATGTTCAAGTTTGAAAGTATGCAACTAAAAGTTTAAGTTTTGTTTCAATTCAACTAGCTCAAGTTCCAGTTTGGTATAGATACATATAACAATTTAAAGTTTTCATTTTTGTTCAACTAGTTAACACTAGTAGTGTTCCAATATACCCAGAGCTCCCAATGTAGAACTTGCGCTCTGATATCGGATGTAACGCCCTACCAAGGGATCCAAAAGAAATAACCTAAAGTATTACTAAGTTTTCCAAAAAAAAAATTTTGAACAAGAAGAATATCATATACATCAAACATAAAGTAACGAAAGCAATAACATACAATCATCTATAAGCATACATAACAGGTTACATTCCTTAAGGATCCCAAGACGTTGAGTCACATTTAAATTTAAATTAATACTAAGTCTAATAAATACCACATCCATATGAAAGAATAATTGAAAGTACAATGTCCATTTAAATAATTAACATTTGTTCCGAATGCCACTTGGCAATAAAATTCAGAATGCTCAATCATCCACTGTACATCACAAGGTATGAAAGGCTAAAAGAATAAACATTTGTAAAAATAGAATTACATCATCCTCCTCGAACTCATGATACAAAGTGCAATATAATAAATGAAAGCAACCACCATAAAAGATATATCCATCCATCATAAAAGATATAAACATCCATCGTAAGATATAAGCATCCATCATAACAATACAAAGATAAAGTAAAAAGGAAATGCATACAAGGAAGTTTCAGTTGTAGTAGCAATGGATAGATCTCAATGGTAAGAGTAAAAAAGCACTACCACCCGACCGCATGGTAACCCAAAAAGGCCCACTCCCACCGCGCTAAGGAGATAGTCTCAAGTCCCAAATAGGATAACAATCCAAATATCAAAAGTACTCTCTAAGTCCAGGAAGTTCTAAAATTAATCTAACTCAAAGGTGTTGGAATACAAACACCACTGAGAGGGGGGGGGGGAGGTGTAAATTAGTGGGTTAAAATACTTTGAAAAACTTGAAACAATTACAAGTTATAAAAATTTAACACATGAGCAAGATAGTTAATGAATAACAAGGTGACACAATATTTTAACGTGGAAAACCCCTTAGGGTAAAAAACCACTTTGAATTTGAAACTTTATTGTCCTCTTGGGAAAATCTTTTAGAGCTACAACTTTGGGAAGCACCAACATCTTGTTTTAGAAACAGCAATTTCAAGGAACACCAATCCCTTACACCTGAAGCACCAACTTCCAAAATGAAAAAATGAGATATAAAATCAGAGGATCATCTCTATTACAACACAAATCATGAATTACTAGTTTCAACTTCTTGTTGAAAACACAATGCAGGATATACTTCTATTCTCCTCAAAACATCCAATATCCAAATATATTTTCTTTTTCTATTAAAATATCTAATCAAAAATTGATATGAATGAATGAAGTAGCAATATATAACCCTTCTTTTACCTCTGATAAACTTCTTCAATAAAAATCAAATCACAAATATGATAATAGAAACATAAAGCATTACCCTCTTCTTTATTGTTAAAAATCTGCCTGCGAAGTGTTTGGTTTACAAGGAATTCCACACCAATTCTACAACTTCTATCAAAACCACCTATTGGATGTTCTAGAGGAATGTATCCTCTACTTATAAACTAAGAAAGTCAAAATTTTGGAGATAGCTACATACCCCAAACTTCCATTAGACCAAAACTGCTCAAAATCGCCAAAACTGTCATAAAATTTTGGTACTCATTTATGATAAACAAACCTTTTCTCCTTCTATACATGTGTTATGCAAAAACTAATGAAGACCCATTTTAGTTAACTCTGAGACCTTTCCAAAAAGGTATGATAGTTTGGACCTATCTGATAAAAAAGCTTGTCAAATTTCTAATAGACCAAAACTATTTTTTTTGTATTTGTTTCCAAAAACAATGTGAACATTAAGTGTTAATTATATAACACTTAAGTATTTGTCTTGAATATGTTTTGAACAATATTGAAGGACATCAAATAAGATAATTACATGATGTTAGCCATACCATATGCTCATTATTGACATCAATGACAACAATCAAAGACCAAATACCAAGGATTCAACATACTCCCCCTTTGGCATTGATGTCAATACCAACTTCCACCTGTATATCCATGTGTACCTATATATCTTATATTTGTACCTGTATACTTGTATATCCATGTGTACCTATACCTGTATATCCATCATGTAGACATCTTCTTCATTTTTCTCCCCCTTTGACATCAATGACAAAGGAGATATACCAAGGTTTCAGTGTAACAAAAAGATAAGCAAAATATGCTCTCCATGAAACTTTTGACTCATTTATGAACTTATGCAAGAGAAGAGAGGGATGACACCCCAATCTTGTTCTTAATCCTTCAAATGTAGCTTTTGAGAGAGGTTTTATAAATATGTCAGCAAGCTGATCTGAAGAAGGAACAAATTCTAATTCAACATTACCATTCAAGACACATTCCCTTATGAAATGATGACGAACATCAATGTGTTTGGTGCGTGAATGCATAACTGAATTCTTAGAAATGTTAATTGCACTCTAATTATCACAATAGATAGGAACTGGTTTAGACACTATTACTTTCATATCAGATAAAGTTTGAACCATCCAAAGAACTTGTTGACAACAAGAACATACGGCTATATATTCAGCCTCTACAGTAGAAAGTGTAGTAGATTCTTGCTTTTTACTATGCCAACATACTATCATATTATCCAAGAAAAATGCTGCTCCTAAAGTACTTTTTCTTTCATCTAGACAACCTACCCAATCTGAGTTAGTATAAGCAACAAATTTGAAACCATCATGTTTAGGATACCAAATCCCATAATCCAAAGTACCCTAAATATATCTAAAAATTCTTTTAACTGCCATAACATGAGATTCTTTAGGTGAAGATTGAAATGTTGCAACCAAACATATAACATGCATGATATCAGGCCTTGAAGTTGTGAGATATAGTAAACTACCAATCATGGATCTATAAGTAGTTTGATCAACATCAAGAGAATAATCATTTTTAGTAAGTTTACATCCTATTATCATTGGTGTTCCCATAGGCTTACAATCTTCCATATGAAATTTCTTTAACATTTCTTTTGCATACTTAGTTTGGGATAAGAATATACCATTTTCCAACTGAGAAATTTGCAACCCAAGAAAATAGGATAGTTCCCCAAGCATGGACATTACAAATTCAGATTGCATAAGCTTTGAAAAACTTTGACTTGAAGCATCATCATTGGATCCAAATACTATATCATCAACATAAACAAGAACAATGAGAACATCATCAAATGTAACATATATGTACAAATTGCTATCAACATCACCTCTTCTAAAACCATTTTTGATAAGATACTAATCCAACCTAGAATACCAAGCCCTCAGAACTTGTTTCAAACCATAAAGAGCCTTTTTTAACCTATAGACATGATTAGGATAGTCTTTATTTTCAAATCCTTCAGGTTGACCCATATAAACCTCTTCATCAAGATAATCATTAAGAAATGTCATTTTAACATCCATTTGGTACATTTTAAAGCCCTTGAAAGTTGAATATGCAAGAAAGATTCTAATTGCTTCAATTCTAGCCACTGGTGCAAAAGTTTCATCAAAGTCCACACCTTCTATTTGTGCATAACCCTTACAAACCAATCTAGCCTTGTTCCTTGATATCTTTCCATTTTCATCAAGTTTGTTTCTAAAGACCCATTTAGAACCTATTACATTTTTATCTTTAAGTCTAGGCACTAATTCCCAAGTTTTATTCTTTTCAATTTGACTTAGTTCCTCTTTCATAGCATAACCCAAAACTCATCCATACTAGCTTCTTGATATGATTTAGGTTCAATTTGAGATAACAAACATAGATTAGCACATTCACTAGATGTAGTTCTTGTTCTCATTTGAATACCTACATGTTTATCCCCTATAATCTGATCTTGAGGATGATACTTCTTCAATCTTGTTCCTGTAGCCTTTGTACCTATAGGTTCTAGTGTTTCTATTTGATCCTTTATCTCTTCTTCACCTTCATCAACCTTATTATCTACTTCTTTTCCTTTACCAACTTTATTACCAACTTCTTTCAATTCTTTATCACTACCTTGTAGTAAAGTATTATCCATTTGTATTTCCTTTTTATCTTGCACAACTTCATCCACTTTCACATGTACACTTTCAATAAGTTTATTCAACCTTTTATTAAAATATTTGTAAGCTTTACTTTGAGAAGAATATCCTAAAAATATCCCTTCATCACATCTTGAATCAAAGCTTCCTATTTTATCATCAAAATTCTTAATGAAGCATCTACTTCCAAAAATTCTAAAATGCTTAACAAATGTAGGATGTCCATACCATAACTCTTAAGGAGTGCACTTAGTTTTTACCCTTATTTGTGCCCTATTTAAAATATATATTGATGTTTGAACTGCTTCTTTCCAATACCTGTTTGGTACTTTAGATTCATCTAACATAGTCCTTGCCATTTCTTTCACTATTTGGTTCTTTCTCTCAACAACTCCATTTTTTTGAGGTGTCATGGATGTTGCATATTGTCTTTTGATGCCATGTTTTTCGTAATAATCAACAAATTCATTTGAAGTAAACTCACCACCTTTATCTGATCGTAAGCATTTAATCTTCATGTTTGACTCATTTTCAACCATTTTCTTGAAAATCTTAAACTTGTTAAATGCCTCTGATTTATGCTTTAAGAATGTTACCCATGTCATTCTTGTATAAATATCTATAAAATCCATGAAATACTTTTCACCATACTTTGAATCAATGGTTTAAAATACTTTGGAAAACTTGAAACAATTACAAGTTATAAAAATTTAACACATGAGTAAGATAGTTAATGAATAACAAAGTGACACAATATTTTAACGTGGAAAACCCCTTAGGGTAAAAAACCACTTTGAATTTGAAACTTTATTGGCCTCTTCGACAAATCTTTTAGAGCTACAACTCTGGGAAGCACCAACACCCTGTTTTAGAAACACCAATTTCAAGGAACACCAATCCCTTACACCTGAAGCACCAACTTCCAAAATGAAAAAATAAGATATAAAATTAGAGGATCATCTCTGTTACAACACAAATCATGAATCACTAGTTTCAACTTCTTGTTGAAAACACAATGTAGGATATACTTCTATTCTCCTCAAAACATCCAATATCCAAATATATTTTCTTTTTTCTATTAAAAGATCTGATCAAATACTGATATGAACGAATGAAGCAACAATATATAACCCTTCTTCTACCTCTGATAAACTTCTTCAATAAAAATAAAATCACAAATATGAGAATAGAAACATAAAGCATTACCCTCTTCTTTGTTGTTAAAAATCTGCCTGCAAACTGTTCGGTCTACAAGGAATTCCACACCAATTCTGCAACTTCTATCAAAACCACCTATTGGGTGTTTTAGAGGAATGTATCCTCTACTTATAAACCAAGAAAGTCAAAATTTTGGAGGCAATTACATACCCCAAACTTCCATTAGACCAAAACTGCTCAAAACTGCCAAAACTGTCATAAAAATTTGGTACTCGTTTTTTATTAACAAACTTTTTCTCCTTCCATACATGTGTTATGCAAAAACTAATGAAGACCCATTTTAGCTAACTTTGAGACCTTTCCAGAAAAGGTATGATAGCTGGGGCCTATCTGATAAAAAATCTTGTTGACATTCTAATAGACCAAAACTTTTTTTAATATTTGTTTTCAAAAACAATGTGAACATTAAGTGTTAATTGTATAACACTTAAGTATTTGTCTTGAATATGTTTTGAACAATATTGAAGGACATCAAATAAGATAATTACATGATGTTAGCCTTACCATATGCTCATTATTGACATCAATGACAAAAATCAAAGACCAAATACCAAGGGTTCAACAAAAGGTTTCAAGATAAATTGACATCTAATCCCAGAGGCACATAACGACATGTAGGAAACCTACTATGTAAGCAGGCAAGTGTCATCACACGAATCATGTTAGAGTTACCTTGGTAGTCTCTCAGGACCCCCGCCCCCTAGTGATCCCTATGCGGTCACTAGTATCCTCTCGTACTGATAAGGCATACTACAGATGCAAGGTCACAACCAAGTGTTCTCTCTACTCCCATCCTAGTTTGTACTAGCACTCAAGGCATGGGCGAGAACATACAAAGACTCTTATTAGGTTCATTTTATTTCCATTTAGTATAGTGTTTTCACTTATTAAACAACTTATAGTGGGTTACCTTGGTAGCCAAATAGGGCCCTGACCCCCATTGCAAGCCACTTCCCAACATGACATATAGATAACCTACCCTCGGATCATAAAAATATAAATCAAAGAACCATATAAAATCACCTCAGTCCTATACAAGTGACTGAAAAGCATCAAAAGATAAATCACGGTAATACATCAGTTCTCTACAAGCAACTGGAAAGCATCTCCAAAAATACTGATCGAAGACTCAAAAATGGTTATGTCAAGTATGTCATAACATGACATCACCAAGAAAAAAACAAACACTTCAGCCTTACACAAGAACACTAGAAAGCAATGACAATCAATAGACCAACACACATCTAGACACATTACCATGGTTGAGTATAAAAGATCGAGATCAAACATCATAACATCACAATCACATAACTCCCAAGCCTCTAGTAACATCCTGAGACTGGTCAACACTCTAGTCAACCCAAACCCAAAACATAGACATCACATAGAAAATAGAATAGTCTCATAGTTTGGTTTGATTTTGAAAACATATAGTTGAGTTAAAAGTAAGGTATCGGTTTTTGTTTTAGTGTACGTTTTCAAGTAGATAAGACTTACAGTTTTACCCTTCCAATTAATCTCATTCTCGTTCTTATAATTTAAAAAATCATAAGATGGCTTAAATGTAATAATAATCATCTAGTAAATTATTAAAATAATAACTATCAATTATTAAATAAAATAACCCCAATTCCATTAATAATCAAAATATTAAGCATCAATAATAATAAATATAATTAACATCATTAATTGATATTTATCATTAATTTGAATTAATTTCAATAATAATTTAAATTACAAAATTAATAATTATTAATTAATTAATATTCATATATTATTAAAAAATTCTCTAATAATTAAAATTTAATAATCATTAATTAGTTTAATTAATAATAATAAAACTGTTAATAAAAATAATTAATAATTAATAAATTAAAAATAAAATAAATTTAATTAAATTAAACTTTAAAAAAAATTTAAATAAACTTTTAAACGCATATATAAAGGTGTTTAGGGCCCGCTGGCCAGCCATAAAGGCTGGCTGCTTCCATGGCAATGCCACTGCCATAAAGTCAATACCTATTGCTACGACAATAGTCATAGCTGTTATGCAGCCTAAAAAACATGCGTCGTGGGGTGGGGGGGTAAAGATAAGAAGGGGGGTGGGGAGTTAGTGGCCCCCGCCTACTCCATTATTAATATATATATATATATATATATATATATTTAAAATTGTATTTTGTTTATATGTTAATAAAACAATAACCCCCTCCCCAATAAAAAAATTAAATATTTTTTTAATAAATTTTCTTATTGATTATTTGGTAGGAAAACTACAATGAACCATTCAAATTTTAATTAAAAAAATTTATATTATTTCAAAACCCTTTCCTATTTATTCTTAAAATTTAAGATTTACTAAACGAGGGTTCTATTGACATTTGAACTCTGCACATACAGAAGAAATTTGATTTGAAGAATCAAAAGATACAGAACAAAGAATAGAAAGGTTCATACACATGAAACTTGGAAAATAGATTCCACAAATAGGTTTTAGACAGGAATACCAAGTTACATAATTCATTTAGCGATTGAAACACAAGACCCTACCTGAGCTTGATGCTAATACGCAAACCTCCAGAAGATTTGTGAGAGAAATTTCTTCTCTCCAAAACCTTCTTTCTTCTGAAAATTCTCCTTCCAAAATTCACAGTCCTTCCCAAAATTTTGGTCCCTTGAAAATGAACCCTCAATTGGTGATAAGGAGTTCTCTCCTAAAATCGAGGCACTAATTGTGTGATCACTCGAGAGAAATCTTTGCTCACAGACTTTAACTCTTCATTAACTTTTCTTTATCTTTTCTATGTATGTTTATTGAATTATTAAATAACTTTATTTAATTTTCACTTGACTTCTCTTTTAATTTATTTATTAAATTTTAATCTCATGCACACATTATGCAATTTTGAAACTTTTAGTAAATTAATATATTTTTCACTTCTTAATTTATTTTCAAATGTTAAATGATAAAATATTTATTAACTTTAAATAATAATATTATTTAGTATTTATTTTAAAATAAATTCTAAATATATTATTATTAAATTAAATAAATATTATCACATTATAAAATTAAACTTTTAACTTTTATCTTGATATTTAATTAATTTCCTAATTAATTAAATATAATTAAATATTGAAATACCATAATAATTTTTCATTAAATTAAATTATTAATTTAATAATTTAATTTGACTTAATAGAAAAATCACCAAGGACTCATAAAATAAAATATGAAAACCCATCATAGAAAAGCACATACAAGATCAATCTAAAGGGTTATAATCATGAATTAACATCATTCGACACATTCAAAAGTTACTCGACTTAGATACTTGTCCTAATTTTCTAGGACAAATGGCTTAAAGGTTAAGGATTTGGACTTAACAATTTATCTTCCCTCTCTTACCATTGAGATAATGCGATACGGTACACTCATCTTGGCAATTTAGAGAAGTCGATACCCAGAACCTGGAACTTGCATAAAATTCACACATGTACAAACACAATATTCTAAGCTAAATAGGCAATGGCAGGAAGTGGTGCATTGCGTAAATCTTGAATAGTAGGTGGCTATGACTTCCTTCCTTAACCACATTAGAAATGCCATACATAAAGAAAACATACACGCACACCATACACATGCAGTATGGGGTAAGTATCCATAAGAAAACACATAATAATCTGTCTAACTAATCATCATCAATAACTGAAAACACTGTAATAATCATCATGCATACATGAAGTATAGAGTACCAAGTAATCTCATCATATATCAACTAAATCTGAATCAATATATGATAATCTCTAAATAATGCTACTAATAATCAAGTATAAAATCGGCCTAAAAGAGTTCGACAATGATAACAAAATGTAAACTAGGGGCAGGCACTACAACAACTGTGAAGAAGAAGCAGTGCGCTAACAATTAATTGCTAGTTTCTATTTTAGAGCATTCTGGAAACACATTTTGATGACGGTTCAACTCCCAGAAATACCTAGAGAATGTTGAGCTTCCATTTTTAGAGCTTCAAGAGACTTTTAGATCATCTCATGGCTCCTATCTTCTTGTCTTCTCATTCTTTTATTGTTTAAGTCATGTAAAGGCTCATGCACCCATTAATTGATATAAACAAGGGTGGAGACCTACTTAGCACCATTTAGAGAGTCAGTTTGTATATAATTAAATTTATTTTATTAGTTTTTAGCACAAGTTTTTATTTTAAGAGCTTTCACTCCTAACACAAAGGGAGGAGATGATTTATTATAAATACATGGATGTAATATGTACTCCAGGCTGTTATTTTGATGCAATAATATATTCTATTGGTGCTCTTATTTTCAATGTAGTTATTCTTGCTTGAGTGTGTTATTTTTGTGAATGCAAGTTCATGAATAATAATGGAGCCAATGGTTTTATTGTGTTGTTATGATTGCACAATCTTTTAGTTCTGGTATTTGCCTTGTGTTTACAAATTCTATTGTTGTGATGAATTGGAGAAAGGATCATCTATTATTCTTGCATAGTTTCTTGTATCGTATGAGTGCACTTTCTGTGGCCTTGCAATTTGATGAAACTTGAATATATTTCAATATATATTGAGTACCCATCGATGATTGCATCAATGGAGTTGAGGAAGCGCTAGTCCTAATTTCATTGGTTTCCTACCTAATCCTTTTGATGATTTAATTCACAGACGTGTTGTTACCTTGCTTTATGTCTGTTATGAATTTCCCTTTCAATTATTTTCTTTAATCTTGTTACTCCATCTTGTTATTTTCTTTTCAAACATTTGATTAAAATAGGAATCCATATAGTCACATTGATAAATTGCATTAATCATAAAACAAAAAATACAAAAAAATATATCTCTTTTGTGGTTATGTTTCAAATAACAACAAAATATGCAAATTGGTTTTGAACCAGCAAAGGCCTCCTCATGAACATTCACATTTATCTTCAATTGAGCGAACCCATTCGGTTGAAAATCCCACCTGAAACCTTGGAGTTGGTCCTTGATAAGCTTTTGAAGAGAGGGATTCAAAAAGATCCATGTTGTTCAACATCATGCAAAATGACAGCTCAACAATTATGATACCTAATAACAAAATAAGTTACATAAGCCAATTTGATTTCATAAGTGTCATTAGACACGTATAAAATATATTACAATATCCATAATATGCTATCATCTAATAGATTAAGATAATCATAATCATCCAAACAATCTATTTCTTGACTGAGTTAGCTAGGAAATAAATTATCTCACATTATCCAACAAGAAGATGAATTTTGAATCACCAATCACCAAGTAATCTACAAAGGCACGTGAATGTAATCTTTAAGAAATATCTTGAATCATAGACTAAAATTTTGCTCCATCAAAACTCACTAGACAAAATATTAAACCACTATCTGAGACAATTCTTAGTAAATACCGCCAGTAACTAGTGTTTAGTAATTCCTCTATAACTTATTTGAATCAAATCATGAACACCTGTGATGGAAAAAATTTCATAACATTTGCAACCTCAAGTTCAGAAAATGGTATCTTCATTGAAACTCTCTTTGCATTGATAAACAACAAAAACATTGCCTAATAGATGGATATGTTGATATTAATGACAAAACAATAATACCAAATAGAACCAATCATAATTTCACTCTCCAAAAATCTAGCATACTCCCGAATAATCACAATCTCTCCAACACCTAAGACTAGGCAAGTAGATAAAGACAATGTAGACAAAGTCAAGATAATATGGAAGATAACTAAAGGTATGTCCTAGGAAAAATACACCTTCTAATTTATCAAATGTCTCAAGAAAGTATAGTACCTAACCCTAGGGTACATGCAAAGTTTTTTGAAATTTTTAGATTTTTCAACACTAGAATGTTGACTATGCAAATAAGAAATTTTATAAATGTGAGATGTGATTATCTAAGTATTCTAATTGAAACAAATTGGGATGAAAGATTAGTGCAATGTTTACGACTCATTTTGATTTTGTTTTCTCTTTGCAAGACAATATTGTAGAACAAGTATTGACTTAGTTTTCTTTGTGTAGGACAATGTTGTATGGAAAATTTGAAGATGTGTACAAACTCAATAATCATAAACTCAAAATGGCTACTAGATTGACTAAAACAAAAAAGAAATGATCAGCGTATGTTTATCACCCTTTTCAAGTTGCAATATTCTCAAAAGGTCAATCAAAACAAAAATAATGTTCAAACATTCTAATATAAGGTAAAATGACTTCAATTTTAATAGTATAGGCCCACTATTTGGTATTTTGTTTGCTCGCACAATTGTGTCATACAACTACTAGAGCTTAAAAGTCCTCTTGAAAGTGTTTGTGTTCTTGTCTTTTTCCATATACCAGAACTATGTTAATAAATATTTATTTCACAACACAATACTCTGGGAAACATATGGGGGGAATCTTGGAGGGAGAATCCTCCATCCCCTTGCACTATAATAAGATAATGATTTGGAATTGAATAGGAGGGCTCTCAGTAATAGGGTTTTAATAAATTATGTGAAATCTCTCCAATAGGTTTGTACACATATGTGACATTTACATCTCTAGTGGACCACATTGACTCCTTAGGCACATAGGTCCAATCTAAGCTATCATCCACACACCTTGTGCGAGCTTTGTTAGATTGAAATGATTCCAAGATTTATCCTATGTCTTATTTATATCTCAACTAGAAGGATTTGCCTATTTGAGGTCATCCTCTAGTGGGTAAGCACACCCCCAGATGGGCCTTTTAGAAAAGCTCTAATCTTATAGAATGTGTAAGCACACCAATCACTTAAAACACGCAGTTAATTGAATTGAAAACCAATAACTAAATGCTATCTAATTTAAACCATCCAAACAAATATTTTTACAAGCTAGGGTTGTCATTGGACCAAAAGACCGACTTGTCAATGCCCAATACAACCACTAGACTTATAGAACATAGGAGGTTGTTAAGCCATGTCACAAATCTTGAAGAGGAATGTTAGTAATTAGTCCAAAAATTTACCCCTCAACATTACTCGAGAAGATTCGATCATCTGACCAAGATCTGATGCCACTTCTTACAAGCTAAGGTTGTCATTGCGTAAAAAGATCAACCTATTGGTGCTTGATACAACCATTAGACTTATTGAACATGGGAGACGATTAATCCATATCATAAATCTCAAAGGGGAATGTTGGTGGTTAGTCCAATAGATACACGGGTTCAAATTTAAGCCTAAACTAGATGCAATTTTCCTTATTCAATTTAGTGCACCAATCTCAAATGTATTTTTCATTATTCAAATGTTCAACCACATGTCAATTTTAAGTACCCAAGATGAAATGTGAATTATGATGTTTGAGCATGCATTATTTATTTTAAAGCAATAAAGGAAGGATGAATTGTTTAAATTAATTAGAAAAATATTTGTCGATGTCACGTGCTAAAAAAGAGAAATGTTAGTACAAAAAACCAAGCAACTAGATTTCGTAATCAAAGAGTGCACTAGGTTTAGCATAATAACAATCAAAATATTTGTGTTGAAAAGTCCCTCATAATTGATGTGTGCTTATAATTTATTGGTTCGTAGTATGCAAGATGGTATTTTGTTTTTCTTAATCTCTTTCTCCCTTATGCGTTGCTCAACGAGCTTTTGAATTTTATCGCTTTTGTGTTTTGATGGCCCACTACATTTTTGCATTAATTGTGTTTTTTGGATACAATGATTTCATCAAAATATAATAGAGAATATAAAATACAGATAGAGGAGACAATTTAATGATAGAAAAATGTGTTGCTTGGTTTTTGTGTCTCTGGCTCTGTAACCAAATGTCTATGGCTTTTTGAGAGTGAGAGAGAGAGGGGGGTCTAACAAGTGACACAAAGCGTCAAAGTTCTTGCCAATAGTGCAATGCATTTGGATCTTCAAAAATGTATAGGGCTTTCTGATTTGAGCATGAAAAGTTGTGAGTACTAGATTCCCATCCTTGTGAGTTGGAATGTGATAATTTTACACGACAAATGTGTAAATTTGTTAAGCTTGTTTCGAACAAGTCTTTAAAGAACCATCTTATTGTTGAAATAAGTAGCATATCAATAGTAGCATTATTAATTTGAAATCTTTTTAACAATTAAAAAACTAAATAAATTATAAAAATAGATTAAATGTGAAATTTATGTTTGACCATTTTATGTAAAATTGATAATATCTATATATATAAAAACTCATTCATTATTATTAATATAATTTATTTTCTATTAGTTTAGAAAAATGTCAAGTTAAATATATGCCAATAAATATATTTATTAACATAATTGTATTTAATTCTAATATTGTAAAAGTACACAAGTCAAAATAAGATTTCTAAAAAACATCTAATTAACCCAATGGTAAAAAGATAAAGTTGTTATTAATGAATGACATAAAATCATCATTAATGAAATGCCATCTTTTCATATGTTGTGAAAAATCTAATTACCATATGGTAATATAAAGTTGATATTAATGCATGACGTAAAGTGTCATTGATGACATGACGTGGCATATACTTTGTATTTTTTTTTCGTTGAGGGTGATTTTTATCCCACCAAAATTAGCATACACCAATAGGATTACTAAAAAATGCGAATTATTTAATCTTGAAAAATAAAGATGTAAACATTTGAAATTCCTTTTAACTTTTTAAACTTTATTACCTAATTGGTCAATTTAATTGGAAAGTGAATTGAATGAATGCAATAGTATCCTGCCTTTGGCAAGAATTAATAAAAAATATTATTCACATCATACATAAATCATTTATGTTAATTGAGTGTTCTAATCCTATCCACTAGTGTGACAACATAATGATCTATATGTGGTGATAACATGTTACAAGTGTGACGATTGCAATAGCCAAGTGCGACAATTTTAATAAAAATGTGTATAGATTTATTATATTACCTATAAAAATTTAGAAAAGTCAAGTAGACAAATTAAAAAATCTAAGCCTCAATGTTCTAGAACATGAAAACCTCTTGATAGATAATCAAAGTCGTTATGGAAAACTAATAAACGAAAACAAAAAACTCATATTGTATAATAATAACAACATAGTGGTAAAAATCAACACGTGTCACATTTGAATATGCAGTGTTTGTGTTTGCCATCTGCATATTTGCAGTGTGTCTTATGTAGCAATCTAACGGTGTGTGTGCTTCTTTGTAACCCTACAAGTCTGTCGATATGTTTTTAATATGTAAAAAAAAATTAAAATTCAATTATTGCAAATCCCAGTGTTCGTGGCGAGTTTACCATTTGTATTTAGCATAATTCATTAGTCTTAAACCTGTAAAAAATGGAAATCTCAAACCACAAAGAGATTTTTTAAGCAATTAGGACTCCAATATCAAAAGAAAAATAAAATAAATAGAAACCATAATCATTCTATCATAATGAAATCAAGTCAATGCATGCGGATATACAAAGCAATAAGTACCATGGCATTGTTCTCCTTCTCCATGCAATGTTGGGTTCTCAATATTGAGCTCAATGTGTGTTATCATAAGAATTCAATGCATTTTTGTAGTCCCCAAATTAAGAGAATTAGGTCTTTATTTATTCAATCAAGATTCCATGATTAAAGGGATTGATAATCTATGATAAGTTAATAGAATGATTGTTGAGTTAATTGAGTTGGTGTTTATGTTCACATATTAGATTGATCTCTAAGATAATTTATTTATTAGTGAAATAATTTGATTGTGGAGTTGACTAAATTGATTGGATTGGTAACTTATTAGACTGATTTGATAACAAATTTGCATGAAATAGAGATTGAATTGATTAGATTAACAACTAATTAGATTTATGAGTCAAGCAAGAGCTAACAATGTTGATTGTATGGTTACGTATTATGATTGACAAGCAAACAAAAAAATTGTATGAGCTAGAATTAGAAGGATAATTATGATTAAATAAATAAAGAGCTCATTTATTTACACGTGAGTTTGTAAATAAATAAATTTTTGTTTATTTAAGAGAAGAATAATTTATTTAATTAAATAAATATCATTTATCTTTGAGATAAGATAGATAAGATAATTTATTAATGTCCAACAAGAGATCACAAACGTGCCTAAGGGACTGAAAATACAAGCAGAGGCCAAAAGGCAACAGAACCCCCAAACGGTGTCCACGAAAGAGCAAACGTAAAAACAAAAGCAAAAGAAGAAGAGAGCAAGAATCATTGGGATGTTATGACAAACAACGAACAAGCGAGGGTGACCAGGGGCATTGCGATATCGAATAGTGCTACAGGAGGAGAGTTGCCAGCGAAGAGGTACATCGCGTGTATAAACGGGATGGTGCATGAAAACCCACACATTGAGCTAGAGATAAGGGCAAGAAGGAGGTTGTAATAGTGTGGTAAGGCAATGGAGACAGAGCATGTCACTTGGCCATAGAGGTCGACCTCAACTCCCAACCTATAGGAAAAGTGTCACGAATCAAGTGGCCTTGAGGTTTCTGATCATCACCCACTTACCCCCATGACGAGCAGCCACAACAAGAACCCGAGAGAAAAATGATTAAAATATTACAAAAATGTGACAACACAAAAGAGAGGGGAACACCCCATGACACAACGCGCTTGGGTTTGAGTCTACTCAAGCCACATGTTGATATTGGCTTGAGCCTATTACCAATCCAAAAAAAGAATAATATTAATTAAATATAAATATTTTTTGTAAAGTATAATGATATAGTGTATGATATGAGTAAGTAACATTAATTATTTAATTATATTATAGATGAATAATTGATCAATATCAATATTGATTAATTATTCAGTAATTAAAGTACCTAACTAAAATCACTTAATTATGAAAATAATGAGAAATGGTATTTTTTAATTTGGAATATATAATAGAATGATGCACATGATTACATGATAAAGACTACTTATTAATTTAAGACATGATACTAAAATTATCGTGTTAAAGCTATTGGTCATTTTTAAGTGAACATTCTACTCGTCTTTGATATAGTGTATTTTAAAGCGTTGATAAGAGCTCACATGATTGAGGACAAAATAAAACATATATGCATTTATGCACACATGGATACAACTCTTTAATATAACCCCAAATACAAAATGATTAACACAAACATAACTAGCACTTGCACCTTTGATGGTGCAAGGGGTTACACCGATAGCCTTATGTACTTTTGAGTATTTTTTTGAGTATCCTCTTTATGTAATATGTTTGATTTAATTGTGTTATTCTGATTTATTGTCACACTCAAAAGACAAATGATTTGTTTGAAGAACTATTTGATATAGGCAGTCCTCCTTTTGTTTGCATGTAATTGTATATGGATTATTTTTCATTTTTGAGTATCTTTCAAAAGTGAAAGCAAGTTGGATACAAAGACCGTCTATTTTTTTTAACTCTAGATATAGCTAAAAAAATGAGTCCTTATCTTTCCATTCCACCAACTCATCTTGATTCCATGGTGGTCCATTGTAGTTTTCAAAATGTATAACAACATACATGGACATGTCTGGTGGTTTGGTACCTATTCTATAGACAATATATGTGATTTCACCAATCGCTCCATTGACGAGTTTTGCTTCTATCCAAATGTTTGTTGTAAGCATTACATATCTTTTTAGTGTACACGTCAACTCATTTCCCCTTCCTTATGTCTATCTTATCTTATCCCTCTCTTTACCATTCACCTCTCATTATTTATATTTCATTTTCTCTATTTATCTTTTATCTTCTCTGTGTATCTATCTATCACCTTACATATCTCTATCAAATTATATTTCTTTATCTGCCCACTCTCCTATCTCTTCTTCCTATTTCTCTCCCTCTCGCATCCTTCATGTTTTCCTTTCCCTCCCTCATATGTGCACTCTCTCTTTCTATTTCTCCCTCCCTCTAATTATCATTTTGTAAATGATTTAGATAACCTAGCCTTCTAAAATGCACTCAATATATCATCTTAATACAACTTTCTCTTTCCAAGAGGCTTTATATCTGCATGTGACCTTGTTTTCTTTCTTCTATAAACATGTGTGCTTAGTGTATTTTGTGTCTCTCTAAACTTGGTTTACCAGTTCTTCGTAATCATGAGAAATAATTGCAGCAAAGATCTTAGTTGTATTCAAAAGACAAGGATCATCTAAGGGAGAATGATATACTATATTATTGTAAAGGCACACATTCACAAATTCTAGGTAGTAACACACATATCAAAAAAAATTCCCTCGTAATGAATGCCATAATGAATGCCTAAAGACTCCAAAAGACTCCCTAGAAAGTTAATAATTCAATGAGTGACAATGATAATAGTATGATTAGTGTAAATTTGTATGAAAGTGAACCTTGGGAACTCTTAGGTAATTCAAACAATAAAATAGTCAAATTTATATACAAGGTATCCAATATATTTTTTGTATTTGATTTTGTCTATCTTTTTAATGTTAATGTATAGAGAAAATATCTAAATACATACCAAGAAGAAGTATGCAAAAGATAAAACTTCAAAAGGTAATATTTAAAAAAAGAAGTTATTAACATAATAGATAATTTATAAAACATATTAAATTCAAAAATATAAATCTCAATCAATTAATTTTGACAAAAAAATAATAATCACCTAAATTTTAATTATAAATCTTAATATTACAAAAATCAATTTCAATTTTAAAACTTCTAAATGTAATAATAAAATATATTTAAATAAAATAAAATTAAAGTAATTTAATATTAATTCAAATGAAATAATATGAAATAATCTTTAAAATATAATATAGGCAAGAGCCTACAACACAACGGTAAATTGTGAATCTCTTATTGAAGAGGTCTTGGTTTCAAATCTACTCGCTAAATGTAATCGTGTAAGGAAAAAAACTCACAACTGTCACCTAGAATTCAAATTAACAAATAATTATATATTTAATATTACAATCTCAATCCTACATCGAATACAATTTATATTGTTGGCTTCCACTCATTCCTCTATTTCCTGACAACTTGGTAATGGATGACTATCGCTCAATATTTAATGTGCATTTTACTATCTATCACCTCAAATATCTTTATTATATCTCTTCATCCCCCTACCCTTCTCTCTCCTCTTCATCTACCTCTCCCTCCTCCTTCCTACTGTTCTCTCTCTCTCTCTCTCTCTCTCTCTCTCTCTCTCTCTCTCTCTCTCTCTCTCACACACACACACACACACACACACACACACATTTTGAATCAGTGTAAAACTTTTCACCTATCTATCTCTCTTTATATTATTCATCTTATTCATTCTCTCTGGCCTCTCTCCCCTTATCCTCCCATATATCCATATCCACCCAATATATAATACTTCTATAAAATAAAATAAAAATAAACACTTACAAATCTGCTCGAGTTATCAAATGTATCAATATTTAATTTGTCAAAATATTTCATCTTATTCTCTTAAGATTTCTACATATATACTTTTAATATTGATTTCTCTAACCTTAAATTTTAATTCATCCCATTCATAAATATTAAAATATAATATAGTTCTTAATTAGAATTTTTTTTTAATACAAGTTAAGATCAAAGTTAAATCTAACATTGTTGTTAGTAGGTACCTCTAAATTTGAATACTCTCAATGTAATGTTCTATATTAAATGGCTTTGAATTAGGTCTTATGAGTTTTGAATTAAGCACATCACCACTCTAGAATTAATTATAACTATAATATGTTTAACATTTTCTATTCTCAATATTACTTTTTTTAAATTTTAATATTATTAAAATTTGAATATTGTTGTAGTTTTAATATATTATGTTCTATTATAGATATTTTAAATATATTTACATTCATCTTTATGATGTTGCATATATATTTTTTTAAACTATTGTAATCATTCTTGAAATGAACAAAATCATAAACCCTAATTTCACAAAACTAACTAGTCTCACACAACACTTGAAATGAAACAAAAGTATATTTTATATTTGATTGTCTTTAAGTGAAAATGGGAATGTTAAGTAATAGAGACACCTAAATAAATAGATATATATAAACTCTCCCCATCTACTTCCCTAACCTAATTCTTATATCTCTCTTATTCAGATACATGGACAATCCTTTCTCTATGTCTATTTTATCTAACCCTCTTTACCCTTTTCTACTATGTATCTATATCCTATTTATTTATTTTTCTTTGATACTCTATGTATGTGCTATGTCTACCTATCAATCTATGTATCTATGATCCATATATCACCTCAAATATCTTTATCATTCTCTCTTTTTATCTCCCTCCTCTTCTCTTTCTATTTCTCTCCCTCCACCTCCCCTCCTCTTTGTCCCTCCCTTTATAACTATCCTTCACCTTGATATTCAATCCTAATCCATCTATCTATACACTGACTCTTCCTATATTTCCCTATCGATTTTTATCTCAATCAATCTATTCACCTCTCTACCCCTCTTTTTTCTTTATAATATTCATCTTACTCCCTCCCTTCCCCCTTCCCCACCCCACTCACTCTCTCTTTATCTCTTATTATAATTATATATCCCTCTAACTATTATTTTCAATATGAAATGGACAACCTAGCTATTGTTTCTATCTTGTCATCTCTATCATTTCCTCTCCATATTTCTCTATATTTTTTATATTTCTCTATTTTTATGTCCATATGTCTCTCTCTAATTTGCACATTATCCTTAACTACCTCCAAAGCATTTCCTTTATATATTTCTCATTCACACACATTTCTTTCTCCATCACTACCTTTATCTTATCTTACCCCTTTCTTCACCATTCACCTCTCACTATCTATATTCTATTTGTACTATTTAAGATATATATACTCTCTATCACCCCAAATATCTTTATTCTATTGCTCCAACTTCTCACTCTCCACCCACTTCTTTATCTTTCCCTTCATATTAATCTTCCTCGTAAATGCACACCCTCTCTTTCTATTTTTCCCTCTCTATTTTTTATCAACATTAATTTTTTTAGCTCTCTATATTATCACTATAATTATATTGAAATTCCAATGGAAGTATCAAAAAAAATTATTCAATCAATATATATTAAAATTTAAAAAATAATTTTTTTTAATATTATATTAATTATAATATATAGTACAACTAATATACTCTAATATAATTACTTTTGTATATGAAATTAAACTATTTTTAAAATCATAATATAATATTTCTAATTAAGATATTTAAATTTTTACTTAACCTCTATCTCTTTAACTTAATATAATTTACCATTTATCATTTACATTCATATTTATGTTATATATTAAAAAATAACAATATCACTTAAATCAATCCTAATAAATTATTAATAACTCTAGCTAAAATTTCTTTAAAACTATATTTTATAATTTAGTTATAAAATTATCAATAACTTAATCTTGAATTATATTTACTTTTTATATTATTAAAAATTTAATGAGTTAATTAGCCATAAATATTAATGTTCATATAAAAATAAAATCAAAATACACACGAACAGGAGGCATTTTCATGTACGAGTTCGGAAAGGACTTGACAATGATAATTTAATATTTGATTATTGTGTTAAATACGTTTTTTATTTTATTTTATTCAAATATCTTGTACTTGGGTTGGAAACCCATAGTTATCTGCAATTAGTTACGATTTTATTTGTTCTTAAAACAGTTAATGTGATATTTTGTAGGAGAAGATATATAGATTTTTGGTTTGAAAATAGTAGTTAATGGAAGGATACGCATGAATCCATGGCGGCGTTTGATTTAGATATTATGTACAACGAGAAGGCGCTAGGATGTTGCTCCTAAATCCTATTTTCTCGTGAATTTTTTGGCTCCAGATAAAATCCATCCATATGACATCGGAAATAGGGATCTCAAACTCTGCAACATCCATTATAATGATGTCAGAACTATCTCTCCTAAAATCTGTCTTACTGATCTCTAGAAGAGATCCAATGCCACCATAATTTCTTCTGAAATCCTACGTTTCCATGGCCAGATGTTTGTTCGATCTTTATTATAACGATGAAAACCATTAAGGAGAGATCTGCTGAAGAAAAATATAGAATGCGGTTGTTCACGATCTTGTTGGGAATGTCTTCGATTACACATACACTGTTCCTTATATTAGGGATACGATATTTATTTTTCTCCTACGAATTGGACTTCTACCATGCGGAAAACGAAAGTTTGTACTACTTACACAAACGTTGGACCCGATTTTCTACGTAATCAATGATTTCAGCTCACAAATTTCTTCAGACTTACAAACGTTGGACCCGATTTTCTACGTAATCAATGATTTCAGCTCACAAATTTCTTCAGACTTACATCTCCAGCTCACATCACGAAAAAATGACTTTCCGATACCTTTCTTAACTGCGGCAACGACTTCCGTTTTTGCGGCGTCCCACAACTCCGGAAAATCAGAAAATTCCGGCTAAAGTCCCATAGGGAAAAAGCCTATCGGCTTAATTATACAAAATAATGTCAGTATATACAAAATTATGTTTACGTAAATACAAATTATGTATCTACCTATACGTACATATACATCATTATGTTTACGTATAATCATTTAAATATCATAAGGCCCTAGATCATATAGAAATAATTGGAACATTGAACGAAAACTTCCGACCATCATAAAAATGATGACAAAACAAAGCAAAATGCACATAGAAAACATCATTTTACATTATTTTAATGTAATCCTTTATACATAAGAATAAATAAACATTTAACATGAAAATGAAACCTTTCATGACAGATACAAACACAAATGAATGCATATACATATACATATATCCTCACCATATACCAAATATAAACATTTTAAGAAAACTCTATAAGAATGACAAAAATAATGTTCAAAGGAAGCATCAAATTTCATCATTTTAATGTAACCTTTCATGCATAGAAATAATAAGGGCCCCGTTTGGTTGCTGGAAGATAAGGGCCAAAACCGGGTTATCAGAGGCAGGTTTTGCAAAAAAACTTTGGTGTTTGGTTGGTTAAAATTATAACCTGGTTTTCAATTTCATCTTCCAATTTTGGTCAAAAATTGGAAGAAGTTTCTTCCAACAAAAAGGTGGAATTCGAAATCAAAACCAGGTTTTGAATTTTATGACAATTTTTTTAATAATATTGTGGGGTCCACAGTATATTCATCTTCCGTGTCAACCAAACGGACCATTGGCTTTCCACCACAAAACCAGGTTTTCGAAAACCTGGTTATAAGATAACCTGGTTATGTCAAAAAATCATCTTCCCCAACCAAACGGGGCCTTAACAACAAAATTAAACCATCCATATATATTACCCAAAAAAAATTGTTGTCTAAAAGAAACAAATTTCATCATTTTGATGCAACCCTTTATACATATGTACGATCATTTGAGGGCACCAAGTTAGCTATAGCCACTATACACTACATTCACATATAGTAATTAAATATTATTTTATTATCTATTTTACAATATTTGATTTCTAAAATAGGAAAATTAGGAATAAGATAATTTTCAAATATTCAAAATATAAAACTGAATTAACATATTACTTCTAAACCAAAAATAATGATTTAAATTTGACTCTAATTTCAAAATATTAGTTTTAAAGACAATTTCAAATATTTTCTTGCTGTTTCACTCTCTTGTTTTGTAAATCAAGACTGCCATCAACAAAATGATGTTGCCACTGTTTCGCTGAATTTCACAGATAAGCTGGCCAGGAGACAGGTTTAAGGGATACCAAAAACATTCTACATTTGGTGGTCACTTATCAAAAAAAAAAACTTGGTCTTTAATTTTTTAAATATTAAAACATTTAAAATACCTCAACAAACCATTACAAACCTAATGAAGCTGAAACCCAAAGAGTACGTAAATTTTTATTTAATTTTTTTTTTGATAGATGGAACAATAAAAATGTGAAATGTGTCATCATGCATAATAAAGAACAAAAACAAGCAACTCGAAAAAACCAGAGCCATCAGTTGGTTCACTTCAGCAACCGCTAATTTTACTCTTTCTTTGCCCTCTTCATTTTCTTCTATTTTCTCCCTTTCTAAGATGGATGCAAAACGGCACGAGGCATGGGTTTTCGGAGTTTTTTGGTTGAAAGCTTTTGGTAGGGTCCCAATTCCAAGATTTTATCTGTTTTAGAATGTTATTTTAATCTTCGTTTTTTAACATTTACTTTGTAGGGTTAGCCTACTAAAAGAGCCCCAGAAAGGCCAATATTTGGAGGTATCTCCCCCAAAGCCTCAAGACATTCAAGATGTCACATAGTAAAACAAGATGCTACTGAAAAAACTGTCACCACAGAAAATAATCCTATCTAAGTTAAAACCCCAAGGCCAGTGGATAGAGCATTAAGAAACTCAAAAGGCCAACGATAGAAGGACACGGAAAACTTTAAGTATAAGAAACTACTTTAATAAACGCAGGGCTTGTAAACAAGAAATAGAAAAGCAGAAATAAATGGGTCCCTGAAAAGGGATTCAATTGAAAATATTGACTGAACTAAATTTAATTTAAAATAACAGAGCCAACGAAATGTTACAACAAAATATCATTACCCCCTTGAAGAAAGTACATTAAATATCAAGGTTGCATTTGTAAATGAAAACGACACCCAATAGAAAGCTTTATTAAATAACATTTTATATTACCTTCTTTGTCCACAAATTACAGAACGGGTATATCCAAAATGAAATGCAGATGTAAAGAATCGGAACATGCAATTCAAGTCGGCCTTTTTGTATTTCTATGTACAACCCATGTTATATTCTTCAGTGAAAGCTACAAAGCGTTGACGATGTCCCATAATGTTGAAAATACTGGGACTAACGTCTGTAGGAATTGGTAGTGGCCACGTCTCGTAATTGGCCCAAGTTGTCTCACCTAATGGTTTGCTCTGAACTCGAATTTCCTGTCATCGGCACCCCAGAAGCAGCACCCCCTGTCCCATTTTCGGCAGACGTGCTGATCCACGTGCCCTGTGAATCCAAGGGTTCCAATACGTGCACAGTTCCATCTGACAATCCAAGGGCAAACTGGTTTGGCTCTGTAGGGTGAGCTGCAACAACAAGTGGGTATGCAACAGAGCTGCAGGACGTATAAACATTAGACATGAGATCTACATTTCTTTAAATTAAAATTTAATTACTTTCGTTATCTTTAAAACATTGATTTACTACACACAAAATACCTGGAAACTAGTTTACAGTGAACATGGTTCATTATGCTAATCTACAATTATAAATTTGGATGAGCTCAGTAGTAGAAACTGCAGACCATTCCTAGCAATGGAGATTTCGCAACAGCTCACCTAACATTTGAAGGAATAAAAGCAGATGGAGCAATGCGGCATCTAGGCCTTAATGTTTGAGCATGGAATATGCCAACAGCACCATCACAGAAACTGGCAAATATTAGTTGACTATCACAGGAGTAGGTAGCATTAGATATTGCCGCCGGAAGCAAGTCAGATGGTACCCACTGCAAAAAATCATCAAAATGCAAACTGCTAGTCAGGCAAAATATACAAACAGGCATATTTTATACAAAATCAGAAAGAGGAAGTGCATACAGAGGAACTCCAAATTCCATGGACTACAGTGAGGGAATTTATGCATACCTGGATAAGAAGCTCAAGTTTTGTCGCTTCATATATGGCCAGCTGAGTTTCATGTACAACCAGAAACTGAATTTGATCTTGATGAAACTGAACTCGAGTATCAGCCAAGAGTGATGGTACTCTGCCTGCAGGAATTTGCAAGAATTTGTTCTTCTGCTTGTCCCATCCATCTATTCCCCACACACAAACCTGCAATGGATATAATTCAAAAGTTTACATATACTAGTATAGAAGCCAGGTTTGTCTGCAATTTCAAAATAACAAAACCAAAAATGTAAGACTTTCCTAACATTCAATAACACAACACACCTGCGCATCTGCTCCTGATGAAACGAGAACATTTAATACTTGTGAAAATGCAAGGCCGGTAATTCTTTTTTGATGACCCTTGAGTTTCATTTTTACCTGCACCCAAACAGCCCATAGAAGAATCTTGAGATTTAGAGCATAACAATAATAAACACAACAATAACATTTTTTTATAATTTGGGGACTTTCACCAAAGATTGGAACTAGAGGACCTCATCAACGCGAACATTATAGATTTGAATTGTTGAGTCTTCCATGCCAATAGCAATTATGTTGTTGTCCTGAGGATGAAAAGCAAGATACGCTGCAGCTGGTGGTGCTGGCATGAATGTCGTCATTGTCTGTTGTCAAGATATCAGCAGAGTTAAATCACTCATGAAAAAAAGAAAAATGCTTTTGTACAGTTTCAAAAATTGAACAAATATTGCAAGTATTACCTTGAATGTCATCATATTAAACAAGGAAACCTTCCCGCCAGATGCTGACATGACATAAGAATCATTCTTTGATAATGCAAAGCATGGAATAGCTTCTTCAGGATCAGTGTCACCTATGTCATTAGCCATCTGGATGCCACTTGGTGGTTGCCATAACTGTGGAAGAATGCTTGCATTTGCCTGAAAAGAGATTTTGTTTTTACTGACTTGCCTTTTCTACTACAGAAGAAAATCCGTAGAATTTCTCAAACATAAAATTAATAATTAGACTCGAGCAAGCCTGAGAATGGAAAGAAAGCATTGAATTTGCACACGACCTTGCCACTGGGATGGCTGTCATTTCGCGGCCACTTCCAAAGCTTGTGGATAGCGTTGGAGGCCAAAGCCAGAAGTGCAACTCCTGAATTGGTGTATATCAACCTTAAAATCTGCAATTAATGAAAAGAAATGATATTAAAATTTAATAGCCAAAAAAAATGGTCACATTTTTGGTGCATTAGTAGTTAAAATTTAATAGCCAAGAAAAATAGTCACATTTTTTGGTGCATTCTTAGTTTCTCAAAATAAGACCCCTATACCTCTAATATAACAGATTTAAAAAGGCCTCTTGTTAAACAAATCATCCATTCAATTCTTCAAAGTTTTTGAAAATGCAATTAACAGGTTCAATGTGCTGGAATATAATGCAGGCGAGATTTGCGTTCAGTAATACAATCATAGTAGTTAGCATCTCCATTCCAGAACAAAATTTATTGTAGACAATGAACACCTCATTTAATTTAAACATGAATCTATTTTAGCATGTTTAAAATATTCAGCAAAAGATTTTGAGGCTAACAAGTAGAACACACCTTGCTTGCCAGTCGACTATCAGGGAGACTTAGTGATCGGCATTGAGTGGGCTCTGTAATGTCGGTCATCTTCAATATTCTACTTTTTTCAACAGATTCATCATCCACCTTGACTTTGACTTCACCAAGATTTCTATTATCAATGCCACTCTGAGAAAAATGTCAATAAATAGAATATCACGACTCGATGAGCTTAATAAGAGTAGGTGAACAGAAACATATTGAACACTCGCAATACAAAGAAACATCCATTGCTATAAAAATAAGATGGAGAATTATTGGTAACTTTCATTATTTCATTAAGATCAGAAGTGAACCCATGAACACCTTGAAGACAAGCAAAAGATTTGCATCATTCTTGTATCTCTGACATATTCAAAAGATTTGCATCATTCTTGTATCTCTGACATATTCATGACAATATGCACACACAGGACATCTATCAAAATAGCTTTTCTAGATCCATGTTCACTGTATCTAAATCTCAGAAAAAGACCCAGGCAACATGACAAATCTTAAGTTATTCAAGCTAGCTGGCACCAAAATTTCTTTTATAACTGAAACAAGTTCAAATATAGAATCCTTTGCATTGATATATAAAAAATGAGAAATGGGGAATATCATTTTGTTCAAAAACTATTCAAAAAGGCTATAACCATCCAGCAGATCAACTTCATAGTAATCTTGATTCTCAGGCATGGAAGTCCAAATTAATTATTATCCTTCACTTTAACTTTGAAGTTTGAACTTCCTTTGAATTCAAACAGATTCAAGCATTTCACATAAAGATGTCCTTTCCAAAACATAAAAGGCATTTTTTCCCTCTAGTAGGTGGTCTCCTAAAAGGCTACCCTGTCATATACTCTGCAGCAGTATTCAACGTTATTGACTCGAGTTTGCAGACATGTGTCATATTTATTTCTCAGTGTCTATAATAATTTTGAAGAAATTTACTGCTATAACATAGTCATTGTCAAAACAGGGATGAACAAGGAGCCCCTTCAATAACACCCAAATCATACCATACCACTTGACCCTCAAACACAGAAACATTTAAATCTGCAACAACCAGAAAGCAATTTTCAACAAGCAAATACAAGAAAAGGAATAGTTTTCAACTCTACGTCATCATAACCACTCTACACATAACATTTTCTCTTTTCAAATACAAGAACATGGAAGATATAGAAGCTTTTGATGTTTTTTTAGATGATTATCTTACTTGGTCTTATTTTAGATAGTTTTTACATCCGACTTCTGTTTATGTATGTTTCTTTTAGAAACATTGTAATATAATTCCCTATATATGTGGACTCCATTTTCATTATTGAATATACAATTACCATTACATGGTATCAGAGTACGTTGATGTGGTATTTTAGAGTTTGGCAAAAAATTTAATAAAAAATTCATGTGCAAGTCCTGAGAAATCTTCAAGTTCTTTTGGCTCGATTTTTTGGAAACAAATAGAAAGTTTTGAGGGCATCTTTGGTCTTGTAAATTCGATGATTTTTTTAATACTTTGGTGTTTTGACGGTTTTAGAGGTCCGCGAAAGTGTCTTTCAGCTATTTTATCTTGGTTTCGTGGCTCTATTTTTTGTGCCTACACTTCTTCAGAGTTTTGCAATCTTGCACACATTTTTCTCATGTTTTGTACCTGTGGGATAACTCAGATTCGTAAATATGGGTTTTCTGCTTGCAAAGCTGTGTATTTTTTGTAACTCATGCTTGCACGACCTTGCTCAAATCTTAAAATCTTATTCAAGGGTTTTATTTGTGCAAAGGAAATTGCAAATCATGTCATTTTTTGTGCTCGACAGTCCTGGTAGACTTTGGCCTGTGTCCAAGCATTTTTATTTTCTTTTGTGTGCTCACACAAATGGCATTTTTTGGCCAACACAATTTTTGGCCCTTCCCTGCGTTGTTTATCCCATCAGACACCAACATTTTCTACAACTCCTGTGCAATCTGTCTGGTTTTATTGCACTTTTCTATCGTTGTTCTTATGGTCGGTTTTTCCCAAAATCGAAAATCTGTGCTTTTCTTGACCGCAACCTAGGGTTTCATGACTGGTCTTTTGCAACCCATGCATTTTTTACCAACCTTATTTTGAGCACCAACTCAAAATTATTGAAACTAGGGCAACTCCTTTCACCACACTCTCATCACATCTATCCTTTGAAATAATCATGCCAAAATCAAATTCCTTCACATGGCTGTCAATAACACAAACTGTGACTCTCCAAATAACATACTTGAATCAGAAAAACATCACAGCGTCTTCACAAAGAATAACTACACAACCAAATCGCAGCTCAACTCAAACATAACACCCCCAGCTATACCTAGAACAAACCAATGCTGCTCCAAAATTCAGGCATCAAATCCTTTTTTCGATACTGGTGTATACTAGATTGCAGGAATACCACAACAGTGAGGAGTAATTTCTTAATGGTCAAAGACCCAATATGTATCATGCAACTTAATGATCTCACATGGTATCTCCATTACTAGCCCCATTACAAGAACTTGATTACTTTAATACAATCCCACATGATATCATCTAAAGAAAATGCCATTTTGCACACAGATTGGTCACATCACACATATTAATGCCCAACCAATCAAAAAATTATCTCTGCACACCCTCCATAACCATTTTAATATCTTTCACGTTCATGCCATATCATTTTCATTTTTTATTCAAACCTGCAGTTCTATATTCACTCCAATATACTTATTTTTACTGCCCAGACAAGGAAGTAATAAATGCACAATAACAAAAAAGAATCCATCATGCTCAATAATTTATCATTGAACAAAATACAGCTTAAAAAAACAGCTCCAACACTTGCAATAGAGAGTAACACGTCCTAGTCAGATAGTGTTTGTCTTCAAACACACACTTTCTTCCATATTATACCTAATCACCCAAAAAATATTCATTGACCCATAAATTAATATCAGGCATTACGCAGGCAGCCATGTTACTAAAAAAAGTGTTACTTCAGCGTGGGGGTGCGGCGGTGCGGGGGGGTATTGGGACGAGTTTCGGGTGCGGGAAAAAAAGGGCCTCAATTTGGGGATGGTGGGGGTGCGGAGGGGGGAGGGAGTGAGTTGCATAATATATATATAATACATATGACTGAAAATGCTAATTATGAAATGATACTTCAATATATTATATAACATACCAAATATAATTAAATAGAGAAAATTGAAACGCGCTTCACAAACCATAAGTTCAAACTTAAAATTTGAAACTTCATAACTATTACCAATGACCATTTAACAAATTAACTTAGTTCAAGATGCAAGATTCAAAATTCATTGTTCAAATATGAATATCATAAAGATGCTCATGATGACAATGAGTCGAGTAGCATGAAACAGTGAAATGAAATAATATATTATAGCCATGTCAAAGTGAGTACAATCAACAAAATGACAAAATGTTAGAGAATGGAATCATCCCAAGTACTCTCTAAGAATGCAAAAAAAACAAACTAAAAATGAAAAGAAAAAATTATTATTTTTATAACTTTTTGGGCCATTGAGCCAGCTGCACCCCGCGAGCACCCCCGCACCCGAGCAACCCGCAACCCACTCGAGTGCTCGATCGATGTGGCCGAGGTGTGGTGGTGCATTTTCGGTCAGCATGGGTACTTAGGTGTGTGACGCACCTGCACCGAGTGCTTCGGATTTTTGACCACACTGATTCTAAAAATAAAAAATTTGTTGTGTTACAGGAGACATTAGAAGAACCTTTTACACCTAAAGTTGGCTCTTCAAAACAGAATAATAAATTTGTAATCTATTGTCCTGCATTTTGTCACCAAAAAATGCAAGTAACAATATGAAACTTTTTCAAACTAGTTTCTCATTTCTCTAAGTTGAATTTGTTATTCAATTGATTGATCAATCAAATCCAATCCACGTAACAAATTCTTTTATTGAAGGCTTTTGTCAAGTTTTTTTCGTTTTTCTCTTTGTCGAGCCTATGCTTGATTTTTGAAGCCTTCAATGTCTTTTTCCTCATTTTTTTTTGTGTTTGGTAGCTTTTGGTCTTTTGGTTTTGTTCAAAACATTGCTTTCGGTTTTCCCTTTGTTTTGGTCTATCTTAGACCTTAATCGGAGTTGGTAGTCAAAAGATACGACCATTTTAGTGCCCAAAAGGTGGACTCTCCAGGTGCAACTGCATGATTTAAAAAATCATGTTATATTTTGAAGTTGACATTCACTTTTTAAAAGATATAACTTAAATACACTTTATGTTATGTTTTTAAGTTACTTTATCATTTAATTTTTCACTTAAAGTAACTATAGAGCACTTTATGTTATGTTTTTAAGTTGAGATACTTTTTAATTTTTCACTAGTGACTATATAAACTATATAGTTTAATTTAATTTTTGAGTTTTAAATTGAAATAACCTAGTAAATATAACTTTTAAAATAATATTTGCATACCATATGATAAAACATAGTGTAAATATTATTTATGGCCTAATAAGTAGTATTTCATCAAAAATTAAATAAACATATGCTTATATAAATCACTTAAGTTGTGCAATTTTAACTTTAGACTCATTTGCATATTTTAAAATATGCAAATGCATCTAGAGAGTGAGCTTTTTAATTAAAAGCATGTAAATGCCTTCAATTTTAAAACATGCAATGACCTCCCAAGAATGAGTCAAGCATATTGCATATTTTTAAAACATGTAATCAGTTTCCTAGAGTGCGTTCAACAAAGGTCAGCACATAAAGCATATTTTTAAACATGCACATGCATCTTGAGAACCCGTTTTTAACCAAGATGCATGTTTTTACAACATGTTAGTGCATTCCTAGAGTGTGTTTGGGCTTGGAGAAGCCAAAGACATGTTTTTAAAACATGTAATAGCACTCCAAGAGTGTGTTTGGGCATTCTTTACATGTTTTTTCTTGTTGAGAACCCGTTTTTGCTTCCAAGGCCAAAAACGACCCATGCACATGCTCTCCAAGTCCATGTTTTTGCATGTAAACACCAGATCTCTCCATTCCATTGCATGAAATTCATTCCACAAGGGGCGTTTTGCATTTCTATGTCTTTCCATGCTTGATACTTTGAATCCTTTTGCAAAAACATTGTTTTTCATTGCATTTCAAGGGCATGTTTTAGTGAAAAATGCCCAGATTTGGGCATTTCCAGCTTGTATTATCCATTAATGGAGGGTTGTTTCAAGTTTGGAGGAATTATTTGGTTATTGGAAGTCATGTTTTTGCTTTCTAAAGCCAAAAACACTGCATTTAGTGCCATTGTGAAACCACATTTTAATCAAAAACAGGTTCTACACATGCATTTTGCCAAAAATGCTACATGCATTGGAGGTCGTTGACCACATTTTTGGGATTGGGCATGAAAAATGCCTCTTTTGCAGCTCATTAGTTATTCCTCATTGAGAGTTGGAAGAAATCAAAGTTTGTTTTGGAAATTTTCAAAGATAGAGCTTCTTCCTCCTTCATTTTTGGATCATTAACAAGCAAGTCGACATTTTCAATTTTGTTCATTAATTCATACTTATCTTGCTATTTTCTTGCACATTTTAGCTTGATGTATTATACTTGTTGATAGAGATGTCATGAAAAGTGTATTTTTCCTTTAAATATGATGTACACTCTCATTTTCTCACTTTTGGATTTTCCTCAAACTCTAAATTTGGAATTGCATTATAAAACCACTTGTCTCTTGACATGTTTGAGTGTCAAACCGAAGGTATGTGTTTGTTTTGTCCTCGTTTTCTTTGCATGTTTGTTTGCTCTCTTGTTTCTCTTCATTTTGAAGAAATTGCAAGTTCTTTCCCAAGTGCTTGAACATCTCATTTCACGTTCATCATTACATATCAGAACGTTTTGCATCTTACTCTTCACATATGATTACATGAATTTCCATCCATCATCTGCACGTACATATAATCTCATTCTCCATTCCCACTTTCACGCATCTCACTCTACACACCTTATCGCATGTCATGATTGCATGAAAATTCCTTCACATGTAATTGCATTTTGAGAACCCATTTTTTACTGAAAGTTACTTTTAAATAGTCAAAAAAATGTCATGTGCACGCATTCCCATGTACTTGGACTTCACCTTTCCTCAGAGATATCTATAAGAGCTCACTTTTCCTTATTTTCTCATCATCACAATTCGCATTGCAGCCTTTGTATATACCTTTCAATATCATTGCACAAGAGTCCTTTGAGTATTTAATCCATACTCTACACATTTGTCTTCCATTAAAAACCTTTGTTGCTGATCATGAATCAGTATTTTTATGGAAGCAATACTTTCTGATGATTTGTACATGTTTTGGGATTTTCATATTGCAGCACAAGCACAAGAAATGCCCTCATCAGCAAAGACGAAGGGAAAGATGAAATATTTCTATGATAAAGAGTTGGCTCATGCAACTCCATCTCAGGTCACGTCTATTCTTGATAGTGTGTCGAATACAGAGATTGGGCACGTAGACATGGCGGATTTCTTGCACAGAATACAAATTCCTACCACTCATGAAATGAAATGGGTCAAAAGAAGTAATATTCATCTAGTGTCCACATTTCCTATGGCTGCCTTAGAATCGGAATTCACTCTAGGATTTGCAAAGCATTTTAGTCCGAAGTCTAAAACGATCAAAGATGCAGATGGTAATGTTGTTCTTAGTCTTGATCCTGAAGTTATTGAACAAATTTTCAAGGTGCCTCCAAGTGTAGAATGTGTAGATTTGACAAAAGAGTCATCTCAAGAGATATGGAATGACAATAAAGCGACTTATCAGAGGTATGTTAATTCATACTGGTTGGACTCCAAGAGGCACAACTTCTCAAGGTGACCTAAAACTATTCACAGATCTAGTTTCAAACAAGAGTATAAAGATTTGATTACTCTTCTCAGCAAAATATGTGGCCTCAAAGACTTTGGAGATTTTGAACCATGGATGTACAAATTCATTTTCTAGAGCATGGATAATAAAGAACCAATATTTTGGGGAGAACTTATTAGTACTGCATTTTTTGAACAGTTACTCAAAGTAGGAACTTCATCATCATTTTATATGAATTCCTATCTTGTTTACATTGTTTCTGCTTTGGGGTCTTTTTCAGGACTTTCAACCAAAAGAGATCATCTTCAGGTGCCAGTCTAGGAGTATTATGATCAAATAACACTAACAAACAACAAATACCATTATAGGAGAGTCCAAGATGCATATTTTGGACACTTCGGATGTTTATTTGATAAACAGGTGTTTGTCAAAAAAGTGTCTAATAAGGCTTGGGCTAAGGTTAATCAATATGGCTGCATATTCCTTCAATTTCCAACCGTATACTTTACCTAGGTATGCCACTGACAGAATCATTCTAATGGAGTTGGCCAAACAGCTCGTGGAGGTACAATGTGATCAAAGCATTCTACATAGGCTAGGTTTTGGTATCAACTCTGCTAAGCCTTTGGCAATTGGTCATTATACGATCAATTCAGTTTACAAAGCTAAGGCTATGGAAATGCAACTTCAGCTAATCACATTGAAGAAGTTCAAGGCCAGATATGACTTTGATCATCATGGAATGAATTCAAGAATTAGGTCGGAATTCACTCATGTTCATCACATAGAAGACGTTTGGATTGAAATGCGGACAGAGTTGAATATTATGAAGGTGGCCTATTGCAGGCTAATGTTGCAGCAGGTTGTTGATTTGAATATGATTGTAATTCCATCTAATTTTCAAATTGAAGATGATGGTAATGTTCTTGATCCAGAATATCATCGGGCTGGTTTTGACAAACAATGCCCTTTTCCCACACAATGGCAACAAAAGGAAAGCACTTCTATCCTTGATTGATTTTAATCCATTTTGGCAAACACAAACAAATGGTTGAAGATCAAAGGTCTCAAAAGGGTAAATCCTAAGATGGGGGTAGATTGTGGGAGTTTTGGTCCGCTTGCGAGAAAGTAGCAATTAGAAGTTGTGGGTAAAGATGGTGCATCCTCCTCCAATGTGAAGAAATCCCTCAAGTTCAAATTGAAAGATGGGAAAGTATTTAAAACATCTCAAAAACCTGCGCAAGCTCAAGAATCAAAAGAAGAATCAGATGAAGAATTTGATAAAGAGGATGAAGAAGAAGAAGGAGAAGTCATGATCATATCTCCTCCATGGCTTAATCGTAGTCAAGGACAATCCATCTAGTGGACACCTTTCTTGGGTGTAATTGATGATGATGTGGATTCATTCTGTACGGTCTTCACACCTCCTATTCCATCATCGGAAGTAAATACATTTGCACTTCCTATATCTTCGACATGCCCTCCATTGTAACTAAGCAATGCAAAAATCTCGGAAATGTGTTCGAGGATTTTCCAATCTTCATAGAAGGTCAAGTTTCCCAACTAAACTCTTTCATGACTGGCTTTGAGTTGTTCATGACAGAATCTTCTTGTCATGCACACATGAATTCAGCTGTGCAAATTGAGTCATGCTCAATTACAATAGAGATACAATTAGGATAAATGTCAATGGCCTCCACTGTACCTGCTTCTACAGATGAAAATTTCAGTTTGCCTGCAAGGTTAAACAGGATCACAATGAAGAGAAGAAAAGTTGTGATACCCCTAGATAACATTCCTATAAAGAAAACTAAGTCTAAATCTTTGAAAGATAAGATTGTTTCTAGAATAGAAATTGGAAAGCAGTCACGACTAGGTTGTTTACAAGATGGTCAAGACGCACTTGCCATTGTGTCAAAAAGTAACTGTGAATTATGGGAAAAGAAAAATCAGCTCAAGCAAGAGGTTGCTCGCTTAAATGAGGTTATTCAACAACAATCCTCACAACATGCAGTTGTTGAATCTCAGACACCTAAGGAGAAATGGATTCGTGTATGTGTGTCTATATATGTGTGTGTGTGTGTGTAGATTGTTAAGTTTGGCACTACTTATTCCAAGTTTTCCTTGCAAGTCCCCAAGGATCCGCATGGATTTGCATCAAATCCATGTCCAAACTGCATAAACTTCCATCGGGTCCATGTGCATTCGTGACCATTCTACAACGAATTCGCATAGGGTCTAGACTTGACCCTATAGGTCCATCTGGGTTTGAACAGACCCACAGGGTCAAATTTGACCCTTGTACGAATCCAAAACCAATTCAAATCTGAATCTGATTTGTGGTCTAGATACCTTAGTTTGGTAACGCAGAAAAAAAATCAGCAATAGAGAAAAAAAGTTATTGTTCTTCACTCACAAATGCATAAATGAAATAGGTTTCACCTTTCTAGAGTTTAGTGGTCAAAATTAGGTTTTGAGGTTGAGTTGGCCTTTTTAGGCAAAAAGAAAAAAAAAATTAAATGTAAAAAAAAACTTAAATAGCATCAAGTTTTTCTCGAGCTTTACAATAGGAGTACAAATTCTTCCCAGGTCTGCCCCTAGTTTGGCAAATCAAACTTATAGTCCATGGGAAGGAATGTGTCTGAAGCTAGATCTAGAATCGCATCTCGAAGAAAAGTTGGGTCAAAAGAATGCACTATAGCATGAATTGACTCGATAGTTATTTAATAAATAGGTATGTAAGACTTTCTTTTGTATCCCAAGTGACATGACTGAGACCTTTTCAAATTTGGTTATATAGTCTTCGATAAATTACTGTGTTAATTCTTTAAACCGTCTTTCAGGGTGTTTTTAGTCAAATTGGTCCATAAGCTTTGGTATAAATTTACTATAGGTTGGTATGTCTTGGTGCCCTTGAGTACACAAACCATGGTGCCACTAGTTGTATGCAACCCCTTTCAAATGTAATGTTGTGAATTTGATGGCATCTTCTTCAAACATGGGACTAAGTGATAGAAGTCCATTTTTGGATTTGTGAATGGACGACGACTTTTTCCTACTACACTAACCTTCTAACGTAAATCTTTATTATGCCGACCCCTTTCTCTTCTAGGGTTACTTCTTGTTCCAACCTCACAATGCTCTCTAAATGGAATATTCCTCATAATTTAGCATTTATGGTCAAGTCTCAAGTAAGCTTATGTACACTCATCTAAGTTATAGTTTGTTGTATTGATTTCTTCTTCTTCTCTTGATGGTCCCTCCTGGAGTTACCCAAGGTGTTAACCATAGTGAATCTCTATTTCATCGAACGGTTAGAGGTGGCATCCATCCCATAAGTTTGGTTGGGTCTAAGAGTGTTAATTGTGCTTTCATATTTTGAAAGGTTTGTAGGAGTAACTAGATTCCCTTCTCATTTTTAAAGCCCAAGTTGTTCTTTCATAGTGTTCCACGAAGGCCTTCAACTCATTTCCCAATTGTTTACCCATTTTAATACTTTTTGTAAGTTGTCTTCTTTCCCCTTCAAATGCCCTTTGAGCCCTTTGGCATAGTTGCATCAACTATCTTCACTGCCCCAAGCTAGCTAGAACTTAGCTTTGATACCAATTGTATCGTCCCCTTTTGGGATATTCCTAAATTTTTCCCTAAAATCACAATTCTAATTATAAGAACAAATATAATACATTTAAGAGTATGAACTCACCAATTGAAATGCCCTCTATTAGAGAAATCTTGGTTTTGGTCTTGCACATGATATTAGTCATTGGATATTGACATCGATTCATGTCATGCTCCCTGTCATGATATCATCTCTATATTAATATATAGGAAGTAGTATTAATAGCGGTTGGGCAGATTATGAATGACGACATTGGCGATAGAACAATTAGATTAGTGCACCAAAGCAACCTTAATTATGCAAAAAACATTTACATATGTTGTTAGCGATATGCAATCCACTCAAGAGGTGAAATTTTCAATTAATGATAATAAACAATGAATTACGGCTGGTCACCAATGGGGAGTCTTGACCCATCATGAAAAGACAACACACAAAGGTTGCACTTGCTGAAAAAAATGAGAGAATATAAATGTCATGACCCTACCATAAGAGGGGGAGAAAGGAAAATGGTCTTGATCCTAGACTTCTTGATTTCTCACTTGGAAGATTACACCACAATTAACAACTTGTCACATAACAAATGAATGAAGGATTAACAAGTTTGAGGGAGATTAGCTAACACAAGAAATAGTTCCAAGAAGAGCAATCAATAAGGGTCAAAAGGCATGAATACAAGGGACATCCATTACAAACGATTTCTCATTGGAAGATATGTGCCTCTTCAAAGCCCTAAGAAGGTATAAATGATAAGCCCAACCTCCAAATAGAGGATCATTGAAGGGTAGTTACAGAGATCAATCAAGAAGACAAGATCCCAATCAAGCATAGGAAAGCAATAGACCTCTGATCATTTCAGAATTGTAATAACAAGCATCTAACAATCTTAATAACTACTCTTGTGGTAAACTTTTACCTATACACTGGTTTCAAACCCAAGCATTCAACAATCAATCATCGCATGACTTTGAGGTACATTCTTGAAAAGGGTGCGAAGTTAAGGGTGAATTATTTTGTTGCTTCAAAGACTTTAAAAAGGCTTTTGATACAATCCCTAGGGACAAACTATGTCTTAGAATGGAAGAACTTGGTATTCTTCTACACCTTTGAGCTGTTGTTCATAGGTGATGATATCAAAGTTAAAATCAAAACTTCTGGTACTTCTGAATGCTTTAGGAGTGATATCAAGGTCAAACAAGGTTGTCCCGTCACCTACTTTGTTTGATCTTTATATTGACAATCTAGAGGAGTGGCTAAACATGCAGGATGGTGAGGGTGTTCAATTGGGGGTGAAGACACCTAAAATTGGACACATCTTTTAATCAAGGCTTTCACCAAATTAGCAAGGGTTTTTAACCATGGAGGAAACTCCGTAGTTAAGTGCGCTCAGGCTAGAGTAGTACTGGGATGGGTGACCTCCCAGGAAGTCCCGGTGCTTCACCCCTGTGAGCATCACCTAGATCCAATGAGTGTTAAGTGTTCCATTTATTCTCAGAAGAAATGGATTCATGTTTAATCACTAATCATGAAACATGGGTCAATGGGTTTGATTCAAAATCACACAATTAAATCCTAATAGCAATATCACAAGGGTTTTTAGGTTAAAATCATATGTATTTTGTAGAATTGAGGACAAATCAATCAAATTTGAATTAAATCAAAAATTCAAATTAATCAACTAATTGAACCCATTTGAAATTTACACATGAAATTCAATTTTAAAGAAATTAAAATGGGCATTTATTCTCAAAAATCAATTTTATATTCAAATATCTCGAAAATCATATTTTAATCAAAATGGGGGCATAAAAATCATATTTTAATCAAAATGGACCCAAAATAATAATTTAATATTTGAAGTGGGATTCTCCATTATGGATATTTTATTCACAGTGGATCTCGTGGATATTATTATTTTATTCAAAATGGACCCAAAATAATAATTTAATATTTGAAGTGGATTCTTCATAATGAATATTTTATTCAAAATGGCTTCATGGATATTATTATTTAACCTTTACCCTTGGTAAAAACCAAACTTACGCCCAAGCCCTTTGAAAAATCTATAAATACAAGGCATTTCTAGAGCAAAAATCATCAAGTTTTTAGGCACTGGTATTATAGATCATTTTTGAGAGAAGCTTATGCATTATTATTATCATTGTTATCATTACCATTTTTAGGATCTTTATTTGTAGAACAATCTCATATCTATGCTTTGTTATTGTAGTTCATAGTTTCATTTGCATGTTCATGTTAGTTTGTATATTCATGCTAGTGTTGCATCATTTCATGTTAGATATATTGTTACATCCCAATTTTTGACCTAATTTGAAATATAGTTGTTGAAGTTCACATGAAGTCAGTTGGCAGTTTAATTTGTTATAATCTGGCGAAATGGTAAGATAGTTAGTCGTTATGATTTCAAGTGAAGATAACATGCTAGTTGATCATTAATCACGAATTCATGGAATTGAGATGAAGGTTAACCATTATGATTATTTATGATTAAATAATTTATAATTAATTAAGGAGAATTTCCTTGTAGGAAACACGTTGAAGGGGTGGAAGTATTGTCAGAAAAGAATTATCCAGGAGCATCACCATCACTGAGCAAATGGGTTGAGGACCTGACAACTTGAAACAAAATACATCTGTGGGACCGACATGAGCTATTTAAATAAATAAATTGAGAAAATAATTGGGTTAAAAATATTAAAATCTATGTCAAAGGATTTTAATTTATCTTTCATCATATTATTTTAATAAATATTTATATACGTGCATATAATATAAAAATGATTTGGCACCATTATAATTTAATAATTTAATAACGTGATGTTTATATGTACATATAAGATTTTAATAATATTCGAATTAAAAAATAACATTTGAATTATTATAATTTTTGAATTACAACTTTTCAACTCTATTCTTCCAATTTAATATTCTTTCTTTCAATCGATTAACACTTGGTAAGATAAGGCAATTTAATATTCGACAATTTGAATGGTCTTATAATCTTTCCAACTTCTTTTCCAACCTTTTTATTTTCTTTTCCCTCTCTTTTTCCAAATCAATTTAATACTTAGAATTCGAATGGTTTATAATCTCGAAATGGCGGAAGCCAAGAGGTCACGTCTTCTCATATTTTGAAGTCGTGAGTGAGGGGATATCTTTTGGAAGCACTCGACTACTTTTTTTTAGAATTGTTTTTCTTTACAATCCCCGACCCTCTTTCTTTTCTATGGTGGTGTGTGAGCGGATTTTCATGACTCTGATAGTATTTGCATTATTAACGTTGGAAAGCGGAGGTTTTATGTTACTTCTCTGCAATATGTCTTTCTTCCACAAAGCAAGACTCTCCTACCAGTCCTTGTTTTGTATAATGTGTATCATGACCACAACATCTTATGCCAGATATCCTTGCATTCGGATATGACATTTTATTTGTATAGACTCGTGTAGACTACCGCCGAGGTCTAGACTGACTACCATCTTTGACTGCACACTTGGTTTGCAGACTTAACTGTGTACAGGTCATGCTACTCTTGATTCTAAGTTACTCCCATTTTTCTTCTCCAGTGATTCATTCTATGTGAAATTTAGAATATATTTTGCTTATGTGGTACTTCAAATATTATTATTTGCATAGCTGAATCCATCACAAACTTTGACAACACAATATAGGAACGAATCATTGTCATCTCATTGGGTTGATATTACTAATATATTTTTTAAAGTCTTGATCCATGATTTCAATTTGACTCAATGTAATCAAGCATCTGTGACTACCGCTGAAGTTAATCGACTCCTGGCTTCTAAGTGTGGCATGTTCATTCTGGTAGAACCACAGACTTCAACAAATGAAATTCAAGCCAAAGATGCGTTGTGGGTAATGTTTGAATGTAAATGAGCTCTTTACATAACAAGGTATATGTTGACCCAGCCATTACAAATAAACACAATGTGTATGTACATTTATCACTTACATTGATATATTGTTGATACTATAGATTTGATTCTCTTTCTAATTTTGTCTTGTTCATGGCAAGTGATAGTCAAGTAATCACAAATAAACACAATGTGTATGTACATTTATCACTTACATTGATATATTGTTGATACTATAGATTTGATTCTCTTTCTAATTTTGCCTTGTTCATGGCAAGTGATAGCCAAGTAATCATAGTATGGATCCATAGATCAGTATGCCAATGGAGATTAGAATTATGCAATAAATTATGCATTCTTTAAGAGATCTTTTTCAAAACATAGACTGTGAATGCTGGATGCATGAAATCTTCTAGTATAATTGACAAAACCAGTTGTTCTGAGAATTCCGAACACCTGGGACTCACCCGATCGTGTAGCCAAGGAAAAGGGGTGAAGAGGTGAGAGCAATGAATCTACAATAATATGAATCAATATCAGTTATAACATAACAAGATTTAATATTTTTAAAAGGAAACATTTAATAGCTTATGCAAGATCCTATTTAATGTTTCTCTTGTTGTCAAGTTGAGAGATGTGTCTAGACACCAGGATGCCCAGAGGATGGCAAGATGACCCCTGTCTATTCCGGGTAGGGAGGGCCTATCTCATTGGAGATTGTGTGGGGATAAGATTTGGTCCGAGGTTGGGTGGTTAAGCCCTTGACAATGTTTCACCTCTCCATAAGTTACTAGACGCACATCGGACAAAGATAAGTCATACATTCAATTGGTTGTCAGAAACAATTAAGTAATCGGAAGGAAAGGAATTTGAAGCCCTAATTAATTGAGTGATAAGCAGAGCCCTAATTGAACTCGTGGTATCGAAAGCCTTATTTGAATCAATGGTATCGGGAACCCTAAGTGATACAATGGTATCAGAAGCCCTAGAAGTTTCAATGGAAATTGATGCCCTAATGATTACAGTGGTAAGTGATGCCCTAATTTTATATAGTGGTATTTAATGATAATCGTCTTTTGATTTTTGAATTAACAATATTGGATGGAAGTTGTTTTGTGATAATGTCATAGTGGTATTTGTGGACTAACCTAGGTGTTTGTAGAAGCATCCCTAGTTTGATTTCGATCTTAGTTTCCATGGTGTGTGGATTTCAATTTCTGAAGTAAATTCATTTGGATGGTGTTTTAAGTTTTTAGTTAAGAAATTTTGTTTCACTGATTTTAACCGTCAATCCCTTTCATATGAACAAAACTGATTTAACTGTTTCCCATGAAAATGAAGAGATAATTTCTTTAAGTATGTTAGTTGTTAATTAAGACTTGGGAAAACAAGATGTTACATATACAATATCCCATTCTAGGATGTCACTAAGATGCCTGATCTGAGAGAAAATTAGCCATCGTAGATAGGAAGAGATGAGATGTTCTTGAGTTGAGAGAGTTGTTTCGTTTACATTTGCTACATATTCTTTAGATTAACTCACTCACACACACTCAAACTAAAGTCTCATGAATACGCAATTTTCCATTGTGTTTAGGGGGAATTTGTTATAAGGCTGCTCCTTATTCAAATGACCATATGTTGATTGTCAACTCTGCTTGGGGTTTGCAAGAGCATCTAACTCCCCTTGAGCATTTTTGGACTATGGTGGGAATGCAAGTCAACATCAACAAAACTAAAATCATGGTGTTCTCCTCCTGGAAAAAGCAGAATCAGCATAAGTTTTATTTTAATGGCAACACTCTTGAAGAAGTTATAGATTACAAATATCTAGGCACGAACTTTAACAAGCATCTAAGATAGGAAAGTTGTAGAAAAAAAAGAATTGTACGTGGCTAGAAGGCCATTCTTGCTATTCAAAACAAGTGGACAGTTTGAGGTTTGGGATTGGAAGACTACTTGAACCCTTTTTAGTCTTTTGGTGGTGTCGGATGTCCTTTATGGTTGTAAGGTATGGGCTAGCAGCACTTTCATTTCCAAGTGGAAGCAAATCAAGGGTATTCAAAAGCGTTTGATCACTAGCGAGTTCAAAACCAAGTGCATGGGCCTGTATGATATCATGTTAAGTGAAACAAGAGCTGCCCCCATTGAGGCTATCGCTATGATTCGTTTCCTATAACATCTTAAAAGAATCCAACAAATGGAAAATGGTAGATGGCCTGAGATTGTCTTTAATGATGTTTTGTGCAAAAGGAAGAGGATGTGGATGCGTCAACACATCAAATGGATGAGTAGATGGAACATTCATTTCAACACTTGTCCCACTAATAGGAAAGCAATTAAGGTCTTCGTTCTAGATAAATTTTGTAAGAGGAATTGGGGTAAAGTGATAGACAGGAAGAAAAAGTATTATATCAGCGAGTTTGATCCCACATAGTGACAAACTTCAAAAGCCTTAAATTGGTGCCAATATTGCGTTGGAAAAGGCCTAAGGAGGCTGGAAATGTAGAAACTGAGTACCATTTTTTTGTTGATTGTGCTGCTTTTAAGGACAACAGGGCCAAATTCACGGATTTTCTAACCGCTTGCTACTGGCATAACCTTTTCAAAGAGGAAAACATTGAAAAGCTTGGGACCCTCATCATAATTTTGTATAGGAAAAGACTCAATCTGCTGAAAGTGACAAGCTGTCCCATAGACTATGTTTAGCCTCATGGATGTTAATTTTTTTCCTTTATTTCACTATTTTTCAATATTCATCTCTTGTACACATATATGTATGATTGGATATTGTGAGCTACCATCATGTAAGGAAAGAGGTGTAAGGAAGAAGAGAAGGTATGAGTAAGGATGAAGGGAAAGCATGAGATTGTCATCTTTGTAAGCCACCTTGAGTGGATATCCATGATGCCTGACATTGGTGCCAAAAGGGAAAAGATCCACTCTTGTGTTTAGATAGGATGATCAAGAAGCCCCCTATTATGATCTCCTCTTCTACTTTGTTGTGATGTATGATTGATTTTAATCTTCTTAGGTGATGAGGTATGGAAAGAGAAAGTAAGTACAAGCACCCCACTAGGTAGACCACCCTAAGTGGGTGTCCATGTTGTTCTCCCTTGGGGCCAAGAGGTTGAGTGCCTACTCTTCGGCTCAACACAAGATGACTTTAAGTTAACCTATCATGCTTCTTCCTTCGAACCCTAACGTGCTTGAATAGCAGGGAGTGATATATATATATATAAAGATAATTAAATGATATAATCTAACCTTGATAACTGGAAGTACATACATTCATATGTCCTCGGTTATGATTGCAAGGTCTAAATCCATGCTCAACGTATTTAAAGGAATTTTTTTTCTTGGTAAAGATATAAACCTAACCCTAACTTGTTGAAATTGTGATTCTAAGGCAAATTCTAGGGTAAATCCAAAAGGGGACATTACAAAGCATAAGCCATGATAACATCTATTTTTACTGAGCATTATAGGCATCATGATATCACATAAACATTCCTATTTAACTCCAACTAAGGGAATGACCATTCCAAAGCATATTCCTATAATAAATCTCATTAGGAATTTGTGCAAACCGCATCCTCAAGGTTGGTCGCCCCTGTATTGCAAGAGCATGGAAGGTGGGCCACCCTTCCATCCCTCGACTCACCTTGGAGGCTGGTTGTCCTCCTCAACCAAGCTCAGAAGCACAATAGGATTCGTGGTTCATTCCACCCCCAGCCCATGAGCATGAAGGTCGGTTGTCCTCCGTCTCTCATAAACCTGGAAAGCTGGCTGTCATTCCCATTTATAATCCATTTATCCCAAATTCAAAATGGATTATCATATGAATCTACTAATATATAACAACGAGAAGCGTTTAGATTAATCATAATAGTCAATAATTTCTTTAAGTACCACCATTGTATGTACACATTTATATATACTGATAATTTTACTGTATTCATAGATTCATCTTTTAATTTAATTGCCGCTGATATAGGTATTCATTTCTGCTATTAACCCTGTTCTAATTTCCAGAAGTTTTTCTTGCTTGATGCCTCTTCCTCAAATGAGATTTCCTTCCTTTATACCTTCTTTGGTGGGAAAGATCGTGTCTTTTAGTCTTTGAAAAAAAAACCTCTGTTTGCAAATTCTTCCTTTCTCATCTGAGTCGCTGTGTGGTAATGGTTAGCCATTGGTTTCTAATGAAAGATAATTAATATCATTTACTCAACACAAACTGCTGACATCAATGGGTTATAATTCTTTATCTTTGTAGGGGCTTTTCTTAGCAAATATATTTGGTATAAGGTGATTATCCATTACATATAACCTTCATTGTAAGCTTATTATTTCTTTGGTTCTCAGGGCATCCAGTTTCAGAGTGCCAACACAATACAATGTGCCTGCATGCAATGTTGCCTTGTTGACTAGTTACCAAACAACCTTTGAAACATCTCATATGTGGGAAAATAGATATGACGACGAAGGCTTTGCAACAGAAAGCAACAGAAAAATTAGACTGTGGAAAGATTTATTTCAAGTTTTGGTATAAGAAGCTTCCCGAAGCACCATGAATAAAACAGGTTTGGATACATACAAAGTTAATCTCATAAACAAGCAAGATGATGTTAGAAGTTAAAACATTGGAGTATACCAGTGCACCCACAGACGCTGCTGGAGAACCTTGCCTTGCAGGCCCAATAGACAATCCTCCAGCTGAGGTAATAGGTATCACTGCATTCACCGCAGATGCCTGCAAGGTAAATTCCTACATAATTAATATTCTCATAAGTTAAAACATTAAGGAGCCAAACATTGAAAAGAATAAGTAGAATCTTGCCTTTGTCATAGGTTCTAGAGGAACTCTAGCAATTTCAACAGAACGGTTATCATACATGTGCAGCAAACGTTGCCCATCAGAGTTTGCTAGAATCTTGATGCTATTGTCATTTGTTGAAACTGCGAGTAAGGATCCTTCCTTGTTGAAACGAAGACGAGGGCTAGCCTGCAAATAGTGATACAGTAAAGAATCAAGATACAAGAATAAAATATATTTTTACCAGTTCAAATGGGTTAAAATACCATCTTTAAGAAAAGCTGTTTTGACTGATACCACTAGTCCACCATCCGCATCCACAGTAGTCAGAAGATTAACATTGTCCATGTCCCAATACTTGATCACAAATTCATCTCCAGCAGCCAAAAATCGATTTTTAATTATGTCGAATTGTACAACACCCAGTGAGCGCTTTTGGAAACCTTGATAGGTACGTTTTATTGCTCCTTCACTTTCATTCCATTCAACAAGATACGATTCACCCTCCTTGCTTGTTCCACAAGAGAAAAGTCTACAAAAACACAATAAAATTTCCTTCAAATAGTAATGAATAAATACAAATTAAATGGAAAGATATTTTCAGACAGAGTTTCCATTGCTGAAAACAACTGAACCTTGTTCCATCAGCACTGTAGGCCATTGTTGTACACCAACGTCCAGGGGCATCATAATCAACCCTTGGTCCCCCTTGTTCATATAGCCAAGCCTTTATCTTTCCATCAATAGATGTTGAAAAGACAAACTAAAACATAAAAGGTAAACATCAGTAAGGACTCAGTTGGAGGAAAAGAAGACACTTGTAGATCATATCTGTAGGCTTCTGCACAAAGTTATCAACCACCAAAGGAGATATTTTTACCTGAATATTTTCTTTATGATGAGGGCATACTGAATATATAGGTGCTTGGTGACCTTCAAATGTGTACTGCTTGCGACCAGTTAGTGCATCCCAAACCTGGAAGGATCATATAAATTTTATTATCCTCGTATCTATAAAAATATTGTATTTGCCAGAAATGGTAGGTAAAGTTATTAACCTTTATCATTTTGTCATCTCCTCCAGTCACTATAAAAAGTTGATTGTTGGGATTTGAGAATGCAAGATCATTGACACCCCCAATATGAGCATCTATCTGCCAAAAGTAAAATGGGTATAATGTAAATAAAGATTCAGACTTGATGAAGTTAGCATCTTAAGATTTAGAAGCAATTCCAGCAAGCTGAAATTCCCTCCCTCAAGTAACATACTCATTCTGTGCCCTGGACTCCAATTTTTAAACATAGAATGTAACTGTGTGAGCTTGGACATGTACCTCTATGTGCTGTCGCAACCCCCCCTTTGGATTAGCATAGATATGTACTATATGCTTTGAATAAGCAACTCCTGTTCAAGTCAGAAGACCGTAGAATTAGATGTTTCAATTTATCCAAACTTGTGTGAAGATAAGCATTTCATTCCAAAATATCAATACATAACACATACAGGAGAAAATCCAAGGTCCTGCTATAGTGGCATACCAAAAAAAATGCCATCCGAACTCCACACAACACGATTTACAGAAACACTAGGCTCCCTCACAAGTGTCGTCTGCTATTCCAAAATGTAGTATTAAGAACATTTTAAGGATTTTTAATATGAAATGCAAGAAATACATAATAATTTACAAAGCTTGAAAAAATAGATAGATAGGTTGGTACCTGCAAAGAAAGAGTGCAAGCTCCCAACTCCCACACCTTGAAATTTCTATGGGCCAATCTCTCCCGTGAACCTACATCCCATAAAGCAATATCGCCAACATTTGTACCAACTGTATTCATGAATACACTGTACATCAGCAGCAGCATAGAATTCACATTTTTGAGATACAATATATGGAAATATACATTAAAAGTCCAGAGTTTTGAGATGTTCACACCATCTTACCTAAGAGTATAGTCTGCTGTGTAGGGTGAAAATCCATACTCATAATGGAAGATCCCTGATTCAATGTTCGAGCAACAGTCTTGGGAAGATCATCTTGTGAATACAAACCTTGGGTTTGACTCTGGCCAGGATAAGTAGCCTGCAAAAAATTCTTACTATATGAATAATATTTCTAAATAACCCCAGTTTACTCTCTTTATTAAGCTAAGGATGTTAAAAGACACTTTAAATTTTAAACCAGTTCACCCTGCCTATTATATATGTGCTAACTTCGTACACAGCAAGCAAAAGCTAAGCAAAAAGTTGTAAGCAGAAACAAGGAAGAACATGATAGCAGGGAGAAGGGAAGCAATCGAACAGACAAAGCAAAGAAGAGGTGTGCATACTTTTACAGACTTTCCTTCAGGAGGAAGGCAGACTAGATGGCTAAAAACAGGTCATCCATACTCTAGTATTAGTTAAAATATCACCTCACATTAGATATCGATCATGATCTGATAAAAGAGGAATTAGTAAACAAGCCCTGATTTAACAATTTCCAGGTCTATAGCCTTTATCTCAAACCTTGTTAATGAAAGACTGCAGGCATACAATTTTATTGTAAAAGGGCCTTCATCCTAGCCACTTTTCCATTAGATGTTCTCCAGGGTTTCAAATATATGGAGGTGCGGGGACATAGGGGTCGGTTTCTGAGATGGGAGGCCCAAGGGCCTAAATTTGGGAACAGCAAGGGGACAACATCGGGGCAGTGGTGGAGGGGATGGTAATAATATACAAATTGAGGTGAATTAAAATCTTCAAGGCAAAATCTGCAATATAACATCTCTCGAAGTGCCCAACGAAAGGCAAACTAATTTTCTGAAATACAAAGTTGCCTTAGTGCGTAATGGCACGTGCCATGTACCGAGTGACATGGTGGCATCCCCAACAGAGGTGGCATAGGTGGTAGTTTTGTAGGGAAATGTTTACCCCAAGTAGCCAGAGGATTCTTGCAACATTAATCCTCCCAAGCCCAAAATTCCAACACCCCCTAAAGCACTCAAATTGGGTTTAAGGCATGAATCCAACATCACGAGTAAAAATAGAGCAAGAAATTGTTAGGGAAGGTCGAAATGAGATGTGTTTAACGCAAAGAAGTGTGAAATCATGTTTGGTGGAAATCCCCTGACCAAAGGATTCCCACTATGGAAATCCTCTCTCCAAAGGATTCACACCACATTAATCCTCTCATACCAGAATGTTCCCATTTTACTTCGTGCTGAAATTGGCTCCAAGCAAGAGGTAAAGGATGTTGTGTTGAAGCAAAATTCATGAGAAATGATGAAGTTCTAGAATGATGGAGGGAAATGAAGCATTGAGTAAATTTGGGGGAAATCCTCTGACCAAAGCATTACCACCATGGAAATCCTCCAACATCAAGAATTCCACACTATATTCTAAGTATATGAGCTCCAACGCATTTCAACCTTCTTAACCAATAATATATTTGTATGCTTTCCTCCATTCATTATATACGTGTTCTCACACAAAAGCAAACAGTTGACAAATTATTTGTTTTGCAACGTTTCCACGATTTTGTCTAAATTGTGTCGGAGCACATTCTTAGGGTTGTGGGATTTTTAATTTTTCTATTTTTTCTTCTCCATCAATAATAGGTGCTCATAAAAAATGAACCCCTTTTATTTTGACATTCCTTTGTTGACGGATTTGAAACGTTGTGACAATCTCCAAGTAAGCTACAAATATGATGGATGCATACTTAGAGAAGATTGAGCACATTTGACAGTTTGGAGTTTTTGAAACCCTTTGTTATTACCTACCATGAGTTGATTGGTCTTGCGAGATGTAGAATCTGAATACAAATAGAATCTTTAAAGCATTCGTGCACATTGTTAAAATCGTGATGAAAGGAAATTGCAATTCTTTGGTGGAATTGCTTCAATGTTCTTTCATTCTTTCCTTAACGATCATGCATATGCGCTACGGGCGTGTAAAGGGGCTCTTGCGGATGCTTTCTCTATAGGCTCTAGTTGTGTATTGTTGAATTTCATTGAATCATTGTAGAAGCCATGTAATAAGTAAATGTGCAACTCATGGATTACAAGAATCTTTTAAAGCATTCGTCCACATTGTTAAAATTGTGATGAAAGGAAATTGTGATTCATTGGTGGAATTACTTTAGTGTTCTTTCATTCTTTCCTTAATGATCATGTATATGCGCTACGGGCATGTAAAGGGGCTCTTGCAGATGCTTTCTCTATAGGCTCTAGTTGTGGCAACCTCTAGTATTGTCGAATTTCATTGAATCATTAGAGAAGCCATGTAATAAGTAAATGTGCAGCTCATGGATTACTAGCATATCCACAAAAGGTTATTAGCATAATGAAATTCTTTGCATATTCAATAAGAATGAAATTTCCTGGTATAATTGTATTCAGGCACAGGAAAGTCAGAGAATCTACGCAATCATATATGAAGCATTTGTTTCAAAATTTGGACTTGTTCTCAAACCTATGCATTGATATTGGTATTTGATGTGTGTCTTGACCCTAGCTATGCAATTCCTAGTCCATGGATAAAATTCATGCTTTGATATAAGTTCTTGGGATCTATGATATCGACATCCATGAGTGCATTTAGAGTTCGCCCACAAAATTGTATTCATAAAATACTCCTTTATCAGGTTTATTTGGTGCAAGACAGGTCTTCCCCATATATGACCTGCATCATAGCATGCAACATCACAGATGCTTGAAAACCTTAGATTGGGATATAAGCCTTGTGTATGATTTGTCTCTCAAGCACATTCCTTCACTAAACTACAGTCATGCCCTAAGATATTTGATGTTTGGAAAACAATTCCATCTTCGATGTAACTCAGGCTTAGGCATGGACATTTTTGTTTTGAATGTTCCTTTGTATAACTATATTCGTGCTTTGAGCACATAAGAAAAATTGAAGGGATCTGAATTGTTAAAAACAAATTTGTTTCTTTATTTTTTGTTCCTAGGTTTGAGCTTACGATGGGAATGAGGTCCTTCCTATAGTGCTCAATTTTATATAACAATAGTTTGGAAGACAAAGCTATGTAGAGTGCACAAATAATTCATACAATGGGACATTTGGGGATTTTGGGTACAAACACACAATTTGAAAGCTCTGACTTCATAAAGAGTTTCCTATTGCACACATTTGAATCTTTGAAAATACTAGCTCATTGGATCATGGTTGTGCGTAGATATATGAAGTATCTCTGACCTTGAATTAACTGTTTTTAAATGTTAGGCTCGTGCCTTTGGGACTTGAAGGTGAGTCATTTGTATCTCAAATTGTGAATGTAAAATTAGTGCTTTCATCCCTCAACGAGGGAAGTTTTGCAATTCATTTACCGACCCTATAACCCTTTTTCACTTTTCTCCATGCTTGTTAGTACTTGGCTTGACCCATGCTTATTTGATTTTACTACTCATACTCTCTTTTCAAGCTTTTTAGACTTAATGACTTTTACATTCATCTCTAGGTGCTTTCACACCCCTTGTTGCTCTCTTAGACACATTTAGAGCTCATCTACATCACTCTCAAGGATTGCTCTCTCTATGCTCATTGATTACTTGGAATGTCAAAATAGGGGTTATATATAGACTTGAAACCTTATTGGCTCACTTTAAAAGGATTCAAAAATCAACACCTTACAACACAATCCTGCATTGGGAAGAAATTCAAAATTGGTACCTTGAAAATGCAAGGAACAAAACTCAACTCAAGACCCAATCAAGACTAACCATTTCTCAACTAGAATGGAAGGAACCCGAGAAGGGTGAAACTAGTGCCACTGATAAAGCTAAAACCAAAAAGGTTAGACGAACAAAAGATAGGGGTCCCACCTTTAAAGGGTGAATAGGTCACAATACTACTTTGCTAATTGTTTGCAAAATGAAGACGAATAGTTTAATTGTAAAATCAATTTTTTTATGTCTCAGTTTATGAGGGTTTCAATTAGCTGTTGGACTACATGAACAATTTTTAGTTACTCAACAAAAGTTCTAACCATTGTGATATGTTTCCCTTGTGTCTATAAAAGGGGAGCACAAACTGAATAATAAGGGGTTCAGATTTGAGAGAACAAGATGTAATAGAAAAAAAAATGAAATGGAAAATGTAGTACTTTCTATAAATTGCGGCACAAGCCTTTCCTTTATTAGTTCAATTCATTGTAGTTTTTGAATCAAGTAACTGAATGTTGTTTAAATTCTTATAGAAGAAGTTATTTGTGGTAGATTGACTTATAGATATCAAGTATACTTTAAATCACTTGAAGAAATTAAATTCTTTATCTAGCTCGCTTGATTGGTTTTCTCAAGTAGGAGTTAAATTCAAGTGGATGAGTTATGGTTGCATAAGTAATATGATCTTCTATTTAGAATTAGATAGTTGATAGATCTATACAAGTTATAGATTTAAAAATTGTCCTGAATAGTTGCACATTAGGTTCTCAGAAAGAGGTGACTTTGTTACTCGAAGGAGAAGGGAACTACTCTGCAATAGTATTTAAACTTATCAACAAAGAACTAGAAGTAATGGTAGAAGTAGAAGTCAAAGAATTAAAAGTAGAAGAGTAAGAAGTAAAAATTGTTAGAATATATAGTCCACTGATATAACTGGGAGAGGAGGGGGGGCCGGTGTGAATCAGTTATCCAACTATTATCACAATCATTAACTTTAAACAATCTCAACCATATGAGTAATGTTAATTGAAACCACAAGAAGATACTCATACACAACTAACACTAGATATGTTAACTAGGGAAACCCTTGATCGGAGGGAAAACCCCAGTGGGGATGGCACCCACAAGATGATGTACTAATATAAATATTTCTTGTTAGAGGATAGACCCTATTAGGAGTCTATTACAACATTCAGTACATATGAGTCCCTGTTAGGAGATTCAAACCCTGTTAGGAGTTGTAGAAGACAGCTGGACCCACTACCCCAACAATTTCAAGGGCAAGACCAAAAACCCATTGTCCAAATGATCTATGTATTATTCCTTGCAGAATAATAGAACTGAAATGTACTTCCTTCCTCTGTCTCATCCTGTCAACCAGACTTCTGCTCCTTCACATCTTGTAACCAAATCTCGTATTACACATCCAATGATCCCTTGGATTGCTTACACACATTCAGTAAGCATTCTGCTCCTCACACTATGCACTAATACTTCGCATTCCACTTGATCCTCTAATGCAAGTTCCACTTTTCAAGCAAGGAAAACAACTTTCCTTTATACCATATCTTCATAATAATTCCTCGAGTCAGCCTTGAGGCTTTCCCAATTAATTAAAATAAGATAATTAATTAATTCACAATTACAATAGTACTATTGGCTCATAGTTTATACAAAAATTCACATGTGCGACTCCAGGTCTTACGTACTTGCTGACGTCATTACCTGACTGTCTTTTGTCAACTAACTGCACATCACCTCATTATATCTTGGCTAAAAGATATAACGCAAACATCACAAACTGCCAAACAGATGCTTTGTTTATGTGTTGCTCTCAATAAATCAAGTGTAACTTCGTACACCATCGACTCAGACTTAGTCCTCTTAGCCACGTCATCAGGACAACCTCAAGAACATGTCCTCCACTGTGCATCATCTGAAACTTCCTCAGCTTCTATGCATCATAAGATTATTGATTGCTATTCTTCCAATCTTTATAGAATTACTACTATATCGACATCAATGACAAATACAATCATGAATGCAACATATCACTACTCTTCAATGCTTAGGATACTCCCCCAATGTAGTATCATTAGCATTCATGCTAACAATCTCCCCCTTTGGCATTGATAGCAACATAGATGAAAAACATCTATATTCCAAGAATACCAAACTGTACTCTGCTGTTGTTGTTGCTATCATCTTCTCAAATCCTCTTCATCAATCCGAAATCTTATGGCCATGAGTTGTTCATGGTGAACAAATTACAACACTTTTTTGGCTTCCTCATAGAGATATCCTTCTGCGCACTAACATATTCATTTGCACACTGACATATTCTTTTGTGCTCTTACACAAATCTTTCTAAATCTCCCTAAAGAGATAATACTCCCCTATTGACAACTCAACAAGTGCCTCTGTCATATTTTCTCTCCCCATTGCCTAGGAGATGTTTTTCATGTACACATTATCTCCCCCATTGACATCAATGTCAAAGTTATCAATAAAAGTACATAATACCAATTGTTAATATACTTCTTTTAACTCTTTCAATCAGCGCAAGTGTCCAAAGACACTATTTAATACAAAATACCAAAATACCAAGAGTCCTCAATGACTCACTACATACTAGATACTCCCCCATTCAAGAAGCATCAGCATACAATCTAGTCTAACCATAGTGCTCTATACCACTGGACTGATGCACTCCTTGCATCATCTACTCTGAAGTAGGTAGGGGCATAACCCCTAGCATACCTCTTAGGTACTCAAAAAGTATCTTTAGGAAAAGGTTTCGTAAAGATATCTGCAATTTGATCTTTACTACTTACATACTCCAACCTTATCTCTTTTTCAGTTGCCTTTTCTCTTAATGGATATGTGTTTTGTATTAGAATGCAATACTAGATTCTTAGACATAATTACTGTACTTGTGTTATCACAGTAAATGATAACAGGTTTTGCAAACTCAATCCCAATATCCTTCAACATTTGTTTCATCCACATAACTTGATTACAGTTATTTGTTGCTGCAACATACTCTGCCTCAGCTGTACTCTGAGATATATAGTCTTGTTTCTTGCTCAACCAAGAAACCAATCTTCCTCCAAGAAAGAATGCTCCACCATTGGTGCTCTTTTTGTCATCCATGCTACCTGCCCAATCTGCATCAATATATGTGCACAAGGTGAAATCATTTGATTTATCATACCAAATTCCATGATCAGATGTACCCTTCAAATATCTGAATATCCTTTTTACTGCTGCATATTGATACTCTTTAGGATTAGCTTGAAATCTTGTTACAATCCCAACCACATTTGCTATATCTAGTCTGGCGTGAGTCAAATATTGCAATCCTTCAATCATAGATCTATACTTCTTCTACTCAACATTAGGTGTTTCATCTTTACTAGATAACTTGTGACCAGTTATCATGGGTGTACCAACAGGTTTGCAACTTTCTAAACCACATCTTCTCAACAAGTCTTTTAGATATTTGGTTTATGAAATAAATATCCCATCTCTGCTTTGTGCAATTTGCAATCCTAGGAAAAGCTTCATTTCTCGTATCACGCTCATTTCAAATTCATTTTTCATCTCTTCAGCAAACTTATCACTTTCTTTATCATTTCCTCCAAATATTATGTCATCCACAAATATTACAATGATAAATAAACCATCACCAATTTTTCTCAAATACAAATTACCATCTATTGTACCTTTGATAAATCCAAGCTTAGAGAAATACATGTCCAACCTTGCATACCAAGTTCTAGGTGCTTGCTTCAAACCATAAAATGCTCTCTTTAATCTACATACAAATTCTTTTTCTTCTGTCAGCCCAATCTGCATCAGTATATGCGCACAAGGTGAAATCATTTGATTTATCATACCAATTTCCATAATCAGATGTGCCCTTCAAATATTTGAATATCCTTTTTACTGCTGCATAATGATACTCTTTAGGATCAGCTTGAAATCTTGTTACAATCCCAACTGCATTTGCTATATCTAGTTTGGTGGGAGTCAAATATTGCAATTCTCCAATCATAGATCTATACTTCTTCTGCTCAATTGTAGGTGTTTCATCTTTACTAGATAACTTGTGACCAGTTATCATGGGTGTACCACCAAGTTTGCAACTTTCTAAACCAAATCTTTTCAACAAGTCTTTCAGATACTTGATTTGTGAAACAAATATCCCATCTCTGCTTTGTGAAATCTGCAATCCTAGGAAAAACTTCATTTCTCCTATCATGCTCATTTCAAATTCATTTCTCCTATCATGCTCATTTCAAATTCATTTTTCATCTCTTTAGCAAACTTATCACTTTCTTTATCATTTCCTCCAAATATTATGTCATCCACAAATATTACAATGATAAATAAACCATCATCAATTTTTCTCAAATACAAATTACCATCTGTTGTGCCTTTGATAAATCCAAGCTTAGACAAATACTTGTCCAACCTTGCATACCAGGTTCTAGGTGCTTGCTTCAAAGTTCAAACCATACAATGCTTTCTTTAATCTGCATACAAATTATTTTTCTTCTGTCAGAGGGAATCCATCAAGTTGCTCAATGTAGACTTCTTCTTCAAGTTCTCCATTCAGAAAAGTTGACTTTACATCCATCTGATAAACCTTGAAATTCTTGCTTGCGGCATAAGCCAAGAACATTCTTATTGCTTCCATTCTTGCCACAGGTGCATAAGTTTCTTCATAATCCATGCCTTCTTGTTGTGAGTAACCTTTGCAAACAAGTTTGCCCTTGTTTCTCACAACCTCTCCTTGCTCATTCATCTTATTTCTGAATCCCACTTGGTTCCTATAACATTTTTGTCTTTAAGTCTAGGAACTAATTCCCATGTCTCATTCTTTACAATCTAATCTAGTTCTTCTTTCATTGCTTGCATCTAGTGATTATCCTTGCATGCCTCATCTGTGATTTTAGGTTCCACTTGAGAAATTAGACACAATTCCTCAATCACTTTGTTCCTTGTCATCACACCTTTATCTTTGCTCCCAATTAACTGCTCTGGAGGGTGATTTTTTGTCATGCTTCTGCTAGAGGTAGGAGTTGACATCTCAACTCTTATCTCTTATCTAGGTTCAGGTCTCTGTTCTTCTCTATGCTCAACAAATACATCATTTTGCAAGTCATTGTTAATCTCAAAAAGAACTTCAGCATTCTGTCTAACAATTCCAGAATTATCCTCCTCTTCATCAAAATTATAATCTACCATCTTCTTTTAGTACCAAGTTTTTCATCAATCCTTACATTTGCACACTCAACTATTGTCTTAGTTCTATAGTTGAAACCTCTATATGCTTTACTTTTCAAAGAGTAATTAAGAAACATACCTCCATTGCTTCTAAGATCAAACTTTCCAATATCATCTCTCTTTATGTAACACTTACTTCTAAATATTCTAAAATACTTGACTGATGGTGAGTGACCAAACCATAACTCATAGGGTGTCTTGCTCATACCTTTTTTGACCTGTACTCTATGCTGAGTGTATAATGCAATGTTAACTGCTTCTCTCCAAACTGTCTTTGAGACATCATTCTCAAATAACATTGTTCTTGTTGCTTCTGCTACTGACTTATTCCTTCTTTCAGCAATCCCATTTTGTTCAGGTGTTCTAGATGAAGATAACTATCTTTTGATTCCATTCTCTTCACAGAACATGTTGAACTCTCTAAAGGTGAACTATCCTCCTCTATCTAATCTCAAACATTTAATCTTGACACCAGATTCATTTTCAACTCTATTCTTAGATATCTTAAATTTCTCAAAAGCTTCAGACTTCTCTTCAAGAAATGCTACCCACATCATCCTAGTGAAATCATCAACAGAAATATAAAGTACCTTTCACCATATAATCCTTTGGTTCTTGCAGGACCACTCAGATCTGTGTGAACTATCTCTAGTTTCTCTGTAGTAGAGAACTTCTTGCTAGGAAAAAACACTTTCCTCTGCTTAGCCAAAATGCATTCGTTGCAAATAACATTAGTAGGCTTAATAATCTTAGACAAGTCTCTTACTGCAAATGTACTACTAATTTTCACAATATTATCAAAGTTTATATGACAGAACCTTCTATGCCATAACCAACTGTTATCAACTTTTGCAACCAAACATGTTATTTCAATAGGATTCAACTGAAATACATTACCTCTAGATCTGATTCCAATACCAATCAGCTTACCATTGTTGTCAATCTTTGTCTTTGATAATGCAAGTTTTCTCTATGAACTGCAACTGATAACCTTTGTCTAACAATTGTCCAACACTTAACAAATTATGTTTCGAACCATCAACAAAGTAAACATCATTACTGTTAGTTTTACCATCAAGACTAATAGATCCAATCCCTGTGATATGACAGGCTGCATTGTTACCAACTTTAACAATACCTCCATCATGACTTCTGAACTTAAAAAATTTATTCATATCACCAGTCATGTGATGTGAACATCCACTATCAATTATCCAATCTAATTTCTTCTCGACTTGGGTAACTAGAGCTCTCTCTTCTCTAATTTCTCTATCAAGATCATCTTCCTTGATGGCCACAAATCCTAATTCACCATCACTTTCACTTTGATCTTTTTCATCACATTCTTCATCCTCATTAGCATTTACACAATTTCTATCCTTATTTCTTCTAGGCTTAAATTTTCCTCTAAACTTTCTCTCTTTTAGGACATTTAGATGCATAATGACCATATTCATCACAAGTCCAACATTTAAAGATTTTTTTATCATATTTCTCTCTTCTTACCAGAAGGGCTATTCCTTCTTCAATCTTTTTATCTTCTTTAGATCTGCTACTATTGGCAAAGTCTCATTTTGCGCTTGTACTTCTTGATAGATTAGGTTGAATGTTCAGAGTACTAAAAGTTGTCTCAACTCTGACTAGTTCTCTAGATTGTCTCATTTCTGCTTGTATAGATTATAATCTTCCAAGCAATGTTTGCTTTGTGAAATCCTTGGTGCAGGGCATTACTAGCTCAATCATCTAAGCTGTTTGCTTGACTAGTGGTGTTAAACTTTTCAAGATCTTCCATATAACCTCATCATCTTCTTTAGTTCCACCAAGAGATCGGATTCTTGCAACAATTTCTAATATTCTTCCTACATAACTTGTCAGAGATTCATCTTCCATCATTTTAGCATCTTGAAATGCACAAATCCAATTTTGCAATCTCATTCTTTTTGTATGATCATTACCTTTCAAAAGTAACTTCTAATGCTTTCCAAATTCCATGAGAAGTTTGAAATGTCTTTACCTGATTGTATTCATTCTCTGGAAGGGATGACAGTAGGGCTTCTCTAGCTCTCACGTTACACATGAACAGATCTTTTTCACCCTCACTGCATTCCTCTAGCTTTGATTCTTCAACAATTGCCTTCTTAGCTTTCATCAAAAGCCAATATCCTGGACCCATGCATAGTAGATGAGTCTTCATCTTTTCTTTCCAACTATCATAGTTGGCCCCATCAAATCTTGGACTATCCTTCCTAAACATATTCGCCATTGATCTCCCAAAGCTGTTAAGCCTTATCTTCAAGGACCTGATGCTCTGATACCAATTGTTAGAATATATAATCCACTGCTATAATTGAGGTGGGGGGTCAGTTATCCAACTATTATCACAATCATTAACTTTAAATAATCTCAACCATATGAGTAATGTTAACTGAAACTACAACAAGATATTCACACACAATTAACACCAAATATGTTAACAAGGGAAACCCTTGATTAGAAGGAAAACCCTGATGGGGATGGTACCCACAAGGTGATGTACTAATATAAATATTCCTTGTTAGAGGATAGACCCTGTTAAGAGTATGTTACAACATTCAATACATATGAGTCCCTGTTAGGAGATTTCAACCCTGTTAGGAGTTGGATCCACTGCCCAAATAGCTTCAAGGGCAAGATCATTGAACCCATTGTCCAAATGATCTTTGTATTATTCCTTGCAGAATAACATAACTGAAATGTACTTCCTCTGTCTCTGTTCCGTCAACCGGACTTTTGCTCCTTCAGATCTTGTAACCAGATCTCATACTGCACATCCAATGATCCATTGGATTGCTTACACGCATTTAGTAAGCATTCTACTCCTTGCACTACACATTGATACTCCGCATTCCACTTGATCCTCTAATGCAAGTTCCACTTTTCAAGCAAGGAAAACAACTTTCCTTTACACCATATCTTCATAATAATTCCTTGCGTCGGCCTTGAGGCTTTCCCAATTAATTAAAATAAGATAATTAATTCACAATTACAATAGCACTGTCGGCTCACAATTTATACAAAACTTCACACGTGCGACTCCAGGGCTTGCGCACTTGTTGACGTCATCACCTGACTGTCTTTTGTCTCTGGCTGACTGCGCATCACCTCATTATATCTTGGTTAAAAGATATAATACAAACATCAAAAATTGCCAAACAAATGCTTTGTTTATGTGTTACTCTCAGTAAATCAAGTGTAACTTCCATACACCATCAACTCAACTTTGTCCTCTTAACCACGTCATCAGGACAACCTCAAGAACATGTCCTCCACTGCACATCATCTAAAACTTCCTCAACTTCTGCACATCATAACATTACTGACAGCTATTCTTCCAATCTTTACAAAATTACTGCTATGTTGACATCGATGACAAATACAGTCATGAATGCAACATATCACTACTCTTCAAGGCTTAGGATACTCCCCCAATCTAGTATCATCAGCATTCATGCTAACAAAAATAGTAGAGGATTAGTTATATGCCAAATCAATCAGCTAGGAATAGAACTTACAAGACAGAAGTCTAAATCTACGAAAAGGATCACCAAAATTCAAAGATCTAATCAAGATATCAGATATGATTTAGCAAGGACAGAAAAGTAGGGGAATTAAATTATTTAATCTATCTCATTCATTGGCCATATCAATTGTGGAACCTAATCATATAGACATTGGCCTAGCCTCAGGGTTTTATATTCTGTTGATATGGGAACCAACAGAGTTGACAAAGTCTACTCGTGATTTTTTCATTCTTATGCATGATGCCTTCACATTTTTTAAATCATGGTTTTGCTTCTAAATTTTGTGGTTGGTTTGCCCTAGTTAGGGTTTTGTGGAGCTCTTATGTCTAGGTTTTATTAAAAAATTAAATAATGTCTGGGTTTTATAATTTTTTCCTCAAAATTGTCTAGGTTTTATAGTTTTTTCCTTAAAAAATTATGGTTGGGTTTTATAATTTTTTCCCTACAAATTGTAGGGGCTTTTTTATTTCTCCTCAAATATTGTGTCTGGATTTTTTTAATTTTCTCCTCAAACATTTTGTCCAAGTTCTTTCTTTTGTTTTCCAAAAATATAACTAGCATTGCTAGTCTCAGGGTCTTCTCATTTTTTCCAAAAATAAATCATTGGAGGGTTGACAATTTTTCCACAAAAACCATGGTAGTTGCAATTTTTCATAAACGCAATTGAGGGTTTGGTAATTTTCCCACAAAATCATGGTTTTATTTTTTTGTTAATTCTTTGTCAACAAAAAAACAATGTTTTTTGAGCAGTCAATCTCAAAGGGGTAGCTTTATTACCCAACATCAGGTTGGAAGGATTGTGATTATCTTCACCACATCCAGAAGTTCTATAGAATTAGGAAGGATCTCAACAACAAGCTCATGTCACAGAGTCTTTTGAAGAGAAGGGAACAACATTTTGTACATTTGTCACCAAAAAGCCGACGGATAATGTCTTTTGTAGGGTAGCTACAATGATGACCATCAAGGTGGGGTATTTTAATATTCTAATATTTTTGTAATGGTGATCTTAGTTAGCTTCTAGTTCTAACTTCAGTTCATGATTGTGTCATTTAGAAACATTGTCTTGCAATATCTTACAAATAGAGCCTTTCGTCTCTATTCTATATAATAATTTATAATAACAAAGTAGTACAAACTCAATTAGAGAGCTTTGAAGAAAAGGATGTCACTAGTATGAAAACAGCAAATGGAGGAGTTTGTTAGATGGGACAAGTCGATACATCTAATGTTCCACCATTCTCTCCAAGCTCGAGACTTTGTAAATTAGACTTGATAATTGTATACTATCATGCATTTCTCCAAGTTCCCCTTCATCATTAGAGAACATGTATTGTCCCCTTCTAGGATTTAAATGAATTTAGTCATGAAACAGCAAATCCAACTTATGTCAAGAAATGCATTATCCTTGGTAACATACTAAAATTGTCAACTCTAGGGTCGCTTAGTGGAATTATTTCTAGTTTAAGACCTACACATCATTAATCACCAAAAACTTACATAAGTACAATAAATATTAATAATCCATAATAGCATTTCATTCCATACATCCATCATTAATGTCTAATTTCCACATCAATATCATTTTGAGCAAGTATATTCCAACAGTCAATCATATTGGTAACTCATTAGGAATATCTTGCAAACTATAATCTCAAGGACAATTGTCTTTAAATTGTGAAAACATTAGCGGATCTCCCATCCATCCATCTCGAGGTGGTGTACATGATAAGACTCTCAAACCCAAGGGCACACAACACTCCTTGGCCCACGAGCATGGTGGTTCCATCCATCTTGGGGTGGCATACTTGACAAGATTCTCAAGGCCTAGGGCACTGAACACATCCTGGCCCACAAGCATGGTAGGAGCAAGATACCCACCATCCCTCAACATCCCCTATCCCACAAGTATAGTAGAAGTAAGAACCCCTTCACCCCTCAATCCACCTTAAGGGTTGTCCTTCTTGTTCAAGCACATGACCATTCAATGCCACCTAGTCCATATCTATGGCTCCAACAATCTTGGAGTGGCATACTTGATGGGACCTCAAAACTAGGGGACTAAGTGCCACTACCGCACGAACATAGCATTCATCTTGGGGTTGCATACTTGGGTCTTGTGAACTCAAAAGATGGTCATCCTTTCTATTTGCAAGATATTAATATAAATTCAAAAGACTGCTCAAAATAAATCTGCTATAATAAATGTTTATAAATACCTTGTATGATTTTGCATAATTTTATTAAACATTTCTTGAGCAACTTACTAGAATTATATATGCATATATATAATGTCAATTGCTTGATTTCACTTTATTTGTTTCTTAAAGGATTGATAATGCTTTAGTGATTGATTTTTTTTTTTAATTTGATGATAGAAAGATTAATAATTGAATATTTGGTGTTTGCATGATGGATGTTTGAATGATTCACAGCAGCCTAATAGAATTGATGGAAATAGTAATTGTGGCTTGTTTACTTGATTCCTTTATTCACAATCAATGATAAATGGATGGTTGTATGATTTCCTTTGATTTGATGGTCCAATATATTGGTGTATGATAGTTATATGGGCATTGAATTCATAGTGTGATGAATGATAATTAGTGTGTGCTGATTTGATGCATTGGTGAGTGATGACTGGTAAGTGATTCTTGAATGCCTAGAATGATCTCTCCTTTAAACTTTAAATCATCGAAGTCGCCATCCTTCATAACAACTAAGTCACCACTTCTCATTGCTGCCTTTGAGAATAATAAATTATTTTTCAAATCGATCTCCCTTGGATGTCCTCCTCAAATGAAACCTTCTCCCCTTTATATATCCTCAAATACCTTGTACAACCCTTATTTGTGTTCCATCTAACTCTTCTTGGTGGACTATAGAATACAACATCATTCTTTCAGATGGCCATCATTCGGTGTACGCTCTCATTCCGAGAGTTCACAAACTTGGATGGGAATGGTGTAACCTCAATCTTAGAATGATAGTAATAACAACAATTCATAGAGGCACTATATATTGTAGTCGTTCCTATTAGAATATTATAATGTTTCTTTAATGGTCTTCTTAGTTAGTCTTTAGTTTCTTTGTTTTTTATAGGTAAAAGGCCATGAGGCCCAAGATTGTATTTAGATTTTAAAAACCATCTCAATTGGGCACCAAAGATCAAAGATGGATATGTATCCTTGGTGTAGCCCTAACATAAATATTTGAGTGTGATTTATCCAATTTTAGCGCCTTTTTTAATTTCCAAATTTATAACATTGCTCTTGATTCTTCCTTGTGGGTACAACCTGAAAATTAAACTTGGATACGATCAATTTCTTTGAACTATAAGAAGTATACTTCATAATAAAATTGAGATTATCTCCCCTTAACTGTAATTTTTGTAAGAATTTGGTATAGCTCTGATACCATGTAAGAATTTACCTAAGGCAAGAATGAAATGCCAAGATTTAGAAGCTCAAGAGATAGCACAAGAGAGACAACATATAATCAAATGAGAATGGATTAATCAGATAATTGGATGAATACATCATAGAAGTGCCTTGTATATAAAGGCAATTGATATGTTTAGGAGTCATGCAAGAGATAAGCAATAACAACTAAGCACATGTCCACCAAGAGTGGATTATTCTCCATTGTGCATGAATGTACGTGCAACAATGAGAGGATAAGAATACAAAGGTGTATCTCGTAAAGAGATATAGTAGACAACATGTGCTCAATTGGAGTGCAAAAAACTGTGTTGTCAACATGACAACTCATATGAATATGCGAACTCCTAGGTGTCTACATGACAACTAATATGAATATGCATTATCCTAAGTAAACTTAAGTAAAGTGTAAATAGTAAATACTTATTTACACAAACAATTTTAAAATCAAATGGTATATGAAGATAAGTTTTGAATAACTGAAAATATGCCGCTTATTAACATTAAACTTCTATGATATAAGCTAAAGTTAACATGTTTAAATTGACAGTAAAAGTTCTAAACCAATTTCGCTTCAAGAAGTGTTTATCTTATACTTATCGTATTAGTTTGTCTTATTGGATTCTCTTCTTCATTTCCTCCTTTTTTAGTGAGATTATTTACTTCTCTATTACCTTCACTATAAATATGTTTTATGATTATTTCTTTGAATTGATCAACGATATCTAGGGCATATTCAAGTTTAAAATTTAGGATCTCTTTCTTTTTCTTAACGCTTTAAGGATAATTTGCAAGTCTCCTTCTATAACTAATTTGTTAATACCTATCTCTCTACTTAGAGTTAAGTCTTCTATCAAGGCCTCTAATTCGGCTAAGTTATTAGACATTACTCCTAATGGTTTAGCATGTTTCGCTAGGCATGATCCGTTATCTGAACAAATAATACATCCGAAGCCTACTGGACCTAGATTACCTCTAGAGGCCCCATCAAAATTTGACTTTGAACATACTATAGGAGGAGGTTCCCATTTACATTCTTTCCTAGCGATCTCGTTGGATTTTGTGTATATCATTGGTAGGTTAATTAGTTTGAAGCAATTTTTACACATCTGCGTCCTAGTCCAAAAAGGAACTTTCCTCCTTATATGAGTTTCTGAGATTATTGTTAGCTACCTCAATATTACAAGCCTCCAATTTATTAAAAAAGGATGTTAGATCCCTCTTTTCATTACAAAAAATTCTTCTATTTCTTTCTTTCCATAATTCTCATAGGGGTATGGAAAGGGATATTTCCATAAATTACTATAAACCTCAGAACAACCATGCTTCGGCCAACTTTTAAAAAAAATTAATAGGCTATCAAGGGATGTAGTTTGCCAATTTAATTTCTTACATAACCAATACCAACAATTCTTAGCAAAGGAATAGTCATAAAGCAAGTGTTTAAATGTTTCCTATTCTTTTTTGCAAAGTGGGCATTTAGATGGGTCCTTCAAGACCCATCTCGATGAACCTACATGTTGTTAGAATTTTCTTTTGTAAAGCCTATATGCTGTTAGAATTTTCTTTTGTAGAGCTGCCCAAAGGAAGATACCTACTTTCGAAAGACGCGCCGGATCCCATCATAGATTCAAAGGGGTGTCAATCTTGTCCCATTGTTGAGAATTTATTATCTTTTCATACCCTAGTTTGACTTTATAATTTCCCTCTTTCGAAGCTCCCCGAATTAATTTATCTTTCCTATCTTTATGATTTCCCTGTCTATTGTTTAAAAAAATGATTGAAAATGTATTTTTCTTGTGATGAAAGTGGAGTTTCATCTAGGGATTTCTATTGCCATCCTCCGTATTGATTATCATTAATTTTAATTTTATAAACACTTACATTCTTACTCCACGGAATTGAAAGAGTGTTTTTATTGTTTATAGGTAGATTTACACTCTCTGGAGAAGTAAGCCCATCCGAAAAATCTTCCCAAAATAAAGCATCCTTCCCTAAACCGATATCCCAAGTTTAGTTATTAGCTATTAATGGGCAATAGTTCAACATAAAGTTCTAAATTCTTGAACATTTTGGAAGATTTTTAGTTCTGAACAAAGACAGAGGATTATTATTGTTTAAATATTTGTGATATAAAATTTTGGCCCATTTACTATTATGTTCTTTAAACATTCTCCAAACAAGTTTTGCCCCTAGTGCCTCATTTTGCCTACTTAGATTTTTTATGCCTAGGCCTCTAATTTTTTTAGGTCTATATATTTTTTCCCATTTTATCAAAGCTTTTTTTTTCTCATCTCCAATTCCTTGCCAAAAGATTTTTTTTAGTTTAGAGTCTAATTTCCTTTTTACACCTTTGGGTAAGGTTAGACATGACATATGATATGTGAAGATGGCCAATAATACTGCTTTATCATAGTCATTCTACCAACTTTAGTTAACCATTTCCCTTTCCAACTTCCCACTTTTTTATCCATTTTTTCTAAAAGCATATCCCAAGTTTTACTTTCTCTAATGCCTTTTTCAAGTTGAATCCCAAGGTATTTGCATGGAAAGGTTCATTTTCTGAATTCCATTATTCTACAAATTTCTCTCTCCACTTCCTCTTTGGTATTAATAAACAAAATCTTTGATTTGTTAGCGTTGAATTTTTGACCTGATGCTTCAATATAATTATTTATCATTTGCTTTAAATTTGAGCTTCTTCAAATGTGCTTTCTCCTGGTAAAATTATATCATCTGCAAATTGTTGATGTGTTATTTCAGGGACCTCCTCAGTTATTGTGATTACTCTTACTTTTCTTTTAGTTTGAGCCTTTATTATAGTTTCCAAGAGCTTCTACCATAATAATGAAGAGAAAATGTGAAATAGGATCCTCCTGTCTGATACCTGTAGATATACTAAAAAAGCCTTTGAGGGTGCCCTTTATGAGAAGGGAAATTTTTGGTGTCGAAATGCAGTTATAAATTAAGTTGACCCATTGTCGAGAAAACCCAAAAGCTTCAAGTGTTTTACATAAGAATCTCCAATCCACTTTATCATAGGCGTTTTGGATATCTAGCTATAGTAACATACAAGATTCCTAATTAATTTGTACAAAATGAATTAATTCTTGGACTGATGATACCGTCAAGAATTGACCTATTAGGAACAAAACCTGTTTGTTCCTCTAAAATGAGCTTTGGTAGTACTTTTTTAAGTCTGTTAGCTAGCACTTTTGAAAGGATGTTATGGATTGTATTGTTAAAACTATAACTCTAATCACATACTGGTCTGAATGTGCAGATCGCATTGACCTTAGCATTCTTAAAATACCTTATGGAATGCCTAGAATATATATTGTTCCTTCTAGACATGATCAACATCCCTTCTAGTAATTAGGTGTGTTAACCTTAACGAGTTTTAGTTTAGTTTGTTTACATGTTATTTACCTTGATTGAGCGGCGATCTTGAGGAGACATTCTAGGCCGACCTAGATAGGGTCAGGTCCCTTCTAGGGACATGCCCCTTTGGTATGGTATTTAGGTAGGGTGTTCTTGAAGGTTTAAGGACACACAAAAATATGTCTGCTCCTTACTCAACACTGCCCTAAGACAACTTGCAGAAATTAAAAAACAATTCCAAAATTGTATTCCTTCATTAAAGCAAGACTGAACATTAAAGATGTTACAAGATTCAAGAAGAGTTGGCAGATTAACGGATTTCCGGATGATTCATTGATTAACAGAGGAACAAATGTGTTCCTTATAAAGAATTACAAGGACGTTGTTTCTAAAAGAATCAACGTAGACTGAAGACGAAATTAGAAACAAAACTAGAGACAGGATAGGAAACATTCCTATCTGGACTGAAGAAAAAAGAGACGGGATAGGAAACATTCCTATCTAGACTGAAAGACGGACTACTGACAAGTAGTTGACTATTATAGAAAGTATAAGATATTATCTTAATAGAAGATTATCTACAGCAAGCATAAGAAAGGTACAAGCTAAGTTTGATTCAAGTTCAAAATTTATAGAAACTTTACAAGTATTGCATAAGGCTATGGGTCTAAAATCTCCTGGATCCATAAGTTCAATTTTCTTTGGAATTAAAGCTAAGAATGTATTATTAATTTCAGTTAGAAGGGATCCAAAATTCCTAGTTGCCTCAATAGCCTCCCAAAGGATGTCTCCCAAGATATCCCACATTTTTGAAAGAAAATAGCTTGAAAGCCATCAAGATCTAGAGATTTATTAGGATTCATTTGCAAGAGGGCATCTTTAATTTCTTCTTTGGTAAATTTCATATTTAAGTTTTTATTATCTTCTACAGTTATTGTTTTTGGAATAGAACCTAACATCTTATTCTGAGCTATTAAATTTGATGATTCAAAATTATTAAGGAGATTCGTATAATAATTCACAAAGGTTTTTGCTATCACATTTGGATTTTTAATTACCCTTCTTGAATTATCCTTGATTTTTATTATTTTATTAAAATTTCTCCTATTAATAGTACTATTATGAAAAAACTTCGTATTTCTATCTCCTTCTAACAACCATGTTTCTTTTGATTTTTGTTTCCAGAATATTTCTTCTTTTGCTAGAATATTTTCCTATTTAGTTAGAAATTCTTTTTCTTTGATATATTTTACATTATCCATTCCTACCCTAATGATTTCTTCATTTAAGTTTTCCAATTCTAGTTAGTCATTAGTTTTTATTTTCGTCTTTTGTTCATGATTGTTTCTTTTAGAAACATTGTCTTTGTAAATCTATATAAGGAGCTCCATCTCCTTTGTTTAATACAACTACAACAACATCGATTTACCATAACAGTTCCTGAGGGGTTTCTATTCATTAAAAGTTATAGGCATGGTGGGAGGTAGAGAAGTAAACAAGTCAAAGCCCCCAATCTAATTAGGGAAGGCAACTATAGATGGTAACATTATTGCTAACAACATCATTTCGAAGAGCTCAAAAGGTAGCAAGTATCACACTTAGTGTTAGGACATAGTAGATAACCATCCCCTTAAGGTGGCACTCACATGCAAAAGTAGATAAAGCGACATAGCTACCTATTTGAATGTTTAGAAGTTCAAGCCCTTTTGGAGAGCAATAGTGATACAATACAACAAACACTCCCACAAATTGTTCATCCAATGTAAGGGTAGCAATATTACAATCCCCTTCTTGCCTACTGAGTTTACAAGGATATTTGGCAAACCCTCATGGAGTGCATCCACTACCAAGTGAAGTGGAAAAATGACATGGCAACATAAGGGTGCCCTCCTTAAAAGAGTTTTTTGCATCAATGCAACAAAGGAAGAACATGATTGCATTTAGAGCAATAAAAATAGTGGGGACCAAAAAGAATTTTATTGCCATAGTTGAATGACAATGTATATTGGGCTTGATTAAAATAAGACTTCAAGAGCAGGGCATCTAACAATGCCCTTTGGATGATCAATCTCATGATAGGGGTTCGTTGATAAAGTGTACAATTAGGCATCCTTACCCTCTGAGAGGATCAAAGAGTACTTGACCTTGCAGCACAAAGCTTTCTATATGGCTCAACAAATGGTCTCTTCCTTAAATGTGGTTCGTCCTCAACTACTCCTAGGCAAGTGGGGAAGATTGCTTCGTGGTCAACAACGTTCTACAAGGCCAACTTGGGAGTGCAATCGAGTGGCATGGAACTAGTACCATCGATCAAGAAGAATAAGAAGCAAAGAAAGGGCTTAGAGGGCAACGGTAAAGGAAAGTAATTGTCTTATTTAAGTGAGAGTGCAAAGAGTGTTTCACTAGCAATGGAAGCATGCTCAAAGGGGGGCATTGAGGAGGTCATTCCTATGGAGGATATACACTTGCCAACAATTTCCAAATTGGTAACTTCACTTGTTCTACTATTGCCAATGCTAGTTGAACCACCTCCAACTGCACTTGCATTTCCAACAAAGGGTACAACTTCCAATAGATAGTACACTTCTAGCCAAAGGTACATTTTGAGGAGAGGCGCCAAAGACCTTATGGGGGTACAATAAAAGCCCCTCCAATGGAGTCTCATGGCCTACTTTTGCAGACTACTAGGAGATTGGACAATGCAAAGATGCAAGAGGCAATAATTACCCTAATAGTGGAAGTTCAGTAGGGTGAGCAAACATTTTCACCACTTCTTCAGATGACACACACCTAGGAGACAACACAACAATAGTTGAGCGGCGAGCCTATCCCACCTATAATCCAACCAACACTTGTTAAGGCTACACAATTGTCAAACATACCTACAGGGGAAGAGTCCTCACCCAATGACTTGGACAAAAAAATTCCAAGGCTAGGTCGACAAAAACCCTATGATTTTGTCGGCATGATCCAACATTGCATTCACCAACTGTGGAGTATGACTACTTTCATGAATATAGTGGGCGTGTTACATCAGACTTGACTACTAGCCAAGATCCCCTTGTATCACATGGAGTCAAGCATATTCTTGACTACATGCAAGTTGAATATCAAGGAGTGTTTTTCAAGTGCGTCATTTATCAAGGACGGTCACCATGGGGAGCCATAGGAGATGTTGGATGGTTGGCATCCTCAATGGCCAACAATTGAGGGCTGAAATGAAAAAGCATTAAAAGCACTCCATGGCATAGAGTTATGCTTTCAAGATATGTTCCTCCGCTACCGTTGGCATAAGGTTTCAATGGAGGAAACCACTCAGTCAAAAGACGAGGCCCTTCTTGAGGTCGAGAATGCTCGGGAGTTGATAGATCATATTCAAAAGTTGCAAGAGCAACTAGCTTAGGAGCACAATTGTGTTTTGGTACTAGAGAAGACAGGGGTTGAAAGGGAAGCAAGTTGTTAAAGAAGGATTGTCGATTTGGTAGAGAAAACCACCCAGTTAGTGGACAAGGATGGCCAATTGGTAAAAAAGACCACCCAAATTCACAAACATGATTAACAACTAGTAGAGAGGGATGGCAAGTTATCAATAGAACAAGAGCTTGATATGACCAAGAAGCTTTGATGGAGGTTGCATACATGGTGAAGTGCACTCCGTGGCATAGAGCCATGCTTTTGAGACTTGTTCCTCCACTGTTGTAGGCATGAGGCTTCAATGGAGGAAGCCACTTAGTCACAAGACAAGGCCCTTCTTGAGGTCGAGAATGCTCGAGAGGAGTTCACAGATCAGATTCGAAAGTTGCAGGAGCAACTAGCTTAGGAGCACAGTTGAGTTTTGGTACTAGAGAAGATAGGGGTTGAAAGGGAGAGCCAATTGTCAAAGAAGGATCAGCGATTTGGCAGAGAAAACCACTCAAATTGTAATGACCCTCTCTATAAAGGCCACAGAAACCCTCAAACTGAACTTAGGAATTTTGTCAAACACTTGGCGTGTAACAGTAACAATATTCAGAATATGGTAATTTCAGATTTGATACTTTCAGAATATAATCACAGAATTACAATATATATAAAGCCATTGAACTATATTTCAATTACAATGCAATAAATTATGAAATTATTTTATTACCAATTCTGGACTGATTATTACAACGACTGTATGACAGCAAATTTACCCAAAAATTGACATATATTTCAGAATGCAAGAACCTGGTTTGAAGAACTATGGAAGAACACCACGTTTTGCTGCAGATCGTTGATGAAGACCTCCAACCGCACCCCCCAAACTGTCCTTAATCTGCTGCTGCTGCCCAAACTAGCAGGGCCGTACCTGTACAGCTGCTGAAATAAAATAATATTAGGGTTTTGGGACCCCCAAATGCAAGAAAAATGGGCACCTAGGGTTAGGTAGTAACCCTGTAAAACCATAAAAAATAACTCCAAGGGGTTGAGGAGATATGAGCAATTATGTGGTTCCGAACCCTGCTTTGCCAATTCTGAAAATGCACTTATTCTGTCTTCAAACTCTTGTCAAATGCTTCTCCAATGATAGGGCAAATCTGAAATCCTTATTCCAACCAAAAACAAACCCTAACAACGAATTCTCAATAAGCTCCAATGAGATGGCTGAATACCAACTCCAATTATGCAACAATTCAGGTGATATTTCACACCCTCAAAGTCGCCAATCCAAGGGAGTGATCCGTTCCCAAAGATCGAATAATTTGCAGATCCAAAGTCCACAAATGTCTTCACAATGAAGAAGTAGAAGAGTTCTCCAATCCAAGCATGTCCAAATGAGAGGCCCAACCCTCTATTTATTCACTTTTCTAAGAAGTTGCTAGAACTTCTAGAAACATCCTTTATAATTTCTCATTATAATGCACTTTTTATAATAAAGTAATTTTATAAAATAAAAAGTGCAACTCAAATTAAAATTATAACATGTGGGCCCCAATATCACATAATGATAAAATATAACCTCTTAACACTTCTTCAAGAGCAAGATATGACTATCTGATCCGCACAATTGACTCTCTTTCAACACCATTTGCCTATGAGAGTCTGGAATAGGCAAATCCATGATCAATGCCATGTCGAACTAAAGAGGGGACATTACACAAATGGTGGACAAGGACAGCCAATTGGTAGAAAAGACCACCCAAATTCACAAACATGATTAACAACTAGTAGAGAGGGATGACAAGTTATCAATAGAAACAAGAGCTTGATTTGACCAAAAAGCTTTGATGGAGGTTGCATACATGGTGAAGAGCCTGAGAACAAGAGTTGGCAGCCAACCAATGCCCCTAGAGCCTTCAACGACAACACCCCAGATTCTACTCAGACGTCATTTGTTCACACCCAAGGACATCTTCACACCCCTCTCATTAGTTGTGTTCTTCTTAACTAACCTAGTACATTATTTGTTTGTTGTTGGTCTTAGTCGAAAGGATCATCTCTTTGTTGATAGTACTTATTGCATATTTGTTGGAATGGAATAAACGCTATATCTTTCTAGACACTATATTTGTACTTAATGTTCTATATTTTGTTAGTTACATTCTCATTTACTCTGTATTCCAAATGAGATAACCTTATTGGAATAAATAACACCATAAAGCCCTCTTTTATCAAATAAAACAAAATCAATAATAAGGAGAAGGATATTGATGTTTAAGAAGAGGTAAAGATAAAATTATAAAAATAGACAAAAACTAGATTCTACATATGCATTCATGAAAAAAGTAAAATTGAGATATACCATAATAGTAATTTAAATTTTAGATGCCAAACATCAAGAGCCTTGATCTTGGAAATGAACAAGTTCTACTAAATCACATTGATTAGGTTGTCAAACTATATTAATCGTAATTATTATAAACTTTTAAATGACAAGTTCTACTAAATCACATTGATTAGATTGTCAAACTATATTAATTGTAATTATTATAAACTTTTAAATGACAACTTTTGTATCCCGCATATAAAGATATTGGATGCCATGGTTTATAAAGGGGTGAACCTCCGATTCTTATTTTGCCACGATCTGATTTAAAAAATTCTCTATTTTCCCCATCTTATCGTTTTGTTTGTAGCTTCCATGTCCTTGTAATTTGGCATATTTTTGTACTCTTTTTTCTTGGACATATTTTTGTACTCTTTTTTCCAGTTGAGGTGCTCCATGAAGCCCTCCTTAATCAAATAACACAAATGGATAGGGCAAGAAATAAAAATGAATATACAGAACCATGCATATAGGAAGGATAAAAAATATAAACATATCCATAGAAGTGCTTTTTTCTTTTAGATGCTACGGTCATCTAGGAATCTTGATCATAAAATTGTACTAAGACTATCAATGGAAAGGTTCTTGCTAAATCACCTTGGAATTTGGAATCCTCAAACTATATCAGTCATAATAATTTTAAATTTTTGAATAAAACCTTTTATATCTCCTATATATAGACATTAAATATCACAGTTTCTTACAATGTCTTCTCATCTTTTCTCCAGCTGATGAACAGTTTTCTCTATCCTGTTATTCTGTCTGCAGATCCTGTGCCAATTAAGATGTTTCAAGTTGCAAAACATCTCTACATATCTGTCCAGCTAACAGTTTCACAATATCTTGCCTCCATATAGCCAAGTTCACCATCCATCAATTACAGATCACAAGATGTTACCCAAAAATGTTGCTCTTTTTCAAACTTTTAATGTAGTTTTATCCAGAAATTTCCTCCTCTTAAAAAAAGTAACTCAGAAGCTTGAGTTTCTATATCTAGTACCCCTACAGTCTATATACCTGTTTTCAGCACACATCTTCATAATCTAGTACCTCCATTTAACCGAACTCATCATCATCACAGATGGTTTACGAAGTAGACTCAGATATTTCATGCTCCTTATGCAGGTTTATCCCAAAAACTCTTTCAAAAATTATGGACTACAGAAGCTTGTAGAGCCTAACCTTTCTTCATTAAAAATAAGCTCAAATTTATAAAAGAAACCAAAGGATTTGATAACCATAATGATACTCAGCCATAAACGGTACTAAATAAGAAAGTAGAAAATTAGTAAGTGAGTGGTCTAAACAAGAAATTTCTTTCCAACAAAGAAAAACAACAATGTTTCAGCCATAAAAGGTGAATGCTACAATTCATTGTTCATTATATTAATGACAAAATCTCAGGGTACCTCGTCACCAGGTTGAGTAGCTGGCCTTACTCGTTTCAAAAGATGTTCAGAGTCAGCTGATTGATAATCTACAGACATGCCATTGATTGGAGAGGGTCGCTTGAGCAGAGCAACTACAAGTAACAGTAACAGTTCAAGCAGTGACACAAATTTTCAAATCAAACCAGCATTACAATGATGACAAGCAACATTATACAAGACAATGAGTCAGAAACTACTATTTGTAACAATCAACATAATGTACCTGGGATAGACAATATAAATAACAAACTACTATTTAAGTTACAAAATACATTCAAGGGCATACAAAAACAAAACCAAAAAGCAAACAATATTAACAGACTAACAAATTTTGGTTTACCAGTATTCGTTGATGTGTTTATTCCAGAAGGCCCTGCAGGCACAGCTACATGAGGTCCAGGTGTGGCATTTGCCATCCAGCCAGCAAGGGCAGTTGCAGCAGAGGCAGGTCCTGGTGGAAATGCCTGAAGGAGAAACCAAAAGAGTATATGGCACATTTAGAACTATTTTTGGTGCCTTGTAAATCATTTCAAAAGTCCACTTGTAAAATAAGGAAATACAAACTAAGCTTACCCCATGACCAACCAATTGTGGGAAACCTGCCCCTTTAGGTATCACTCCCATTATAGAATTGTTTGTTGGTGAAGCGCGAGCTCCATTTGGTTGCCCACAGTTGTGATCAACAAAAAGACTCTTTATATCAGGATTCGGTCTTGGATTTTTGCATAATTGATGCTGCCAATTCAAACTGCAAGAAATTCCATGATCCAGTCATTCAGGGCAAAAGGTCATCAACTCTAAGAGACTGACTAAAGTTATGTCTGACAAACTAATCAGATTAGATTGATTTCATCAATCACATCCCACGAAATTCATTTACATACATAATGATATTGTAGAGCTCCGTAGAAGATAAATTTAATGGAGAGGTATTGATGAGTGAGAGTCATTTAGCAACATGCTACATTTAGTTCAACAAACCCAACAATGTAAAATCATCAACCATATGAGGTAGGAAACCTCACTAGTTTTTTAAAGTATTAGACTACTTGTGGCCAAAATTCCTGAAATGAAGCTTTTTATTGGGGAAGAAAGAACGATGTTTCCAAAATGTAACTTGTCAGATATGATTTATCTTTATTAACATTGGAAACATGAAATTCGCACAGTAGATAGATTCAATCTTGAAAAACAGATTATGTAGTAAAAGCAACAGTAATAACGATAGCAATAATAGGAGATTCCATCTAATGATAAAATTATTAAGTGGTGTGACATAATATAGTTTTCATCATAAAATAGAGATGCCAACTTAAGTGCTAGAAGGACCTTGTAACCCAATAAATCCCTCACTGCCAGAGTCGAGGTTTGATAACATGGATTTATGGGATTATTGGCAATGACTTAGTGTTTATGAATCAAAATTAACTCTGAAGCTGCCTTGAAAGAAGTTGTTATCAAAGTGTTCTGCTCTACTAACTTTGATAGCTATCTGAACAAGCATTATGATGGCAAAGGTCAGGTTGAGAAGATCAACAAGAATTTGCTCAGCACAGGAAATTTCCCTATTATTGCACTTGTATGAAAAGTAGGATTGAAGGAGTGGACACTCTTCCAGGTGTTTCACTAACTGCTGTAAGCACAACTTTGAACTGTAGAGCTGTTCTTGAAAATCACAATCTTTCTAAGTCGGACTTTGTTATCAACCAGCAAGGAGAACCTTCTCTGTTCAAATCCGTCAGCCATTTTCAACTGAGAAAATTCAACAGGGACTTATCAAATGATGTAGAGATCAAGACTTCAAGCATGTTGGTGAGCATCTAAGAGGAGCTTATCCTCAATTTCATTAAATAAGCAGCCCCTTGAAAGAAACTTCTATAGATTGGACTCTGAGAATCAGCACCCTCCAGGCTAGATAGTGAAATCTACATGGAATCTAGGTGAATCTTATGTTTGCATGGTGCTAGAAAGTTAGAAGCAACAGCGAAAAATTCTAAAAATATGGTATTTCTCCAATCTTTACAGCATTAGATGTTTAATCGGCTGCCCTCTCCATGTCATCATCAACACTGGAAGCCAAAAGATTCTCATTTCAAATGATACAATAAAACACCTATGTCTTGCATTAGAGGCCATAGCTTTGAGTGGTGGCAGCAAGGAAGGGAATACAGTGTGACACTAATGCACATTCAAGTCTAGTAGTGGACCCATGCATAGTTTCACAGTTCACTAATTGTGATTTGGCATTACTTGAGACCCGTAATATTGTTCTTGGTAAGTCATATTTGCATGAGCAAAATGCTAGGTATTTATTTAGAAAACTATTAACTTGTCCACAAAGCTACACAGTTGTTTCTCATATTTCAGAATCCTTTTGAAGACTAACATCAATTGTTTTGTAAAACAATGCATACAGGCTTAATTCTCATGCACAATTTTTTTCGCAATTAATTGGTCCACAAAGAAGCTTTTTATTGCCACTCAGACAGTCACATTTGCCAACCTGACAAACTGCTCCAGCAATATGAAGATGTATTTAAAGGAAACCTAAATATATCTTGTTATATTGATTCAATGAGTATCAAATAAATGACAGTCTGAACTGTTTATTTTCAACCAGTCCTCGCTATTGCAGATTAGTACCGGTGAAGTACCAATAATTGAAGATTTGTTGACCAAGGAAAAATGCAGCGAAACTCGTTGTCTTGTCATAGTCCAATCATTCTTGCACCAAAGAAGGATGCTTGTAAGAAAACATTAAATGCTTGTAAAAGCTAATAAATACTTGTAAGAGATATTTATTTGTTTTGTAAGTCTTCATATTTTTGTAAGAGCTTTCAAACCTTACGTTGTCAATAAAACTTTGACTTTGCTTGAGACTGGGAAGGAGAAAAGTCACATTCCTCTTGGTAAGCATGGGGTGACAAGGCTTAAGTCTTATTTTAATCGTCATCTTGGGTTTAGAAAAGGGGTTAACTTGTTTTGTAATTCACCATTCCACTTGCAAATTAAAATTGGAAGAGAAGCATTTAAGCGAAAAAATGAGTAGAGGTGTTCTTAAGCTTGGAAATGGATTTGAATATGAAGAATCGTCCATTACCAAGGAACTTATTGTTTTGAGTTTGGCTCTATCTTGTGGGAAAACTGTGAAGGCATGTGGGCTTCTTGCAGCTTCTACAAAATCATTAAATGCTTGTAAAAGTAAATAAATTTTTGTAAGAGATTATTTTTCATTTTCTAAGTCTTAAATGTTTTTGTAAGAGCTTTCAAATCTTGTGTTGCCATTGTTGACTTCATTTTCGCTTGAGATCGGCAAGGGAAAAGTGTTTGTTTCCTCTTGGTAAGGATACATTGACAAGGCTTAGCCTTATGTAACGCCAGGCATAGCTTGTTTTATAATTAATTATTCCACTCGAGAATTTGGAATGGGAAAGCATTGTTGAAGGGAAGAAAAGCGCGGAGAGAACCTGATGTTCTTGAGCTTGGAAGTAGATTATATATGAAGAATCATCAATTGGAAAGGAACTTATTGTTTTTGAGGTAGGCCTATATGTTTGTATGCAATTTCCTATATAATATTCATAGTTTATTAATTAAATTATTGTCTTTTTAAAACCTATGGTTCATATGGTATAAGTGCAGTCGAAAGCTTCATCTATCTTTTACTTTCCTTTTCTTGAAAGGGTTTTCTATAATATGAAAATGGAGTTAGAGAACTTGATTTTTTAGCTTACATAAGAGAAAATCCTATATACGAGTGATTGAAGAGTCTTGCTTGTATGATGGTGTGCTTTAAGTGCATAATAGTGCATATTATTTACAAGTGTTAAAGAGTCTACTTATGTGAATTATGTGTCTATTAACTTGCTGAAAGTAGTCAATGGGGATTGACTCCTTTTACAAGTTTAGGAGAAGTACGAGTTATAGAAGGCAAGTAGTCAATGGTTCTATGATCAAGACTTTGCTAGCTCATTGGAAGAAAAAGTTTGTTGAGCTCTGTGAATTGGAATGCTATCAATCCTTAAGTGGATGTGTTATTTTGAATGTGATCATTGGGATGATGTATTACTTCTTCCTTCAAATCATTGAAAGGATGCTTATTGTGATATTGCCATCAAAGTTCAACTATGTAGGATTTTAGTTTGCCTCATTGACCCATGTTTCATGAGTAGTGATTAACAAGAACCCATCTCTAGTGAAAATGAATGGAACACTTAGCACTCATTACATCTAGGTGATGTTCACAGAGACGAAGCATTGGGACTTCATGGGAGGTCACCCATCCCAATAATACTCCATCTCGAGCGTGCTTAACTTCGGAGTTTCCTCCATGTGTAAACCCACTCTAGTTACAACCCCATTTGCAAAACCTTCAGCAAGTGTTGTACCTTATGTGAATATATTGCCCAAAAATAAAGATAAACAACAATAAACAAAAAGAAAAACAATTTGACACATAAAGACAAAACAATTTATCCTTCGAAAAAACCCCCAACTTGAGGGGAAAAACACAACCACACCAAAAAAAAATCTCTTTTATTAAATAACTGAGGTCCAAGTACAATGATTTCAACTGAACACACACTCATCACACAAAGCAATCATATATTATCTTGAATTGAGAGACTCTTCATATCATGACCAAGAGTCTCTTCATTTTCCAAATGCGAGTCTCTTCATATTCCAAACGCATGTCTCTCCACATATTGCATGTCTCTTAATATAATCAAATATCAAATATTTGGGGTGGGATACCTAACACACCTTGGATGCCACATCGTGCTTAATTGGTTGTAGGAAAATACAAAAGAATATGACAATAATATCATCATAAATCTCTTCTCTAGTTGTGATGTAATACAAAGACATATTGAATAAATCATATGGCGATTAAAGATCTTTATCGCAGTTATAATCTTCAACACTCCCTCCTAGCAAGAAAGTGATCCTTAAGTATGGTAGGCACAGATGGCTGCAACCAAAAATGTCAATAACAGGTTTTCTCAAAAAAATGTTATCTCAACATAACACTATTCACCATACTTATTTGTAGAGGGTGAAGCATAAAAGCATACGAGTAAAGTCATGGAGTCACACACAACTTCAAACATGCCTACTCGTAGAGAGTGGAACAAGGGATTTCACCTTAGACCTTTCTCCCAAAGTAAAATACATCTCCTCCATGCCTACTCATAGAGGGTGGATCCAACATACATACTTGCAAGAGGTGGAACAAGGGCTTTCACCTAAGTCTTCTCACAAAGAAGAATGCATCTTCACCATCCCTACTCGTAGAGGGTGGATCCACCATAACTACTCGCAGAGGGTGGAAGTTGAGGAACAAGAGATTTCACCTTGAACTTCTCTCACAAAGAACTCATTAGCAAGGGATTTCACCTCGAACTTCTCCTTCACAGAGAAGAACTCATTAACAACATGTATAAGAACGGATGAGACTCTATCTCAGTAGGAGCAACATTCTCGCTGCTTTGATTATCACAATAAGAGAGCTGAGTCCAAATTGACCAGACAGGGAGCTTTAGCAGTCATGCTATCACACAAGCTTGCAAAGAATTAGGAATTCTCCCTCTATCACGCAAACTCCCTCTAAAACTTAATAGTCTTCCTTTAAATATCATTTCTTCTTATTCATAATAATGACCTGTATATCATCTACCTCTTTAATGAAGATATGTATCATCAATTCAATCCCATGACTTCAAGCAGTGTCCCATGTTCATTTATATAGTTTGTGTGACTTGTTATGATCTCTCATTGTCTCATTGCTTCTTGCTTTGTTCTGCATCCAAGCAAGATTAATAATAATTCATAAATTCAACCACTCATGAAGAGATATATAGAGATCAATGCTAAAAGCATACACAATTCCCATTGATCTAACAAAAACTCATGATCAATATTCAAAGACATAATCATTGAATACTTATCTCTTTATAGTCTAATCAACACGCACACAAATATGGATCAATACACTGATCTCTTTAAAGTTTAACCATATAAATGTAATACAAAAAATTTGCCCCTTTCAATGCCATCAAAGTTTAACTCGATGATCAAAGTTGAACAACATTTAACAAGGTATATGATACACAATGTATGGAATTCATAAATAAAAAATAATGTGCCAAAAAATGCATGACACTACAACTGCTAAAAACAATAAATAAATCTACGATCATATATATTATGTGATATGTTTCTTGAGGATAAATAGACAATATAAAATATATGTTTGTTGTTTTCTTTAGGACCCATGACTCAACTAGCTTCTCTGAAAAAATAACTACAAAAGCTAATAATTAAAAAACACCTCAAAAGACACCCATGTAAAATGATACGCAGAACCCCACAGTGAAGTAGAATACGAAATGAACCAGCACCATTACAAATGTATTTTCTAGCATCCAATAAGAACAAATAAGATAATATCAAATCACCCCAATAATATTAGACTACATCGTATTATTTCTATCAACTTGACAACTTGGCTATATCCAGGTTCAAATGCACATAACACTATGAAGTTACCAAAAGAAAAAAAACATGCTTCTAATAAGCTTGTCCTTCTTGAATAAAGATGACACAACTTTGAACATTGTCGTTACAAGAATTTTCACCAAAAAAGAAGAGAAGCAACATAAAACAAATAATAATTGTTGGCGAAGCCCAGAAGAAGACAACGGACTTGAATCGCAAGATAGACAAGGTAACACTAATCTGAAGTGACATGATGACAACAAATATACCAAGAGGCATGATATCAAATATTTGAACTAGTAAACAATGAAATACACTCCACGACCAAATATGCCAAGTAGTGATTCATCATCCATGATAGAAAGAGAATGGCTGGATGACAACAATAGAATGGACCGAAAATAATAAGTATGAACATAAAAGATAACTCGCTAACGCTGAAGAAACATACAAACATAAATGACCAGAAATGATGAAGCCTCTAGAACTTAGAGAAGAACGAATGAATCTGAATAGGATTAACTATAAAGATGTAGCACAAAGAGAACAAAAGCTAGTCTTGCAAATAAAGATTTGGCTCAACTACGAATATTCAACATACATAGTTTGCATACAAAATACTCAATGCAATCTGCAACAAATACACATACTCAAGAACAAGAGAAACTTCCAAATTTGTTGTTATCTAACCTTCTCTGATACCATGTTAACGTATTGCCCATAAATAAAGATAAACAACAATAAACAAAAAGAAAAACATTTTAACACATGAAGGCACAACAATTTATCCTGGGAAAACCCTCCAACTTGAGCGGAAAAACCCAACCACGCCTAAAATATCACTTTTATTAAACAATTGAGGTCCAAGTACAATGCCTTCAACTAAACACACTCGTCACACAATTCAATCATATATATGTTGAATTGAGAGACTCTTCATATCATAACCGAGAGTCTTCATTTTCCAAAAGCAAGTCTCTTCACAGTTCCAAATGCGTGTCTCTTCACATGTGGCATGTCTCTTCATATAATATAATATCAGATATTCAAGGTGAAACACCTAACACACCTTGGATGTCAGGTCATGCTCACTTAATTATAAGAAAGATACAAATGAATATGACGAAAATATCATCATAAATCTCTTCTCTAGCTGTTGATGCGATACAGAGACATACAAGATAAATCATATGGCAATAAAAGATCTCTATCACAACTATAATATTTGACACCTTATGCACCATTCATTAGAAAACCCCTTAATAAACTACACAATTGAGTCTTGATAGCAATATCACAATTTGACTTGCTTTCCTACTTATCAATCGATGAGCTTAAGGGGCATTCTAATGAATGGCTCACAAGGCATGACACTTATTGAAGGTGTTGCAAATGGGGTTGCAAGCAGAGTGTGTTTAAACATGGAGGAAACTTTGTATTTAAGCATGCTTGAGATGGAGTAGTACTAGGATGGATGGTCTCCCGAGAAGTCTCAGTGTTTCAACTTTGTGAGCATCACTTAGATGCAATGGATGCTAAGTGTTCCATTCATTCCTGTGGGAGATGGCTCTGTGTGCACCACTACTCATGAAATTCCGGTCGATGAGTTTGACCATAAAACTACACGGTTGAATCTTGATAGCAATGTCACAATTTGACTTGCTATGGAAAATATCTCCAACTTATCAATCGATGAGTTTAAGGGACTTTCTAATAAATGGTTCATAAGGAACAACATTTATTGAAGGTTTTGCAAATAGGGTTGCAAGTAGAGTGGATTTATACATGACAGAAACTCATAGTTAAGTGTGCTCGAGATGGGGTAGTACTAGGGTGGGTGACCTAACCTACCGGGAAGTCTTGGTGCTTCACCTCTATGAGGATCACCTACATGCAATGAGTGCTAAGTGTTCCATTCATTCTCATGAAAGATGGATTCATGAACCACTTCTCATGAAACATGGGTCATGGAGTCAATTTTGAATCTTGATAGCAATATCACAATTTGACTTGATCTAGAAAACATCTCCTACTTATCAAAGGATACTTATAATCCTTGTTTTTCTCTTTTTGAAAGCAAACCCCTTATTTTTCCCTAATCAACTCACAAATTCTTGAAAAAAAAATTATGGTTTGCCAATTTAATTCCACAAGCATTTTTCAATGCTATGACCTCAACCATGATAATGGTATGGAGCTAAATACTTTATGGAGACTCATTTTCCATTTTCTTACATCACAACTGTTAAAATCATTTAATTTTGGATCTATTCAATAGTTTCGTATTCATTAAATATTTTTGTAAGGCATTCATTACAAAAGGATGTATTTTTATGTTGAAATCAGTGGTCTCTTATCTTCATGTGATTTGTATTATCAACAAAGAGTCCAATATGGTTTTGTAACCAATCATACTAAACCATATATAATGCTGACTTTTCCAACTTTGGTGTATGCAATTATTATAGAAGCTGTTCTCTTAGCATTAACCATGTTTGTGTATCTTAAAAACATGGTCCACACATATAAAAGGTGGTCCATAACCTTGCGCACAATTTTACCGAGTGAAAACATTATAGCTTATCTAAAACTATCTTTAACCAAACTAAGAATTAAAGAAATGCAAAAACAAGATCATGAGAAGCAGGCCCAAAAAGGCGAATTTATTTATTTCTATCTGTTTTCTTATTCACAAAAAGAAATTTCAGCACATCCTAATATGGATAGCTTCCATAACTTTGAGTGAAATGAATATCCAAGTAACCAAACTAGCTAGCAAACCTGTAACCAGATTCTGAAAAGTCAATAAGCATAGTTCTTATCTATCGTAAAAACATCATCTGAGTAATTTATTTTACTCCCAGATAACAGAAAGTGGCTAAGCCATTTTGATGATAACTATAACATATCTGCTAATAACAAAATACCATAAGTCTAAATAAAGTCAATAACAGGAGCATTAACTTTAGGGTTCAAACACTAAGAAACAATTTAACTTGAAATGAGAAATTAACCTGCATTGGACTACCTCCAGCATCATCAGCATCAGAATTACAGGCAGCAACATTGGGTATGGGTTTTGCAACTGTGAAGTTTCATCCCTTTCACCCTCACTCCCATATGCACATAGTTCAATAGGACAGGCTTATTGCAGCTTTGATTACCAACCCCATTAAACCAAGGATTTGCGCAACTCAAGTACCATCATCATGTGATTCTCATGCAAACTCTGTAATTTCACACATTTCAGAATGTATTTTTTTTTATTTTCTTTGCCTCTCTCCAGGCATCCATCATTTCTACTGGAAAGAGATTTAAGACATAAAACACAAAGGCATTATGATGGATGAAAGCTAATCTTGAAGGAGGCAGCCACATACCCTAGAGCTCTCTCTCAGTATTGAAGTAAACTTGGCATTAATGCATTGACATTAAAATGTAAGTCTTGACTCGAAGCACCATTTGTACTTTTTTGGCATTTTCATTACTACCACAACATCAGCAATTGATGTAGCATAATTTGATGCATGCATTTAGTTGGCTGACCTCATACATGTAACTATGTATGATTACTTACTCGAACATCTAATCTTCAACTTTTTCACATCCACAATTTATTGTATTTTATAAAGCCATTTACTTCCAACCAAAAGATATTCCAATTTAAACATATTCAGAAAGTGAAACCAAGCAAGTTTACTATCAACACTGATCTCTTGCCAATGCAGTAACTGGACTAAATATAGTTACAGTATAATATTTACTAAATTTGAATCCAGAAAAGAAAAACTTAAAACCTGAGCAATATCAATGCAACAAGAGAAAAGCAATTCCTTCAAATAGATTTTTTTTTTTGAATGTCACTCAAACAGAAAACTGGGAGGAAAACCTTTGATTAATCAGTGTCCGCAAACGAGAAGCCTTCAATGAAGGAAATTGCAACTTGTCTCGAAAAAGAGGATTTGCTTCTATAAGTTTCTTGAGCTCCAGTAACATTATATTCCTAGCTGCCTTGGTATCCGCATACTTGGAAAGCTGTTCATTTTCTCTATTGTTTATTGCAACAAAGTATTAGAATCCAAAAACACAGCACAAAACATAAAATTAACCATGAAAATTTAAATTGATAGAGAAACTGGTTCAGTGCCACAAACCTGAAATTATCTAGAGTGAGTAGTTGGGTAATCTCCTTGAAGAGCTCCTCATTGAAGGAAGCAAAAACTCTCAAATCTTTCACTAGTATTTCTACTGCTTTAGCTCGGTCTTGTCTGAAGGAAATGCATGAAAGTAAGGGTAAACATTAATATATTGACCTTAAAGTCTTCAGTAAAGACATTATTTATATGGTAACTTTTACAATTCTATCGCACAACATTAGCTTGTAACAAAAAGTGATCCCACTGACAACGAAACACCTGGGAAAATAATTTCCTTTATATTTTCCAGAAACTAAGTTCATTATGCTTCTCCAAGAAATTAAAGTTCAAAAATTCAATAGGATCAACTCTAAGTCTAGACTCCTCAAATATGCAAACATATATTATATTGCCAATGAAAGGGCTGCCCAGGCCTAATATTTGTGACTAAGTCATTAAAATGTGCTGTGTGCACCTAATGCAATATTGCAATGTCATGTAGGATACAAATAACCAAAGACATAAGAAAACAGACATTATTATTAAACCTTTAACACTTGACTAAATGAAAAAATGCATTATACAATGTCATCCATTTAGTAGTAATATCATACCTAGAGCATACAGAAAATAATAAGGAGAAGAAAAACATCAAATCAAGGTAAACAGATATTTAGTATAAATCCACATCACAACATGATTTTTTGCCAAAGTGGATCAGATCAAAAGCTCCAAATGTTTGTTAATTTGTAAAACAGCTCTCACATTTCAAATACATCTAACTCGAAACAAGGAACCTTATCTCTCTGTTAGTGAACAGATTGTCTTTTCCTACTAAAACAACAATTCAATCTATGCCCAAGGCTCGGAAAATCCAATAAAGTTCATAGCAGTTGGGTAAACATTGTGTTATTTGTTTCCCTCTGAATTTAACAGGTACAGCTCCCTTTACAAAAGATTTATCAATAAACTCTAAAGATCAAAATTAACTAAATGCACACTTTTGCCAGAAAGTGCATAAGGAACGCTCATGTACTCTTGGGTATTGAGGTAATAATTTATATACTCAAAGATTCAATGAATGAAAAGCTCATAGTCTTTCCACAAACAAGCAGGATTTAACTAAGGAATTTGAACTCTACAATAATTCAGACTAACCTTGGAAAGAGATAAATGAAAATGAACAACAAAGAAATAGCAATAGATGTCACACAGAACTAATCACCACAGTTCACAAAGTAACTATGATTGAATCCACTTTAAACACCAAGTTTTATAGCACAGCAAAATGTGATATATATATATATATATATATATATATATATATATATATATATATAAGGTTTCTTTAGCACCAAGTCATTTAAAAAAGCGTTCCCAAATATATGAATATCTGTCTATCGCTACTTCCAGATAATTAACTTAAAACAGTACTAACTTTATCAAAGTATATTTTTGGCTGCTAAAAATCTAACCCCTAACTAGCTAAATGCTCCAGCATTTATCATCTCATTACAAACCCGAAAAGGCCTAACACTAAAGCCCAGCCTTTCGGTTAGAAACAATTGTGAGAACAAGAAACAGTTTTTAAAACAACTTGGAAAACAAAATAGAAAATAACTGCTGTCAACTAAACACCATCGCCAGTATTCCCTCCATCCGCCGTAATCTGCTTCACCAGTTTCTAGCTCATGAAGGCGTTTGTGAACTCCTATATTGCATGGGAGTGAGGATTCTTCAGGCTGAGTAACTTTGACCTGCAAGCATCCTTTTGTCATTTTAGCTCTTTAATCCTTCAGCTTTGTCTTGGCTTGAGATTCTTGTTTAAATATAACATCGATTTGATGTTTGCCAAGGTAGTGAAGTCTCCGAGGGTAGGCGTGTCGTTTTCTTTGATTTCTGTCCCAGCATCATTGAAGTCCTTGATCAAAACCTCGGAGTCCATGTTACCATCTTCGAATTGCAGGATTCTAGTAGGGTTGACAACCTGCATGTCCTTTAGGAGTTCTTTGTGCATTTCTATGATTTCGGTTTCCACTGATCACATTTCTTCAATGGCTCCTTTGTAAATTGACTCCTTCCATCCCATATTGCTCTTAAGAATGAAAAGCGTGCATGAATCCACAGTTTTCATCGGGTTTTCATTTAGAAACTCCAATACCCCGTGTTTCTCAACTTCATGAACCTAGAACACAATGGCTTGGCAGCGATTTTAGTCAACTTCCCATACTGGCACAAGGGTTTGAATTTCACCCAACAACACTTCTCCTTCGGTAAATGCAGTGGTAAAATCTAAAATGAATTTACTACCTTATTTTACAATGGATGCCACCCATTCCTGTACTGCGTCTAAGAGTAGCTTACCCCTTTGCATCTGTTTAACCAACTATTGGTTGTCTGAGGAATTAGGGTCAAAAGACTGTGGGGTCTAGACCAAGGGAAGGGCACCTAAATTCATCAATGAATCTATATAAGCCGCCATGGTGATTACCAATGCCTTTAAATCTTTCTTCTCCTTGTTGTCCCTTTCTGATTGAGTTAGCATATGGTCTGCAGAGAATTTAAAGAAATGATTACAGGTGTCTCTAGTAATGGCCCCTAATTCTACAATCGTGACCTTAAAGCCTTCTGCATCAATTTCTCCGGATTCATCTTTCTGTTTGTATGCAGCCACTTCTGCGATTACCCTTCCGGTCACTAGATCTTTGATCAGGCGCGCATCACTCTTCATCTTTTTACTCTTAGAACCACAAGTTGCATACTTAGTGACAATATCTTTAACAAGTGTAGACACAGGCTGCAGGGTTCGCTTCTTACTGACTAAATTAGACAGCCATGATGGAATAGTAGGAGAAGCGGTCATCCCTTGACTTCCCCTGGGAGGAATCATGAACTTAGGTTGATCCAACCTAGGAGCTTCTACTAACTGCACATCACCATACTGAGTATCTAAGACGCTGAGTTCTTCTCCCAGACCTTGTCCTTGAGCCAACATTTTCTCTTTTTAAATCTCCTGTTGCATGAGTGCCTCAGATTTAGTCTTTGACCTGGTCCTAGGGGTCATGCTTCGTTTAGGGGACGGTGTTCTTTTCTGCTTATTGGGAGCCAAAGTACCACCTATAATTTGCCGAGAGAAAACCAAACCTTTTTCCTTCGCTTATTGCTGCTCCTCCTTCAATTTGCACTTTCACATGATAAAACAATGAAATGGGAAACTCATACTTTAAAAAAGGAAAGGAGTCATATTGGCGAAAGTACCGCCTCATTATGAGGTATTCATGGTGATTTCATTGCGGCTTGATTTGCACGCTTGAAACTGTGATAGGACACCTTCATTAAATGATCATCCTTCGCGAGTGTCCTTGCAATAATTACAAATTTCTAACAAATAATCCAACCTCTGGACGAAAGATTTGCCTTTTTTAATCATGATGACAACTAATATCATGTCTCAGACAAAATTTAAATCCGACATAATCCCCAATCATTACTCCTGACGTCTTAATTAGTTTCTCGGGGACCGGACGTCCTTGGAGAATCATTAATGCTTGCTTAAAAATCTTCAGCAATTGAACTACTTTGAACCGAGGTTCGAAGCGGTTCAAAGAGGTTCAAACAAACATTTTCATTATGCTCAACGGGTCCCACCTGCAGAAAATAATTAGTATCAAAACCTTTGGTTGAACTACTTTGAACTACTTCGAACCGATGTTCAAAGAGGTTCAAGACATGAGAGTTAATGGCACAAGAGAGTGTTAGCCTTAATTTGAGTCGCCATAATTTAAACTCTCTCCGGTTTCCTTTGAAGCACGAAGTCATACATTGAACAAGCCTTTCTCGGTTTCATATCTTATGAATATCCTCAATCCTTGCATATAGAGATTAATCCTGTGATGTCCGTCGCAACTCTCATGTCTTGAACCTCTTTGAACCTCTTTGAACATTGGTTCGAAGTAGTTCAAAGTAGTTCAACCAAAGGTTTTGATACTAATTATTTTCTGCAGGTGGGACCCGTTGAGCATAATGAAAATGTTTGTTTCAACCTCTTTGAACCGCTTCGAACCTCGGTTCAAAGTAGTTCAATTGCTGAAGATTTTTAAGCAAGCATTAATGATTCTCCAAGGACGTCCGGTCCCCGAGAAACTAATTAAGACGTCAGGAGTAATGATTGGGGATTATGTCGGATTTAATTTTTGTCTGAGACATGATATTAGTTGTCATCATGATTAAAAAAGGCAAATCTTTCGTCCAGAGGTTGGATTATTTGTTAGAAATTTGTAATTATTACAAGGACACTCGCGAAGGATGATCATTTAATGAAGGTGTCCTATCACAGTTTCAAGCGTGCAAATCAAGCCGCAATGAAATCACCATGAATACCTCATAATGAGGCGGTACTTTCACCAATATGTCTCCTTTCCTTTTTTAAAGTATGAGTTTCCCATTTCATTGCTTTATCATGTGAAAGTGCAAATTGAAGGAGGAGCAGCAATAAGCGAAGGAAAAAGGTTTGGTTTTCTCTCGGCAAATTATAGGTGGTACTTTGGCTCCCAATAAGCAGAAAAGAACACCGTCCCCTAAACAAAAAAGCATGACCCCTATACTGTTTCATTTTGCATTTCAAACCAATCAAAAAAAAATGAACCATTTCTTGATGTCTGCACCCCAAGAGTGCAAGCAATATACACTGACATACACAAAGTGGATGCATCTAATGTGCATGCTCACAAGGCATAGACAAGATGGTTTAGCTGTTCAAAGTCACCAATAATGCTCATAAATTTGAATCCCTGGCTTCCCTGCTTTAGCCATTGCATGAGTAAGAACAGCTCGTATGACTAGAGCTTATGAAGGCCAAATTATTAAAACCTCGCAACTAAGGAGTTGGCTAGTGCCAATTCATTTGTATCAAAAAACAAAATGCATCTAATGTGCACCAGATCAATACCTGGAAGTTGTGCCTGAGAATGAAAGAAAACAATTACAAGATACTAAATTAATGAATAGTTATTGACACCAATAAAAAATATAAAAGCTATGTTAATGTCTCGGGTTGCATATATATGTGTGTGTGTGCGTGCTTGTGTGTGTGTGTGTGTTTGCACGATGACATTTGAATTCCACAACATAGTAACATGGCCCTTGTGTTCTTTAACACAAGAAATGAAGGTGAATTGGAAAGGTTTGGCTTTGCACACAAGCTTGGTGATGAGGTTTAAGCCTTAGGGTTATGTATTTATGCCCATCTGCACAACAAATGCAAACGGATTGGTAAAAATTGACTTTGCACCCAAGAATGATAACAATGTCAAAACATAATATATGGTGCTAACAATCACTTACAGAACAAATGCTGGTGGATTGACCAGATTTGACATGCCGATGAAACTTGATGACAGTATCACATTGTGATGTGAATATCAGGATTTAACTGTGTGATTTTTGAGTCAAACTTGATGACCCATGTTTCATGAGTAGTGATTCAACATGAATCCATCTCTCATGAGAATGAATGGAACACTTAGCACTCATTGGATCTAGGTGATGCTCACAGGGGTGAAGCACCGGGACTTCCCGGGAGGTCACCCATCCCAGTACTACTCCAGCCTGAGCGCGCTTAACTACGGAGTTTCCTCCACAGTTAAACTCAAAGCTTGCAACCCCATTTGCAAAACCTTCACCAAGTGTTGTGACTAGCTGTGGAAATCATCTCCTACTTATCGACAGTATCACAACCAAAGGTTATAGTGTTTGTGTTCTTTTACACAACAATTGAAGCAGATTGGCAAGGTCTGACTTTATTTCCAACCTTGGCAACAGTCAAAACCTAAGATACCAAGGTTGAATAACATATTTGGTACGTTGGAAAGAAATATCATCGTGTGCCTCCCTCTACCTTTTACCACTGTTTCCATGTACTACGATTTAAAGGTAACAAGAGAGGAAAAAGAAAAGACCAAAAAGGTCACGAGGATTCAGTCTACTCCAGAAAGCAAGCTCGTTCTCGTTCTATTCATGTATAATTGGGCTCCATCCCTGGAAAGTTTCTCAGAGGGGAAATTATAATTACCTTTTTGGTCCCTTCCTCCCCCTAGTAAAAACAATTTTCGTCTTAATCTCATTTCACTAGGAATATCAAGCTTAAAAAACTCATGCGGTATATCAAAATGCTCGAGAATGTTTTCCAATATCCACCAAAAGAAAATTTCTCTTCAACAATCATAATTCGCAGAAATATAGCAGTCAGTAGAACCCCTGTAAATCTGAACGTAGAGCTCGCCAAAATAGTTCTAGCCATGCATGCTTAAGTCAAGAGAGCTGGTCAGAAGACCTTAAAGAAACAGCGAAACAAATTCAAACAAAAAAATCAAGCATGAGCATTTACTCACTTGTCGAGAGCCTCTAAATATTTCTGCTTGCGTATTTCGAAATAGATCTTCATGGAGTAACGATTGTCCTCCACTTTGGTAAAACCCGAAAGGTATCTCTCTACCTCCTCCCACTGCCCATTCTGCACTTGGTCCTCAAAGTGCTTCATGTTGAAATAAAACCCCGATTCCTGCTCCAGCCTGACAGAACCCCCAACCAGATACAACAATCAATCAAAACCTTTCAAAAAAACAAATTCAGCTACGTTAAAATGCATAAACTCCTTCCCCTCATTCCTAGGTTTTACAGTCAGATGTTTTTTCCTTGTAAACATTTCGCTTAATTGGTATAAATTTCCCATTTGTTCCCTAAATAAACCATACATTTCTCAGAAGAACTAAAAGAAAAAAATCAACTTACTTGTGAACAGTTTCCTTAAACTTTTCTTCATCCAGAAATTGCAAAATCAGAATCACCAGCTCACGGCTGAGAGACGTCATGTAAGCGGTTCGGCTGTCCTCTGGGTCAGCCTATTCAACCAAAAAAAAATTAATCTAGACCTACGTAGCTCTCGCTTGCAGAGCCTTACAGCTAAAACTAGAGCTTAAATTTTCTTTAATCCTCCACTCTGAGCCGCTACAAAAAGCTCGGATCCAACGACATCGGTAAGCCGGCCTGAACAGCGACCCAAGAAGAAAGAGCGGCGAGATTTTCTATGACTCGCCTTCCAAGCAGGGGCAAAGGTTGAGTTTCAAATCTCGTGCAACTTCAAAATAGACGTGCCGTATGCATTGGGGCGAACATTTTGTCAAACACTACGTGAAAGAGGAAGGAAAAAAGGAAAGGAAGGAAAGGGTTCATAAAAGGAGCTTTCAATTCACTGGAATAAATTTATGACCAGACAAAACAACCAACTAGCCAACGTCGGTGTAAATCTGCTTATCGTATGATAACCCATTCGCCTTATATGGCTGATATGCAGGATGTGGAACTGTACTTATCTGCCGTTGCTGTCGGACGGAGAGTCGAGACGTATTCAGGCAGTCAACGGACGTGGCCGTTAAATGACGTCGTACGGATACCCGTGACTCGAGCGTTTGCGCAATAAATCTCGTTCCATTGGGAAGAGGTGAAATAGTTGGCTTTTAATGCCTCAGTTAATCAAGGTCATAGTAGGGTCACCAGGCGGGGTTAGTTGATTCTTGTTTTTCTCCTTGTTTTGTTTGTACTAGGTGGGATCAAGGAATATTGGTGGCAATTGCATCTCCTGGCTAAAAACAAAACATCACCTACTACTAGGTACGTGCGTTGGGGGGAAGAATCAGGCGTAGACCTTAATGAGAGGGGAAATGAGAAAACACCCAAGGTTTAGGCATTTGGATAAACAATTGATTTAGATATTTAATGTTGTTGTAAATGTGAAAATGAATGAAATGCTTGTGTATTGAAATTTGATTATGATAGAAGAGAATATATAGTGATGGAAAGGGGGAGGGAAAATATTTTTTTAGTTTGTGATACAAGTCATATGTTTTTGGTTTACATATGGTGATACAAAAATGAGACTACATTATATTCTTTAAGAGAGGCACCTAACTATGTTACAAATGATGCATGCATACCTTACCTTCTCATGGCATTTAAACTTGTGACCTCTTTTTCAATAGTACAACTCCTCCATCATAAGGCCAACTTACACGTACACTAGGATTTAGTCCTAAATCATATAAACCAAAAACACAAAATCAAATCTAATAGAATTAAGCAACCATGGTTACGCTAGGCAAAGTAGGATCATTATCATCTGGTGCATTTGATATCACTTAACACATGTAACATAATATTCATGTACATCAATGCATAAAGCTATCCTCATGCCTTCATTTACGGTTATCGTGTCTACTGTGCATCACTACTTGTGTACACATTGTGACCTTACATAACAATGATAATTGGGTGTCCATTCCATCAAATTTGGCATGGCAATTATTTGGGCGCCATCAATTATGATGTTGGGAAATTACACTCACATAGACTTCACCCTTACTGGGCTCATTTTAAACCATTGAACTTCCCCAACAGACCAAGGGCCCATTGACAAGAAATATAATTCTTTTATTATCATGAATGGAAACATTATTATAAAAATGTCGAAATCTTATTCATTGTGATATTAGAATCTTAGAACTCATTGTCAAATAATTATCAATGATTTAGTTGTTTAATTATTTGTGAAACTTGAAATTTAGAATATGTCAAATGATTATAGTTGGCTTGAGCTTTGATTGTAAAACTCATTGGTTCACTTTTGTGAGTGCAGTGGTGATCTCTAGGAGTATGAAACTAAATTGATGTTCATACAACTTGTGATTTACTTATACGATCTAGTCAAATTCTTATAACTAAACTTGTTTAACTTTATGCAAGTGTTATGAATTGTAAGGATCATATAATATTTGCAAGCACTTTTGGATTTTTTTAAATTGTGAGGCTTATGTTCTCCATTAGCAAAGTCCTACATAGATTAATTTAACAAATTGTAATAAGGAATGAGAATTATAGAGTAAAAGTATGAAATTGTGTCACACTTTAGTCTAAACAAGAGGATTTGACTTGAATGAATCTAAACTAGAACAATTTCAACTAGAACGTTTTTGGTTGAACCCACACGACAACACTATAGTGGCTGCGTGGTAGGGTTTTCAGTTGAAATGGTTTTAATTGGACTCATTCTAGGTAAAGACCCTCCATTATATAATTTTTTGAAGAGCCTTCAACCCCTCATTTTGTACTAATATTTTTGAAGTCAATCGGTGAGGGGCTAGGGAGATTCAACTAAGATTTCATAAGTAAGAGTTTTTTTTTATGTTTTTCAATTATATTTTGACAAATGGTTTTTTATAGTTTTTAGAGTTTTTAATTAGATGTGTACATATATACATACATTTACAGAAACTCTAAACACATGCATATATATTCACAAAAATGCATGTATACACATACACATACATACATACATACACAAACCCATACATATATATACATATACATAGACACGTACATACATATAGATGTACGTGTATGTGTATGTGTATGTGTATGTGTATGTGTATGTGTATGTGTATGTGTATGGGTATGTGTAAGGGTATGTGTATGTGCATGTGTGTGTGTGTGTGTACATGTGTGTGAGTGTGTGCACATGAGTGTGTGTATGTGTGTGTGCATGCATATGCGTTTGTGTATATGTATGTGCATATATAAATGTATGCATGTATTTATATACGTGTGTGTATGTATGTGTATATATGAAAAGATGAAAAATAATCTAATTTTTCTATTTACCTATTTACCTATCCTTCTTACTATGTTAGAGAAACTTTCTTTTCTACCTCAACTCTTTGTGGTCTAATTCAACATAGATTTTTCATCACACGATGCAAATTAACTCATAATCAATAATATCTCTACAATTTGGTACCTTGAAACCTCATAACAACCAAATGCATACTACATTGATTCATGAAATGTGTGAAACAAATGTATATGTATATGTGTGTGTGTGTGTTAGATAATTGAGAGTGGGGGTGAATCAATTATATCCAGTCATCCTATAGGCCTTTCAAATACTCTAGTACTAATTCAAACTTCTTAAACTTCAATAACAATAACTTGGTGATCTCATTCAACTTCACAATTCGTACTTGTAATCAATTTACTTCAAACTATTATTTCACTGTTCATAGCTTTGCTGAGTATCAGAGATATAACTTAGCTTTTACCTAGCTTTACCAAGTTGCAATATTAAGTAAATAACATGAAAATTAATTTGAAATAGAAAAGAAATCACACTTTTGACACCATGATTTTACGTGGAAACCATATAAATGGAAAAACCACCTAGGACTGACAACCCAAATAATTTCACTCTTCTAAAATGAGTTCTGCTAGGAGCCAACCATGTTAAAGGTTACATACACATTTTAGTGTGACCTAATTAGAGGGCTTTAACATAAAGATCATCTAGACCTTATCTCTCCTTGATCTAGTGTAAAGAGTGACAAGCCCTAAAGGACTTACAAACATCACTAATTGATGTTACCATATAGGATTTCATAGACTTGTTAGGTCCACTCGGTTAAGAGATTTTTTTGCTACAATGGTAAGAAAGTAATAGTCAAATAATTTGTTAGGGATAGTACTATCGTACTTGTTCATATTTGTGTTTTGCTATGTCTTCTTCCTTCTTTGATCTCCTTCTGGTTGATTCACTTCTTCACACTTTCACTTTGCACTAACTCTACTTGATCTTCCTTCTGCTCTACTCAGTTCACCTCGCTTCATCTTCTTTGTCAATAATTCACATCCATTCAGTATTTAACCAGTAACCAAAAACTTTTATGATTATCACCTTAAATAGTAATCTTCCACCTTCTAGAATCCTCTAGATTTTGTTGCTTAACCGTGATCATAGATCTCATATTCAATTTATATAGTCACTTAGAAAATATAACTTGTATTGAACTTTGTGCTCATCCTTATCTTGCTTCAATATCCATCACGCGATCTCCATTACATTTTTCTAGTCATAGATCTTGTAACTAACTTTGACTAGCCTTTGAACTTCTCAAAGATTAGTTATTTTCATCATAAGTTAGCCTAAGATCTCATCTTTCTTAACTTGTTCTCCCACTTCATGCTTGGTGAACATTACATTTCACTCGGGTAATACCTCACTCGGTCAATGCTAGAATTAATTAGTTAAGATTGAACTTTAGCTTCGCTTTTCCAACTACTCAATGACAACTGTAGTCACTCAATGAATATTATATTCCTTCTTTCACCTTGTTACTCGATGTAGCTTGTATAGCTCAATGAAGACATAAACTTCATTATTACATTACATGATTATAAAATAATCAAATCAATATTACATTATCACATTCCAACTCATTCAAGTGCCCATTGAATACCAATACTTATCAACTTTGTCATCATCATACTCTCTTCAAATCATCTTCATCAATCAAATGATAAGGCATTCTACTGAATTAGCATAATGTCTAACCAAGACTTGACATCAATGACAACATAACAACTAATATGACTCTTTCGTATACTAAAATATATATTATGAAACATAATATACATTAAAAAAAATTAGAGAACATATTATATATTAAAAATATATAGATTATAAAGTTTTTTGTTAATGTCTACTTTTCTCACTCACAATTTAGTTTAAACTCATAAAAAAATTTAATATTTTAGTTTTAATGTTGTGTTTATGTTAACTTTATATATTATTATGAGCTTGTGATGATTATTATAAAAAAATACTAATATTACACTTATACAAACATTGAATTGTAAAATACCCTAAACTAACTTTTATCAGCAATTGCATGAGTTGCTTTTTCAAGAACATTGATATGCATATTGCCACTCAACAAGACTACCAAATGCATGGGTCTTCTATCTAATCTTGGGATGTGCAGCCAATAACAAGTCATTTATGCATGCCTAAGACTGTAACATCCATATGAATCTAAAACCTTAAAGTATATTATATTGCATGGTGCACATCCTAAGAAAACATACAAGCTTACAATTGGTTGATAAATTGTCACATGATATGCCCTCAAATGTGTTTTTATTAAAAACTAATAGTCAATTTAAAATTTATATAATTTTATTTGTATTAATTCTTAAAATTAGTTACTATTTTGGAGTGCTAATTTTTTCTCCATAGATAATGTGTAGTGAGGATGCTTGGAAACCGATGGTAAGGTTTAATTAGACCTGTAACTTTTGTTCTTTGCTAAGGGAACAAAAATCTATGATGGGCTTGTGATTATTATTATAAAAAAATGATAATGTTACACTTATACAAACCTTGAATTTTAATATACAATAAACTAACTTTAATATAAAAAAAATTGCATGAGTTACCTTTGCAAGAACACCAATATGCATATTATCACTCGACAAGACTATCAAATGCATGGGCATTCTATCTAATCTTGGGATGTGCAACCAATAACAAGTCATTTATGCATGCCTAAGATTGCAACATCCATATGAATCTAAAACCTCAAAGTATATTATATTGCATGGTGCACATCCTGAGAAAAGATACAAGCTTACAATTGGCTGATAAATTGTCACATGATATGCCCTCAAATGTGTTTTTATTGCCTCTAAAACTTTCCCAATGTAAGACCTCTTCCAAATCCTCCTCCTCCTCCCCTTTTTTCTCCTTTTTCTCTCCCCCTTCTGCTTCCATTTCTTTTCTTCCTTCCTTTCATCCTCCACCTTTTTGTTCCTTTCCTTCTACTTCTTTTTCTTCTCCTTCTCCTTCTCTTATTTCTTCTTCGTTCTCTCCTTCTTCCCCTTCTTCCTAGATCCTCTTTATTCTTCCCCTTCTCCTTTTTCATATTCCTTCTTTCTCCTTTTTCTTTGTCTTCCTCTTCCTTCTCTTCCTACTCTTCTTCTTATTCTATTTCCTCTTTCTCTTAGCATTATGTTTTTTATATCTTCCATTTGTAGGAAAATGTCTTAGCATTTAAGAAAAGTATTGAATACAACTTAATATAATCCTATCATTTTATGTTACTTTTAAAATCCTATATATAAGTCAAAAATAAATTATTCTATTTAAGAATTATAAAATCAAACAAATAAAATAATAAAATAATATTATAAATTGACTTCAACTTTTTTAAATTAAAAATATTCACAGAATTTCCCATATGGTACTTCTTGATAATTCCAATATATATAATTGTATTTAAAAATGGTAGAATTTAAAATCTATTAATAGTTACATTCTTGAAATATTACAAGCAATTATTACTAAAATTTATAATACAATTTATAAAATAGTTATTATAATGCAATTATATGAGTGACTTTTAAAATAAAATAAAACATATGAATATAGATTTTGTGGGGATTCATTATGAGGGGAATATGACAAATCTAAAATGGTTATAAAGGATTCTATTTTCGTGGAGAGAATGAGAAATTGAAATCTTTAACTTTTCTATTTAACTTTGTATAGAGAACGGAAAAGCTTTGTCCAATTATAAACAGATAAAAATCTTCTTTGTCTAAAACTAACACATACAAAAAAATTTAAAAATAGGAATATAATTTAAATATTCAAATGTTTATCTTAAAACGTAATTTAATAAAGTAAACCATAACTCAAATTGAAGTGATTTTTTACATAACCCTTATCTTCAACACAAATTATAATCATAAATTTTAGAACTAAATGCTAACTTAAATTGAACTCTGAATACAAATCCAACTTATCTCTAACCATAACCAACACTAAATTCTAATTTACATTTTCTTGAATTATAAGATTTTAACTTTTATTAAACCTCAACGAAGATTGAAAAGTAACTTCTGACATTGCATTAATTGAATCATAACCATACTCAATCCTTAACCTTAATTTATCCCCAACCCTAAATATAATATTTCTCTTAAAATCTAATTAAACTTTCAACATAGACAAAGATACAATCTAGCTCTACCAAAAAAAATTAATCTCAGACTAAACAAACTTTGTCTTAACCCCAAACTTATTTAATTGTAAGCACATTTCAAACAAATTCATACAACTATAACTCTTACAATAAGTAGTGGAATCTATTATCCCGTTCACAATTTCCATCATTATAACTCTTTCTAAATATACAATATTACATTCTAATTTACTTTTACTAATGTGAACTCTATTTGGAATTTGTATTCTTTGTATTGCAATGCTTTGTTCAAGTTCAAGTTTATTATTATCATGAAGGTACATTTTACAAAACTAGTAATGAGTAGAATGTAATGATATCAATATTAGATAACAAAAGTTATTACCTTTAATCTTAAATTTAATTGTCACTTTCATATAAGAATATTTCTAGTTAATATTTGTCAAATAATTATGACAGAATGTTTATGTTCACATGTTTAGACCTAAATTAGTTCAAGCTAAAATAATATAATTTTAAATAAATAAAATAGCTTTAATTAAATTTATCTTTATTTTTAAAAATAATTATATTTAATATATTTATGCTAAATTTATTTTAATTATAATATTCTTAACATGAATTCTAATTTTATTATTTATTAAGAAATCAAGAAAAGGAAATTATAAGAAAATGTATTTGAAATCTCGTAAATTATTCCATCTCAAGTGGAAATTTCTCATTATTTAAAAAACTATATACTTTACATTCCTTAATAGATGTAGTAATCACTTGATTACCAAAATTATTAAGCCTCATACTTATTTATTCTAAACTCTAACACATATAAAATAAGCATTTAAACACTCCAAAAATAATTTTATCTTTTAATGAAGTTTTTTTTAAAACTAAAAAGTGAAAAGTAACAGGATAAACAATACCATTACAAAATTTCCATATAGCAAAAGAGCTAACTATCGAATTTGACTCTTTTGAACCACAAAGAAAGCAAGTGAAAGAAGTTCTCGATGTTTTCTTCACGTCTTGATAAGAAAGATGCTACACAAGAATGTTAATGAAGCACAAATATTTGAAGTTGTGTGAGATTCAATTTTTTTAGAGGGAATTTTTACTTCATTTACTTTCATTTGGATGCCCTCCTTGTCACAACCCATTTTCTCACACCTGAATAAAACATTATCCTTATTTCTATTTGGATTTTTTTTTTTTTTGTTAACTCCAAATGGAAATGAGAATTTAGTATTTATCTTGTGATCTTAATAAAAATAATTTGAGATCGTTACCTAAGAAGGGGGGAGGTATTTTTCCTATATGTTTTCTTATGGTCTAATTTTTCACCTAGCAAAATTTTGTCATAATCTTGAGAAAATCAAGTAGAAATTGCTTTCACAATTGCTTAGGGTTTTTGAGATTTTGTTTTCCCTCATAAAAAACCCTAGGGCAATTGTCTTGTTTTCATTTTGATTGAATTTCATTAGAAATTGATGTGCAAATATTAAATAGGGGTAAATGATAAAAACCTTGCTTATGCAATTATATCCCTAAGTATTTTGACATATTGCCACATTATATTTCATGCTCCTTTTATTTCTTAAATTGTGATGTTGTGAATGCCTTTTAATTGCAACATCACTTTGTTTTGATCACTAACCTTGTTCAAGGATGTGAGGGTGCCAAACTATTCACCATTAGTTCATCGCGACATCAGAGCGGTTAGTACTAGCATGCAAGTTTGAGTTGTGAAGTAGCAATATAATGGAAAGTGCATGATCACAGATCAATGCAAGCTTCAAGAAATTCAAGTCGAGATGTTGCAAAAGATATAAACAATTAAGTTCTACAATTATCGCAAGATCACAGACTAATTATAAGATAAAGGTTTTTAAGTTGAGATGGTGCGAATAGAAGGAATCAGTCAATAGGATGGTTATCACAACATCTCAAGTGGTCAGATAGATTAGTTAGTCTAAGTCAGAAGGATTGAAAAAGACAACAGTGGTTAAGTTTTAAGACTAGCACATGCTCATAGGTGGTTAAAAGAAACCTTAGGTTAAGGTGGTGAGGTTGCGAAAGCTTGTAATCACACCTTCACGGGGTTAAGGAAAGAGTTAAGTATTTTGGATGCAATGTTGCAATAACATGAAAAGGTTAATATTAAGTGGATATCACACTATTGTAGGTCAGTTGGCATTGAAGGGTTTTTAGGTCACGATGTTGTGATACAAAGAAATGGTTAAACTCAAATGGTCATCACAAGATCGCAAGAGGTTGAATAGTTAAGAGAGTTTAAGTTGCAAAGCAATGACAATGTAGAAGACAGTTAAGCTAATAGTTGATTGCAACATCGTAAGGGTAAGATGAAAGCTGATGTTTTGAGTTTTGAAGCCGTGAAAAGTATTTGGCAGTCAGAAGAAATGCTCATTGCTCTTTTGCAAGGGTTTAAGATACAATGACATTTTCAGTTGCGAATGTGAAAAAAGTGAATAGGCAATTAAGATCTGAGCAGTCGCAATATTGCAAAGAGTTAAGGTCAACCTCTAGTTAGAGTAGCAAAGTGGTAGAAGCTTATAATCAGACCATCGCAAGGTTTGACTGTGAGTTAATTTTTAAAGTTGCGAGCTTGCAAGATGAATTCAAAATAGTTAAAGTTAAAAACTAGTGCAAGATCACAGGGTATTAATCACAGTTAAGGTGAAGGGTTGTGAAGTTGCAAAAAGAAGTGACAATCAAACAAAGTAGCAATCGCTCTTTCAAAAGCTACGGTTAAGAAATGAAGTTGTGAGCTTGCAAACAAAGTAAGTGTTATAGTTAAAGGTAACCATCACATCTTTGCATGGTTTTATTTGTTTTTAGTATTTTAAGCCGTGAAGTGGCGAAGAACTGTTTATCACACTTTCACAAGATTTCAAAGATAGTTAGAATGTTAAGTCGTGATGTTCCGAGATGTAGTACCAGTTAAAGAAAAGGTAAGTGCAACATCACATGATTAGAGAAAGCATCATGTTTGGTAGTTGTAAAGAGGTGACAAGGTAAATACATGAAGCATCACATCGTCGCAAGCATGAAAGATGTTAAGTTCCAAACCACGGTGGAGATATGAAGTAATGAATAAAGAAGTCATCGCCAAATCACAACAGTCAAAAAGATAAAGTGAAATGAAGTTGTGAAGGAGAAAACAAAGGGAATCGCAATGTCATAAGCCAGATTTAGTAGTTAAAGAAAAGAGGTGTGAGGTTACAAAATAGTAAAGATAACCTTATTCACTTGGTCACAACTGGAGATAAGAAAAGAAAGAAAACCTTGGTGAAGCAGCGATAAAGAGGTAATCACATCATCATAGCTTGCAATTTTAAAACATAAAAGTAATTTTTAATGACCATGTCTAAGCTGGATAAAAAGAGTATGAGTTGGAAGTACAAAATATGAAAAAGTGAAGATTTTGCCAGCTTTTTGAAGATTGATAGGTTTTGACATGTGCTAAGTCTAAATGCCATTAATGACACGCTCCTATTGCGTAGATAGATAAATTTTGAAAGATATGAAGATTTTCATTACCAGTTGCATAATTGTTTGAGTTTTTTGAGAAAAAATTGAGTTGCAGAGTGATTTTCAGTGATTATCCAACATATAACATTTAGATTTGATTGAATTACTTGGAGAAATGGCTCAAAAAGAAGGATAATTAATTATACATGCCGTGATTGAAGAATCTACATCTCAAGAAAAAAGCCCTAGCTCATTTATTAAAGAATGGATGCATATTCTACCTAGTTCTACAAATGCACAATCTACAAATGACCATGCCTTCATAGATCTATATGCATTTTGTAAAAATGTAGAAGTTCCAGATAGGAACAAATATGAATTGTTCTAGTTCTTCTATAAGAATAGAGCAGAGAAAGTCCCATCTGCAACCGTTGGGTTAGGAATTTGAGTAAGTTGATTATGCTAGAGGTATTTGTGGATGTTGATCTGGTAAAGGATCTGATAAAGTGTTATAATCTAGTCAACAAGTCATTCCAAAGGAAGGATAGAAGCATCTTCCTAGCCCTAGATAAAGAAACATTTATTGAAGCATTTGATTTGGGAGGCCCAATGACATTGCTTATTGACATAAATGACCTAACTAAGAATTTCAAAAGCCATAAGAGATTTTATATGGGTAGTGAAATCACAAGGTCCAAAAAGGAAAAGGGAGAGATTCCAAAGAAGAAGGAAGTAGAACAATTCGTGCCTCTTGCATTCTTTTAGAGGTATTTCTAGAATACTATCTTTGGTCTCAACAAAGTCCTAGGTTCAGATGGAACTATTGTGGTTTCACAACGCACACCCCATTTCCCCTAGAAATGGGGACCCCCTAGTAATTGTTTTATTTTTCTAGACCCCTAGTCTAGGACCTGAGTCATTTTGGAACTCCACCTAGAGTTTGGGTCAAGCCTTAGTCCTTTAACTGAGAAACCCTAATGTCAAAATAAAGACAAAGTGAGTGATAGGGTAAATTTTGTGCTAAAAGGTGCATTAGCACACCTATCCAAGGTGCACAAGTGTACTATATGTGCAAGTGCCTATTTTTCTCCTTTGGAGATGTGCACTTGCACACCTTGAAATGGTGTGCACTATCTTGAGCCTATAACAGCTCAAGACCCCCCCCCTCTTCATTATTTCCTTTGCACTCCTTGATACCACACATCCGCACATCTCAAGGTGCACTTCCACCTACAAGAACACACACACACACAAGGGTATAGACACTAAAAAGGTGTGCATGTGCACACCTCACCAAGGTGCACACATGCACACGCTTATTTGCAACACAAATCCTAAAACAAGGGCTAAAAATCCTAAGTCAAAGGTGTACATATGCACACCTTTGAATCACAAAATCTGAGACTCCTAAGATAATGGTGTGCAGATGCACACCTTGTCAAGGTGTGCATCTATGCACCATTGTTTTAACACTAGACAAACCTAAGACTAAGTAAGGGTGCACACATGCGCACCCCATCAAGGTGTGCATGTGTGCACCCTTAGTAAAATAAACTACTTTGTCTCCCTTTGCACATGGAAGAAGCATGTGCACAATAGCATGCATGCGCATGTGCACACTCTATATGGGTGCATAGGTGCACAATTGCAAACAAAATGATCATCTAAGAGTCATTAAGCACACCTAGCACATCTATCAAGGTGTGAAAGGTGTGCTAAATTGCTTTCCAGAGCTATTAAGGGGGGTTTTAAGTAGTTTTATTAGGTGTTGGTGTTCTGGGTTTGATTTTTTGGAAATTAGGTTTGTTTAGGGTTTAATTTTCACTTCTTTGGACTAATGATTTTCTATTTTGTGCAGATAAAATAGCTTCCTAATCATCCTCACTTGCTAAAAAGATTGCTCCAAAACCTGTTGTCTTCAAGTTTCAAGTGCACTAAAGAAATTGCATTTTCAGGATGGACATTCAAAGATCAGAGATACTAAGTTGGGACACATAGAATAGAAAAAATTCCTTGTACTCTACAATAAGCCTAAAGAGAGGTCCTTGATGGTGTTGAGACTTATCAGATCAAGGTTGGTGAATGTCACATCACATCCTACATTCATGCAGTCTTTTGAGCTCATTAGGACTCTGGCTGAAAACTATGTGTCCGAAGAAAGAGTTGTCAAAAGTTTCATAGGGGAGATAGTCCTAGACCTTAGACCTATGAATATTGACAAAGTATTCCATATCCCTAGAGCTGATTAGTATGTGAAGATAATGTTGGAATGTTCAAATAGAAAGAGTGCTTCTGAGGGGGGCGGGGGGGTGAATCAGAAGTACCTAGTTTTTATCCTTTTAAACCTTCATTAATCACATAATTGAAAGTAAAGTACATGCATGTAAACATGTAAACAAGCATGAAATGAAAGTATGCATCAACACATGACACAAGTGATTAGGTAACCTAGGGACCCTCTAGGAATAAGAAGGTAAAACTGGGGTGGGGATGACACCCACAAAAATTATTGCAGCAATATGTTCAACCACTTTTGATGGTCTGCCCTATTAAAGGCTTTACACTATGTCAATAGTGACCTAGTTAGAGGATTTACAAACACTTTACATGAAGTATCACCCTCTTAAAGGATTTACAATAGGTTGTTAAACCCACCTAATACATAGGTTTTTTTCATCACCTTCTCTAAGGGTTTTCCTACCTAGCTGTTAAGCTAACATATCACTATAGGATTTCAACATCTAATACAATGGTGAGAAAGTATTAAAACATTTGACTTGATAGAGTACAATCCTCAATTGTTGGGTACAAGTAATAGATCCATTCTTCCTATTTTGATCCTTGCTTGATCTGATTTTTGTATGTGTCCCCTGTTATGTTTTGATTAACTAGATATGAGACTGCTGCACTATTACTCTAAGTGTTTCCTTCTTCACACTAAAATTTTGCTATAATCTCCCCATACACTATTCTCTACCTCTCACTTAATGGAGTTTTTGACCTCCTTTTAAAGATTGTGAAGACTTAGGATTAGGTATGGATCTACGATTCACATTGAATCTCAAATTCTCGCTCATACCTTGCATTTTTCTCATTGGTTGCATGTCTTCTCCATTTTTTTGATTGGCTACATGAAAATTTCATAGGGAATGTAAATGATTCATCCTTATCCTTTTTCTTTTTTGAAATGTCTCTATGTCAGCTCCAAAAACAAGTTTACATTTGAGTTTGTGAGGGCACAAACTGATATGTTGATTCTATGTTACTCGACACATACTGGACTGTTGGTGCTCAACACATACTATCCTAAATTGCTTTACACCTATTACACTCTGTGTTGCTTAGCACATACATGATTCTAGCTCATTCAACATATACTGTATTCTGGCTTGCTCGGCATCAACTGTGACTCGACACTTATTTATCACTCGGCACTTATATACTGCTCGACACCTAAAGTCACTCGGCACCTGTTGAAATACTAACTTGGCACACACTGTGGCTCAACATAGATGGTGTATTCGACTTCAATACAAAAAATGCTTAAGTGTGTTAACACTCAAATGTCAAAACTATCTAAGGGCTTAACAATCTTCCCCTTTGACATGAGTGTCAAAAACACTTAACTAGACATTGTTAATCTATCCCTATGAGTACCTTATCCACAAAATTTCAAAATTGTTCAGAATTATATCAGAATACCTTAATTCCCCCTAAGCTAATTTGTGCCTTGTCATTTTTTCAATCAAAATTCTGTGTTGAATGTGCCTGATGCTCTCTATCCTTTCTCCTATTCTTATTCCGTATTTCAGATCTGGTTTCCACATGCTTGTCAAAATTTTGCATCTACCCCTCACTTTGTCTTATTTCTTGTCCCTTTTTGGCTACCTACAAACTTTCCACTTTATTCCCAAAATGAATGAAAGAATGTAATCAAAATTATCAAAATTTGGTATTTCTCCATTATCTTAATATATTTGCATTTATACATATCTCCTCCTAATGTATATATATATATATATATATATATATATATATCCCCCTTTTATGACATTGATGTCAAAGGGTTCTAAGGAGTAATACCATACTTAGCCAAAAATGTACTATTTACCTCTAGGAGTATCTTTAGAGCTGCATCCCAATTTTCCAATGCAATGTTTGGTGACTTGTGTTGGATGGTAGTCTCTGCAGCAAGGTGTACAAGTCCATCTAGGGTAGAAAGATTTAGATCTTTCTTTAGGATTGTTTCTACGTATGATTGCTCCTTGTGGAGGACCTCTAAATGTGGGGTTATGGAGGACTGGATTTGCATCAATTTTTCCTTTATGTTTGCCTCCTCTGTTGTTAACATAGCTAATTCCTTTGTGTGTGAAGCGTTTGTGCAAAATGCTTCTCACTTTGAGCTAGATTTGTTGGAAGTTGCATGCTAGAAATCTTGAGATTTCTTTCCAAGCTCATTATTCTGTGGCTAGTCTCTTGTGTGAAGTTGGAAAAATCACACAGTTTGGTGTATAATGAGAAAGTGTTCCCAAGTACAATTTTCACTCTTTCTAGTTTCTTAGCCAATTCAACTTGTGCTAATGCTATGTCATTTGATATTTTCTCATTTACTTTGCCTTGGAATTTTCTTTCTAACCATTCCATTAATTTTACATTTCTATCATGGTCTTCATTAGTCACCTGGTCAACTATATCTGATAGTTATTCTACTATAGGCCTTGTTTCATCTGGTGACTACAAGCTGAAGGCATCCATGATGATGCCCTTTATCTCATTCAGTGCTTGCCTATACTTGTATTCTCTTCTCAATACTTCTTGTCTCTTTCTCCTATCCAGTGCACCTTGTATTTCATTTATATTTTCTATGGTGAAGGTGTTGGATTCATAGGAGGGAATGATGATCTCTTCATCAAGTTAAGGATCTCCATGGTGAAGTATCTTGGCTACCTTTCTAGAGCTTGAGCCTGGTGTCTGGATTAAAAATTACTCCTCATCTCTTGTCTCTTCCTTCTTTTCTTTTAATTTCCCTATATCACTTACAATTACTCGGGTTGAACCTGTTAACTATTCTTGTTTTCCTGTATCTTCCCCTATTGCTACACTCGGCATTTGAAGTGCATTACTTACTGCTTTTGGTGGAGATGGTGGTGGAAGTAGTAAGAGTTTAGTAGTAGTGTATGTAAAAGGTTGTTCCTTTGGCTTCACCTTTTCTCTTTGAGGTGCTGCTACTACTCTTCCGAGTTCATCTACACTCACCAATATAGGGCTTGTACACAACTCTTCCTGTAGAGTAGATTGGTGAAGGATCTTTGAGAGATCCTCTGTGATTAAAGGATTGATGTTTTGACATGAAGTGTCAATAACATCCTTTATTTTTATGATCTCTGCAGGTGTGATAGTGGCATGAGGAGGGCTAGGAGGTGGTATTTGTGTGTCTTGCACACTTTGTTCTTCCTATCCATCTAATGCCTTTTCCTCTCCTTTAGCTGTATTCTCCTCTTCTTCCTTTGTATTTGCTTCCTTTTCTATTCTTCCTTCCTCACCTTTCTTCTCCTCTTTCTTTCTTGTCTCTTTTTCTTCTCTTCTCTTTGAGTTGGCCTCAGCCTTGTATCCTCATCAAATACATCATCAATTGACTTGTATATTGACTTCCACAATTTTGTGGATTTATTTACAACATCCTCTATCTAATTTTGGAGAATGCAAAATGCTCTATTTTTAGGAGAAAATTTGCTATTATGCCTTTTATTTTCCTTAGCTATTTGACCTTTAGTCAGGTCTGGCAGTATTCTAGCTAGGGTTGATTCTCTTATTTCCTTTTCCATTTGCAAACAAAAATGCCACTTATCTGCAACTATCTTGTATAGCTCCTTGGACAATGTACTATCTAACTCTAGAGGTGTGTGTTTGTATTCTACCATCATTGCATACACTGATTCCTCTATTTTATTTTGCTCTTCTTTATTGAGCTTATTAAACTCTATAGTCTTTAAACCATTCAAGTTTTATTTTCTAATATTTACACAACTTGTCAATGGCCGACTTTGTGGGATGACTTATCACTTTAAACTGGCTGATATCATCTGACTCTGTTCTTTCTTCATTTGAATCTAGCTAGGCAACATATTTTCTTCTCTTCCTTGGTTCTTCACTAGTTTGCTTTGTGCCTTTCTTCTTCTCTTTGGCTTCATCTTTTGCCTTTTGAGTTGTAGCCCTGGTGGTAGCCCTTATAGTAGGCTTCTTTACTTTGAATTCAATGGGCTTTGTCCCCTTCTTTGCCTTGGGCTGAGGTGCAGGCTGAGTTTTGGCTTTCCTTTTGGTGGCTTTGACTTTAGTGGGTGCTTCCTCAACACCTTCTTCTTTGTCCTCTTCTAGGCCCTATGTCAATTCTTCTAGCTCTTGCCCTTGCTCACTTTCTTCCTCATTGTCACCTTCTGCTTCTTCTACTTCTTCTTCACCTGCCTCACCTTCAATATCTGCCCCAAATGTCTTCTTTATTTTTCTTATCATTTTATCTTTCTTCTTCACTACAGAGATTGTCTTGAAATTTGTTACCACCCTGGATTTGACAATATCATAAGTTCCAAAATGAGGAGCATGCTTGTCAATTTCTTTTGCAAGTAAAGCAGTGATTGCAATTGAAGCCTGGTCTACATCAAGCTCATATCCAAGTGGCCTAAGCCATCTTACTCTAGGTATCACTATTTGGATGTAGGTGTAATCTATGTCAACCAAGAAACAAATATTATTTACATGTTTCTCAACTAGTGATACTGGTATCCTCATCCTTTGTTTCATGGACTTCTTGAAGTCCTCAAAGTAGCTTGTCATCTGAGCATCAAAATTTTCTCCCATTTGCTTAATAAACTCATTAACTTGTGTAACAATGGTCTTGTTAGATCCCATCTTACCTTTCCAAGTGAAGGAAATTCTTTCATGACATAGAAAAATATGCATACCAATACTGATCCAAATTTTCATTGAGCTCCTTTAGATTTCCTTATGGCTCCGAAATTTTCATTGATTTGTTGTAGCATGAGCTCTGCTAGATCATATATGTGGTCCTTCTTCACAAGTTTATATGCAACATCTACTGCTATGCGTGGTATGATGTTCAATCTACTTGATTGATATAATTTATGAGATATGACTTTGACAACGAAATCAAGTAGGGGATCAGTGATGGTATCTATGGTCATTCCCCTGTTGTTCCATTTGGCACTATTGTTTTTCTCTATGGCCTCCTTTTTGTCACTTCTCAAGGTCTTAGGCCGATCTAAGGTTGGAAATCCAGTAACCCTATGAACGATTGTCTTTGTGATCTTCATTGGCCCTGTTTCTAACCAAAATGATCCATCATGAATTCGGCTTAACACTATACAAATCCATTCAGTCTTAAATACAATGGGGAGAACTAGGGCTTTAGTTAAACCCTTCTTCTCAACAATTTGAAACTCGTCCTTCAATATACCCTTGTCATACAGTTTATCAAAGACATTGAAAATTTCTAGGTCACCTATGGTTCCAATTTTATAGTTATAACATTTTCTAACATCTTGGACCATTACAACTTTGTCTAGAATGACTAACAAAGCACTAGCTAGGTCATTTTTATAAGCAACTTCAGGTATTGGCCTAAATTTAGGTTGTTTAACCTCATTGCTAAGAAATTGAATCTCATGATCATCTTTTCCCTTTGTGGTTTTAGACCCAGATGCCATCTTGACCAAACTAGGGTTTAATATTAAATAAACTTTCAAATACTGCGTAGCTCAACACTTGATGAAATACCTTTGAATCGAAGAGTTCGAGTTGAATTATTGTTGGGATCGGTGCAAATCATTGTTGAATCATTGTTTGGTTGCCTCTTCGCTCTTCTCATTTTTGCTTTGTGTTCGAATGGCTTGAAAATGAGTGATTTTCAACATTATTAGGTCCAAAACCTAGCATTTATTGCATAGTGCTTATGGTTGTATACTCGAAACTTAAAGGTTTCAATATAACTCGGCTCCCATTATAATTCATTTACTTGGCTTCCACTAACATATCTCATTTGGCATCAACTAGACTTTCCAACTTGACATATACTGGAGTCTCACTCAGCATCCAAGGGTAGCTCAACATCTTCTATAAAAATTTAATTTTTAACTTGACATCTTTTCTCATGCAGATTTCTTCTTGGCAACACTTATTTGTTCTCTTGGGCTGATGTATGATATATCTTTATATATATCAGTCCCATGTACCTGTCTTGTGCTTAATTGGATGAAGTGCGATCACTTAACCTCTTGGGTGAAGTGATCCCTCTATTGGATGTACTTGATCCATCTCTTCTTTTCCATGTCTTTTTCATTTCTATTCTGATGTGTTCCACATCAACTTTTTCTTTACCCTTGTTGACTTCTGACTTGGGTGCTTTAGCCTTTGTTGGACAGTTCCTGCTAACATGTCCTATCTTCAAGCAACTAAAACATGTGGTTTGGCTTAACCATCTATTGTAATTTCCCTTGAAGTGTGTTCTTGTGCAGTTCTGAGTGACATGACCATATTCTTGACAGTAGTGACAACTTTTCCTAGTGTTGTAATCCCAATTGTAGTGGTGTGCATAGTTGTTTCTCCTTGCAGGCTGATTGGTTGTCCACATAGGCTTTGATATGCACTCAAAAGATCTATGTCCATACTTTTTGTAGTTGTAGCAGTGACCTTCAAATCTTGGTGTCCTCATGGTTTTGGTTCTGTAGCCTTGTGTTGAGTGTCCTTGCATGTTACACTTGTGACAATAACCTTTATTTTTGGATGTGTCCTATTGGTTGGTCTTTCTACTCCTGCAAACATTAGTAGTGTGCCCCTTTTTATTACAAAAAATGACAAGTGAGTTTAGTGTTCTTACCTTTGTTGTTCCTTTCTTCTGCAATCTTGGATGATTCTCCTTGTTTAGTGTTGGTGTAACCAAGTCTTGAAGTATCATTACTAGCCTTTGGTGATTTTAGTAATTGTTCAAAGTACTTGATAGCCTCATTTGGTTTGTTGTAGCTTTTTTCTATCTCCTTTTCTCTCTTCAATTTATTCTAAAATTGTTCATTTTGAATTTTTAGGGTAGAGATCTCAATGTCCTTCATGTTTAGCTCATGATGAGCATTCATCATTTGGCTTAAGGTGTCTAGCTACATATTTGAGATCTTTTCAAACTCAATTGTCTTCTCCTCCAGTCTATTGGTGAGATTCATCTTGTCATCTTCAAGCATGGCTCTATCCTCAATTTCTCTCTTCTTTTGTTTAGTTATTTCACATAACATTATGGTTTGTGATTCTTGTTCCATTTTGAGGGATCTTATCTCTTCTACTTGAGCTCTGTTTTTCTCCATCAATTCTGCTATTGCTACATCAAACTCCTTGGAATCTCCATTGGCAAATACTTGTGTGGTATCAATCTCCTTGTAGTTTATGTCATTATTAGCTATGGTTGTCTCCTTTCTTCTTTTTAAGGATTTTTTTAGTTCCTCTTTGGCTTCTTCTACTTTGTGTAGAGCTAAATGCACATCAATTACTTGATTGTTAATAATCTTCCCAAGTTTGAAGACTTCCATCTTATGATCTTTTTCTCCAAGCTGTTAGGGTTCTCCTTGTGAGAACCAATGCTTTGATACCAATTGTTGGAATGTTCAAATAGGAAGAGTACTTCTGAGAGAGGGGGGGGGGGGTTGAATCAGAAGTACTTAGTTTTTATCCTTTTAAACTGTCATTAATCACATAACTGAAAGTAAAGTACATGCATGTAAACATATAAACAAACATGAAATGAAAGCATGCATCAACACATGACAAAAGTGATTTGGTAATCCAAAAACCCTCAAGGAATAAGAAGGTAAAATTGGGGTGGGGATGACACCTGCAAAAATTACTATAGCAATATGTTCAACCACTTCTGATGGTCTACCCTGTGAAAGGCCTGCGTTGTTAAAGGCTTTACACTGTGTCAATAGTGACCTAGTTAGAGGATTTAAAAGAACTTTACATGAAGTGTCACCCTATTAAAGGATTTACAATAGGTTTTTTAACCCACCTAATACATAGGTTTTTTTCATTACCTTCTCCAAAGGTTTTCCTACATAGCTGTTAAGCTAACCTATCAATATAGGATTTCAGCATCTAATACAATGGTGAGAAAGTATTAAAACATTTGACTTGACGGAGAGCAATCCTCAATTTTAGGGTAGAAGTACTAGATCTACTCTTCCTATTCTGATCCTTTCTTGATTTGATTTTTGTATGTGTCCCCTATTCTGTTTTGATCAACTAGATATGAAATTGTTGCACTATTCCTCTGAGTCTTTCCTTCTTCACACTGAAATTTTTCTATAATCTCCCCATACATTATTCTCTACCTCTCACTTAATGGAGTTTTTCACCTCCTTTTAAAGACTGTGAAGACTTAGGATTAGGTATGGATCTACAATTCAAATTGAATCTCAAATTCTCGCTCATACCTTGTATTTTTCTCATTGGTTGCATGCCTTCTCCATTTTTTTGATTGCTTGCATGTAGATCACATAGGGAATGTAAATGATTCATCCTTATCATTTTTCCTTTTTAAAATCTCTTTATGTTGGCTCCAAAAATGGTTTACATTTGAGTTTGTGAGCAAAAACTTATATGTTGATTCTATGTTACTCAACACATACTGGACTGCTAGTGCTCGACACATACTATCCTGGATTGCTCAGCACCTATTACAATCTGTGTTGCTCAACACACACATGATTCTGGCTCACTTGGCATATACTACATTCTGGCTTGCTCAACATCAACTGTGAATCGACACTTATTTGTCACTCAACACTTATATATTGCTCGACACCTATTGAAATACTAACTTGGCACACACTGTAGCTCGACATATATAGTGTATTTGGCTTCAATACAAAGAATGCTTAAGTGTGTTGACACTCAAATGTCAAAACTATCTAAGGGCTTAATAGATAACTTATCATCAAGCAAAAAAATGGTATAGGGAGAATGACAAGAAAGCTACAAAGATCATACAATCATCCTTTTTGATTGATAGAACACCAATAGGATGTAGAGTTAGAAAGGTAGACATGACTAGGGGATATATGAAGGACGACATCAATTATACCATTATACTTTTGAGAAGAATTATGGGTCTACCGGTAGTTGGGAATCTTCACATCTAGATGGTCCATTTCATAGAAACCATCAGAATAACTAAAATACCAATTGATTGGACCACAATACTAAGTGAAAACTTAGATGAACAACTAGTAGGAGTTAAAGTTGACCCCAAGTTTTACATGACATCATATTTGGTATACTTATTGGCGGCAAGGACAACTGATTATCTATGACTATACAAGAAGGGAAGCATGTAAGATGCCAATCCTTGGCCCTATGTGATATATTCTCAGTTAGTAAAGAAGAAGCTCTTAGATCAGAGAAAGGAATTTTGGAAAGTGAATGATGCTTTCATATTTTCAATCATCTGATTCATAGAGGGTGATTATGCTAAATGGATATCACTAGAGGCAACAACAAGTATTGTTGAGATTAACACCTACTACATCTAGTTTAAAAAATTCACTTACCTATGGGTAGTTGGAACTGTGGTGAATCTAAAGAAGCTCCCAAGGTATCCATCGAATAGAAGATTGCAAGACAACCCACATCTACATATCATAGAGTAAGAAAACAACATAAGAAGACGTGGGTATGGCCTATTACTATAGGTGCATTTGAGGTAAAGAAGAAGCAAGATATGATGAATTTTGATTTGGATGGGATCAATATCCCTTGGAAGATTATAACTCCCCTCACCCTTATTTTGATAATATTGGGAGAGTTCAGCATTTGGTAGGGAAGCAATTTGTGCATGACGATGCCATAGAATATCATTGGATGAACACAATAGATGACTATGATATCTAGATAAGGGATTATTGTAGGATGACTCTATATTAGGAAGTTCCTTAAAAATAAAGGTCCCACTCAAGGCTGTTCAACAGGACACTCAAGATATCTTGGATCCCTTGTATAACCACAACAAGATATATGATAGACCAATTATGAATGCAGAGATAGATAGGGATGAGAATGAAAATATTAACCATAGGGTTAGGAAAATAATTTAGTTGACAAGGGAGTAGATCAAGAAGCCTTTTAACCTTGACCCATTTCCACATACTATTATCTTTCAAGCCACAACACACCCAATTAAGGGTAAAGGTTCAAAAGTTACAATAACAACTTTCCTTGCTCAATCTCCAGTCAAGTCAAAAATGGTATATCAACATGACACGGATGTTGGTACTTCATAGTAGATAAAGGAAAGAATAAGAGGAAAAGAGATTCCCCAAAGCAAGCTGAGCCCAAAATTGAAGAGCCTCAAGATGAAGCTAAGAACTTGCTGATTCATAAAATAAATGCATTAAAATTGGTTTCCCAGAATGTGCACAACAACTATATTGTGTTGTAGGGAGCAAAGTACAGATGTTCAAAGGTAGTTGCCTTATTATCTCCTATATTTACCACATGGGGTCCTTATACTCAATTTTTTGATAGCCTTGTACCTTTGTTGGCACAAAATAAAGGTCTACCCAAGGTAACTATTATAAACACTAGGAAAATGGTCAATAAGGTGAAGGATATGAATGGTTTCTTTACTGCCAAGTTGTAGCCAATCTAGAATAAAATGAAAACAATTGCCACAAAAACACCCAATTTTGTGTCTACAATCTTGGAAAGTGATGGAAGAGTTAAGGACTAGGTGGAGTGGTTAGCATCTTTTGATAGCATTTTGAATCATCCCAAATTGCTAGCATACTGCAAGGATGAGGTAGGTGTAGTAGTGGTGTATGATTTGATTGACATACTCTACAAGTTAGAGTCAGAAATGTCAAAGTGACTACAGAGGTTAAGGCAATAGCAAATGCCAAATGGAAAAAATGCCTTGAAGAATTTGATGCAATCAGGGATGCCACCTGGCTTGATATAGAAATAGACATAGCCATTTGGGAAGTCATTATAGATATAAAGGCCCTACCATTAGGGGAGAGTGACTAGACAGTTTTGAGGATGTAGTTAAAGGTAATAGAGTCAAAAGGAACAAAGAAAAGGAGAAGAAATCGATAAGAGCTTGAAGACAAACAAAATTATGTTAAAGACATTTGCAAAAAGTGCCAACTGCCAATTTTGTAATTGCATCCCAAATTTTGATCAAAGTACAAAAAATGTTTGTAAAGAAACTACGTAAAATATCTTTGTATTTTCTTTCAAGTAGGATTTTGACATGTGTCCTCCCATCTAAAGCTTGTTGCAATCCTTCCTATAAAAATATTTCCAAGATGTGGACCAAGGGTCTGAAGTTTGTAAAATTTTAGTGTTTATGCTATTTTACAATAGGTCTAGTTAGTTTCTGTGTCAATTTTTGTGATGTATTCAAATTTTGCAATCTAGGAACACAATTGAATCTTGAATGGCAATGTTTCATATCTTGAGTTGTTCTTGACTTTTATACCGGTAATGTCTTATTTTTACAGAAGATTAATACAAAGGAAGGTTATGCAATATCTGTATCTCTGAATTTTGTCTCCATTTCCATGTGTCTCTAATTTTGGGATTGAAATGAACAAGGTTCTTTCATTTTAATGCAACTTGGATGGGTTGTATATCTTTTCATTGATTGCTTTTAATTCAAAGAGTTAATTAAATGCTTTCATTGAATTGATAGGGTTTCTAGGTATTGAAGGTTTTGAGCAATATGGAAAAGCCTAAAGAATACCTACATGTAGAAACCTATCACAAAGAAGAAAAAGAGAAGAGGAGGCAAGGGTTTTGCTCTAAAAATATGCAAATTGTATTCTCAGAAATGAAAAAGATACAAGATACTTACAAATGATCTATCCTTATAGGGAGATCGATACCCAAAAAGGGTAACCTAAAAAGGTACAAAGGGTAACCCAAAAGGTAAAAGCCATTTAATAATTATTAAATGTGAATGCAAAAAGTGCATACAGTGAAATATTAAAAAGGGAGAAAAGGTAATTTTATTAATCAAATTAAATTAACCTTTTTCTCTGACATCCCCCCTGCCCCCCCTTAAGATGAGCAACAATGCAATTACAAACAATGTAGAAAGAGAAAGGAAACTACAATGCAATGCTACAAATGATTGTAGAAGCCTTCAACTAGAGGAATGTTCCAAAAAATAGGAACAAAGAGCGATCATGAAGAAACATTGGTGAAGCATGAAGAATTCGCAAAACTCTGTCAAAAAGAAACTGTGATCTGTAGATCCTCCTCTAAAATAGAACTAGGTAGAGAAGACTATAATCTACATTGAATTAGGAGGCAAACAAAGGCAAACAACTAAACTCAAAGATATAGATGGCATGAAACGTCAAAGCCTGAAGAGCTAATCAATCGAACCAAGGAAGCATGAGAAATAACAAAAGAACCCCCCTAATGCAGATAAGGGTGAGGTGATAGGAAATTGAGAAAGTGGGCCAATAATTCTTGCAAAATAGAAAGAACCAAGAACATCGAGAATGAGGAAGAGGTATAGACACTTATAAAGGCACGTTTCATCAACACATCAAGGGGCTAATGTCGTGGAAGGGACACTCACTTAACAAAGGAAGAGGGCACTAAAAGGAAACCAACAATCCACCCATGGCACTTTATAATGTAGTGCAAGTACAATAAGTCACAATGATGAGAAAGATCTTGAAAATACAAGGAGTGGCACTTTATCTTAGTGCATTTGCATAAACATGCTTACAAATGATATAAAAAATGATCAAAAATGGCAAAGAGCTGTAAGCATGCTTATGCAAATGCAAAGACTTGAAACACCTAGATATCCACCATAGTGCAATAAAGAAAAACCATAATAGAAAGATCTTGGAGCATAATCTGGAAGACAAACCAACATTTTTGGAACAAGAACTAAACCAACTTTCTAAAAGTATAAAGTTTTTGAAAAACAGAGTTGGTATGCTCAAGATATGCCCTCCAGAGTGAAAAACAAAACACCCAGCTTTGACTGCCCAAACAGGTAACTAAACTACATCAAAACTAGAAAATTCCCACACTATTGTCTTCATCCTGGAACTAGCTTTTTGACACTTTTTTTGGATCCAAAAAATACCTCTGTATGCTCAATATACGACCAAAAAATGACAGGACCCCTGAAAATGCATCAAAAAAGAATTTAAAAAAAAAAATAAAAAAAAAAATAACAACCACCCTTTGAGTAGAGCAGTGGTGATGACCGAATAGTAGAACGATAGTGAAGCCACTTGCGGGAGGTGAAGAGGTGGTCGGTGGGCAAAGTGGCTATTGCAGTGGAGTGTTAGGTGACAGCAACAGGTGTTTTGGTGGCAGGTCGGGGTCCGGTGGTGGCGCACTGGAAATTTGCAAATGATGGTCATCAAGAATTTTTTTTGCAATCGACAAACCTTCGGTGGTGCTGAAAAGTAATACCCATGTCGAAAAAGGGGGTTGCAGGCCAGAAAATGGCCTATGACCCTTTCTTTTAAATTATTAAAAAAAAATTGGATCAAAATGCATGCAAAAGGTCGTACAACATTTTGGGCAAATTTTTTTTGCCTCCCGTATCAACATTGTCCAAAATGGACAAACTTTTTATGGAAATAGGGGTTTTGATGCCTTATGAATTCATCCGTGAAGTCCATTTGGCCTCAAACTGCTCTAAATTTCAGAGACCCCCCTGTTTTCACAAAAAATACCCAAAAAAATCTAGATTTGATCTGTCAAAACCTTGATCTCCTTTCCTCCAAATACTGAACAAGCTATAATAGATCTGGCTTTGATACCATGAAGGTTTTGAGCAATATGCATGCACAAAGCCCGAAGAACACCTACATGTAAAAAATTGTTACAGAGAAGAAAAAGACAAGAGGAGACAAGGGTTTTGTTCTAAAAATATGCAAATTTTATTCTCAAAAATGAAAAAGGTACAAGATACTTACAAATGGTCTATCCTTATAGGGAGATTGAAACCTAAAAAGGGTAACCTAAAAGGTAAAAGCCATTTAATAATTACTAAATAATTATTAAATGTGAATAGAAAAAGTCCATAAGAGAAATCTTAAGAAGGAAAAAAGGGTAATTTAATTAATGAAATTAAATTAACCTTTTTCTCTAATAGGTATATCGGAGGGATATTAATAAGAATGAAATTTAGGTTAACTACTAATAAAATTAATTGTAAGGCAATTAATTAGGTGAAGTTTTGCTAGGTAGACTTTGTATAGAAAATGGATAAGGCACTAATCATCAATTTAGATGCAAATGAAGAGTTCATGTGGTTGCACAAAGTACAATTTAAATCAAATCAATATTTACTTTTCTGTAATGAAGAATCAAACTATTGATCATTACTTGTTTGTAACAGTATCTTTCTGAATTATAGTTAGCTATTGTAATCAGGATTCATTACAAATCTAAGAAGAATGATTTACCATTATATGCTATAGGGGATAAATCTAAAGAGAAGAGTGTGAATGAATGAACTGTGAAGAGGAATGTTAGATATCCAGTCATTTCCATCCCTAAGGTACACCTGCCTTGGCCCTACAAAGCCTAAATTATAGAGAGTCCTTTATGATTCTGTTAATGCTAGTTGAGATCTGAAGAAAATCCAGTTGAATATAGGAAATAGCTAACCCTTAGACTGAATTTTGTCTTCTACATCCTAGTATTGGGTCCTTTGCTACCTAGTAGTTTTCAAACACCAAAAATTTCAATGGAAAATGGGGGGATGTCTGTTAGATAGATATATTCCCTTTTGGCTAGGAGGCACTATGAGGGTATTCCAATGAAGGGGATATGGTTTTACTTTTAGATGGGACTGAATGACTAAGAACAAGAAAAAACATGGTTTGAAGGAGTGGTTGGACAAGAAGAGTTTGCCATTTTGGTTTAGGATTAAATTTACATAAATAGTTCAGGTTCTTTCCTTTAAACTATTTTTGTTGGCTATGAATGATGCTTGATAAATAAAAATTTATTTTCCTACCAAACATGTTAGAGGCACCAGTAGTTATCAGCCCAACTAAGCCAAACTATAAATATCTAGAAATGGACATGCATTTGTGTGCTCTATTTTAATGAAGCAAAAACTCATATAAAGCGCTTATTTGTCCCTTATTATTATTGTGTGTCCTTTTTCTAACTTATTAGATTGAGAATATAAAGTGCATATAAAATATAATTTTCTAACTTTGTACCAATACAATTATTAGTTGACAGAGACATGTAATTGTAAACACTAGATGGAGTCATCTCTCAATGACATTTGTGTATATTTGGTATGTCACCAGCTTTGTTGAAATATTTTAAATGTCATAAAAATATTAAAAGACATGTATCCAAGGTGATCTTGGATTGAGATTATCCACATTGGATGTACATTCCTTAGAATTAAACCTTGAATTAAGAAGCATTTCACAATTAAACCTATTGTTGAGATTTCATCCCAAGGATAGATTGTGCGAGTGTGGCTATTGTCACTACTATGAACTTATGTTAGCATTACCTGAGTCATTTTAGAAAGAGTCAGCATGATCCAAAAAGATAAAACATTTCCAATTGTTATAACTGCAAAATTTTAGGTCAACATGTGATCAAAATGTGGAAGCACTGATTGAACACATTAACTATCTAACAAAATGCCACAACTTTAGCTTGTCTATCATAATTTTTCCAAATAAAGAATTGTCATCTCATTGCATGATATAGTTGTAGCTTTGTTAATCAACATTGGAATCTTTCAAGTAGATGTGAATACACATGGTGGAAACAAAGGAAAGTCCAGAACCTTGTCTTCATTTAAATGTTGCATGATGGTGGAAATGTCTATAATAGTCCATCAACTGCTTACCATAATTGGTTCCAACCTTCTTTTAGTGATACCATTGTAGGAGCTTTGAATGCTATATATGTTTGTAAGTCAAGACTCATGTATCTGAATGGTTTGAAATGTAGCCCAAAGAGATTTTCTTCCATATTGAGTTGGAACTATAGTTAAGACGTGTTAAGGAGTGCTTAATCTATGTGTAAATATTTGCTACTGTGTACTTGTGAAATGGTGTATGGTCAAGAGTACATGGGTTGAGCCATTATATTGGAAGATTTCATTACAATGGTTGTCAAAAGAATGTTTATCTTCTTTCTCTATTTTATTCTTACTTTATGAAAAATAGAAATAGTTAAGTTCTGAAGTAGAAAAGGGTGTCTCTCTTATTTTAAAATAAATGCATTCAATTATAAACCATAACCTTTTGCCCAAAATTCAGATTGGTGTCACTAATGGTGGTATTAAAATGTTCTTATAAATTGGGAATGCCTTAAGGCCCAAGTTAATTCTGTAATATGTTACTGGTGACACACATTACAAATATTTTCTTGAGACTGTTATTGAATTATTACATATGAGATGGCTTAGACAGTACATGGTTAGTGGAGCCATACTCCTTTTTATTTTCTTAAGAAAATTAAATGAGATTACTTCTTGGTTGTTTGAAATTCAAATATAATAGATGAAATTACTTCCTTAAAACTTCTTGTAGCCTTAGCGGTGTTTGAAACTTAATCAAATATAGACTTTTTAGTCAATGTTGTTTTCATACATTAGATTATGTGACCATTTACTCTTCATCCTACTTAACATATTGGTTGGATATATATGATCTTATGATGATATGTTTTAACACATAATTAAGTATATGTCTTATACTGATTGAGTGATGGTTCTACATGACTTGTTTGATGAAGCCACCTTATGATTTTCTTATGATGCTTATATCATGTAATTCAAATGAAAATATGATGGTTATGGTGTGAATTTGAAAGCACAAATGATAAATCTCTTTGTTTATGATATAAGTTGGATACTGGCCTAATTATGTGGTTTTGTGAGTGACTAAGTAGTTGTAAATGGTTTTAAAACATGACTCATTTTAACCACATGATTCCATTAACACTCTTGGTTTTGTTCGATGCTAAGATGGGTATCTTTCACATTAGGAAAGATTTTGAAGAAGCTTAACAACTTTTTGGTAGGATGGTAAATCACTACTATAATATTTTCACCCATCATTTATTTGTATAGGTGTCTGGAGATCATATTAGGAAGGTCATGTGGTTTAGAACATTATGTTGTTTCTGGTAACTGGTTTATGGTTACTCTTAGAACTTTTTATTTTAGCTCCTATCTTAATACTTGTACATATATGTGTATTTATTTGAATTTAATGGTAATTAAATTTATTGTTGACCAATCAATATTGAATGACCTCAAGACTGTTGAAAATTCCACTTCTATGGAGATTGTTGATGTGGCAATGGTTTTGCAAGGGCATTCTTTGCATATGGCATTAGAGCTTTGGTTCCACACTAGGGCCTTGAGTTCACTTTGCTTAGTCATAACCTTGTGACACAAAAGTGTAAGTCAACCACAATTAGTCTATATGTATATGTGTTGGTTTTTGAGTTGATTCTTGTCTATCTGAGTTATGATTACTTTTAACATAAAATGACAAGATGCTCCTTATGTATGTCATGCATCTTGGTTGACCTTTTTTTCTTTTAAATATGGAAATATTTTGGAAGTGATTAGTAAAATGAGTACCTTAGATTGATATAATTTCATTTTGACTAAAATTTTGTGCTTTCATAATATACAAATTATTTGTATTACAATCTATAAATTAATACTTGTTTCTATGCACGTGTGAAGCAATAAAGATGTGAAATTCTATTATCTATTCAAATAATTAATTAATGGTGGAATTTTTGCACTAGATTATGAGTGCTCACAAATTCTAGACTTGGTTGGTGATAGCGATGAAAATATGACTTGTATTGTGTAAGTGACACATGTTTCATATGTGGTTCAACAAATTTGATACTAGATTCATGAGATTCTTGAAGTAACCTAGTATGATAAGTAGGAAGAACATGGGTTTTTTTTTGCAAAAGTATTACATGTTGCATTTTGCATTTAGAAATGCATGAGATTGCAAAAGAAAAGGATGTGATTATCCAAATGTATTGAATGTGATGCATATTTCTTGAAGTTTGGTCATGTTCTTAAGCACTCCTTCGATGCAAGTTGTCATGAAGAGTCTACTCCCTCTTGGTGACTAGTGAGAGTCACTGTCCTTTATGTGAATTGGTTTTTATTGATTATGTTCAGTTTTCATGAACTTTGATGTGATGAGGGGCTAACGTGACCACCTAACCACCAATTTCTTATGTAACCTATCTACTGTGAATCTTGTTCACTTTTATTTTATTGGTTTTGTGCCTCCTTTTTGGACTTTAATTTAAGAATTGTGAATCTTGATTTCAAGATTTCTTGATCTTGAGGTGGCTAGGGTGTGTGTGTTTTTATGATGCTAGTCCTATGATTTGAAAGTGATGTCATCTATTATGTTTAATGTGGAATATTGATAGGATGTTTAAGGAAGTAGATTGCAAAGAACATTCCATTCTTCCTCTTGCATTAAATTTTTGTCATTTTACATATGAAATTAGGAAAGCTTACCTTTTGGTGTGGGTGTAATTGGCTATTTAAGAAGGATAGAAATGGATACAATATGTTTTGTCTCTTTCTATCTATCATTTTTATTAGAAATGGATACAATGTGTTTCATTTCTTTCTATTAGCTAAATCTGGATCAAAGTGCTTTGGCCAAAGCCAGTTATTTTATTGCATATGTGTAGATATGTTGTTACTTTATTTTCTTGCCACATTCTATGATTAGGATACTTAGACATATGTGGAAAGTAGTATGTTTTAGGTTTGGAAATTCTACATGTTAGGTAGGACCCCAAGGAAGTGTAATGCTTCATGGTTTGGCAGGAAACCACCTCAACCATATTATGTGATGATTGAATGATGAGAAGGCCATACATCACAAATTGTACTTATATGTTGGTTAAGAACACTTACATAAATGAAACTATGAATGCATATTAATGTTAAGATGTAACATTTGTTGACTCAAAAATTCCTTTACATATTATGGTAATGATATTGGCTTGAGGGCCTAGCTCATAGAAATGAGAAAAGCAGGTTTATTAATCTTTATAGGTGATTGGCGAGCATATCTAGATGATTTACTTGATTGTGTGGATCACATGATATATGGTATTTTACTTGTATGATGTACTTATTGTTCCATGTTCGACATGCAGGTCGATATTTTCTATGATGCTCATTGAGGTATGACACTTTAGATTATACTTGATGTAACGATATGATGAAATGAAGTTTAACAGTTTGGTCGATAATTGCCTTATGAAATGTAATTATTATTGTATCTATCATTTCAATATGTAGGTCAAAAAATCAAAATGAAGTTGCATAATTAATTAGAAGATATTTTATTTATTTATTGATTCAACTATGTATTCAACTTTTGACTTTGACTTTGACTTGAATTTTTGGCCTGTGTGGCAAGTGTATGGAGATGTAGCCTTCCTATGAGAATTCAAAATGGTATGTATAGATCCTTCTTTTATCAATCTTGAGAATATATTGAATTGGTACTATGTATATATCATGATCCACCTTGTATGACTCCTACTTTATAGAAAGTCATCAACAAATTTTACTCAGCCAACTTGGTTGATGAACATTGGTTGACAATTTGGTCATCTTGCATTGTCCATTAGATTCCTAAATGATATAGTGTTTGACATGGGCTTATCAACTTAGACTTTTGGTCAATGTTTCTTTGATACACTTGGTTGTGTGGATTTCTACCATTCATCTTCCTATTATATTGGTTAAAGATATGCAAGTATTTTTTAGCTAAATGATAAATTTTGATGTAAAATGTAAACTTTTGCAAGCATTTAGATGCATAATGATGATTAAATATTAATGAGTACATTGATGATGCTATATGTGTATGTCATTATATTTCATGATGATGAATTAGATGTAATGTGATCACATTAATTGACTATGTTTTGTGGACACTGACCTATTGATGTGGATACTTACTCACTAAGTGAGCACCCATGTTAGATGGTACATATGGTACGTATGGTTGATCATTTTTGTTACTCATGATCAAGGTGTAATTAAAGATGAGTTCAAGGGAAAACATTGCCTCTTGATATTTATAATTGAATTCTTATCTTCTTGAGCTACTAACATTAGGAATGAGCTAAAAGCATTATGAGTGTATATGTATAAGTAGGATAGGAAGTGGATATGAAGTACCTTCTAGTTGGGTCAAATCCATGTGATGCCAAGGAATGGTAAGTAAGCACATGTATGTGTGTGTTATCATGTGATTTAAGGTAGGATGATACTTAATTTTGAGGATCATTGAGATAAGGAAGTATCTGATCTTATATTTCATTGGATATTGAATTTGATTTATGATATATACAATGGACAAATGTTTGGTGTTGTTCCTATAATCCAACAGAGGGAATGAGACATCATAAGAAAGGGAGAATATTGTTAGAGAGAGGTAATCTAACCATGTAAAACTATAAAATGGTAATGGAATTCACACACTCATGTAGAGAATGTTCTTGAAAGGATTAATTATTGCATGTTCTTATTTTAGGTGTGTGTTTATCTATCTTTTAAATATGTATTAGTGCTATCTTTGTAGAGTTGTGTGCTAATTTTATTAGAATGCATTCAAATGAAATGTAGGTTTCATTTAAATGAATGACAAGTTGATTTATTTAGAGTAGATGAAAGTCAACATTGTTGATAGAATTGAATGCAATTTGCATACATTTTTGTGAAAATAGAAGTTGGATTTTGGTCTTGTTAATATGATTTTCTTAAATTTCTTTGAATATGATCACATTTTCTTATCTGCATTATCTGGGGTGGGGGGGAGGGGGGGGGACGATGCATTATCTAGGGGGGGGTAGGATGTCACAACCCATTTTCTCACACCCGAATAAAACACTATCCTTATTGCCCTTTGAATTTATTTTATTTTTGTTAATTCCAAATGGAAATGAGAATTTAAAATTTATCTTGTCTATTATAATTTGGGAGTGGGAATTAAAGAATTGGTCACCAATTTTACTAAAGGATCTTAATAAAAATAATTTGAGACTATTACTTGAGAAGGGGAAGGTATTTTTTGGGTATGTTTTCAATGGAAAATGGGGGGATGCATGTTAGATAGATATATTCCCTTTTGGTTCGGAGGCATGACAAGGGTATTCTGATGAAGGGGAGATGGCTTTACTTTTAGATGGGACTAAAAGATTGGGAACCAGAGAAAAAGGTGGACTGAAGGAGTAGTTGGATGAGAAGAGTTTTCCATTTTGGTTCAGGATTAAATTTACATAAACAATTTAGGTTCTTTCCTTTAAATTATTTTTTAGGCTGTGAATGATGCTTGATAAATAAATGTTGTTTTTCCTACCAAACATGTTAGAGACACCAATAGTTATTAGTCCAACTAAGCTGGAGTATAAATATCTAGGATTGAAGATGCATTTGTGTGCTCTATTTTAATGAAGCAAAAACTCATATAAAACACTTCCTTATCCTATAATATGATTGTGTATCCTTTGTATAACTTATTAAATTGAGCATATAAATTTCATAGAAAATATAATTTTCTAACTATGTACCAATACAATTAACAATTAAAAGAGCCATGTAATTATAAACAATAGATGGAGTCATATCTCAATGGTATTTGTGTATATTTGGTATGTCACCAGCTTTGTTGAAATATTTTAAATGTCATAGAATATCAAAAGGAATGTATCTATGGTGACCTTGGATTGAGATTATCCACTTTGGATGTACATTCCTTAGAATCAAACTTTAACTTAAGAAGAATTGCACAATTAAACCTGTTGTTGAGATTTCATCCCAAGGATAGATTGTGCAAGTGTGACTATTGTCATTACTATGAGCTTATGTTTGCATTACCTGAGTCATTTTGGAAAGAGATAGTATGATGTAAAAAGATAAAGTGTTTCCAATTGTTATAACTACAAAATTTTAGGTCAACATGTGATCAAAACGTGGAAGCACTGATAGAACACGTTAACTATTTGACAAGACGTCACAACTGCAGCTTGTCTATCATAATTTTTCCAAATAAAGAATTATCATCTCATTGCATGATATAGTTATAGATTTGTTAATCAAAATTGGAATCTTTCAAGTAGATGTGAATACAAGTGATGGGAACAAAAAAAAAAGTCCAGAACCTTGTCTCCATTTAAAAGTTGCATGATAGTGGAAATATCTAAACAGTGTGTCGACTACTTACAATAATTGGTTCCAACCTTCTTTTAGTGGTATCACTATAGGAGCTTTGAATGCTATCTATGTTCATAAGCTAAGACTCATGTATCCAAATGGTTTGAAATGTAGCCTAAAGAGATTTTCTTCCATACTGAGTTGGAACCATAGTTACTTGACATGTGAAGGTGTGCTTAATCTGTGTAAATATTTGCTATCCTATCTTGTAAAATGGTGTATTATCAAGAGTACATAGGTTGAGCCATTATAATGGAAGATGTCATTGCAATGGTTGACAAAAAAATGTTTATCTTCCTTCTAAATTTTATTCTTACTCTCTGAAAAATAAAAATAGTTGAGAAATAGCTAAGTTTTGAAGTAGAAAAGGGTGTCTCTCTTATTTTAAAATAGATGCATTCAGTTATAAACAGTAACTTTCTACCCAAAATGAGATTGGTGTCACTAATGGTGGTTATAAAATGTGCTTATAAACTGGGAATGCCTCAAGGCCCAAGTTTATTGTGTAATATGTGACTGGTGACACACATCACAATTATTTTCTTGAGATTGTTATTGAATTCTTGCATATGAGATGGCTTAGATAGTACATGGTTAGTGGAGTGATACTCCTTTTGATTTTCTTAAGAAAAGTAAATGAGATTAGTTCTTGGTTGTTTGAAATTTAAATATGTTAGATGAAATTACTTCCTTAAAATTTCTTGTAGCCTCAATGGTGTTTGAAGTAATTAGGTGTAGAATTTTTATTCTATGTTGTTTTCATACCTTGGATTATGTGACCATTTACTCTTCATCATACTTAACATATTGGCTGGATATATGATCTAATGATGATATGTTTTAATGCACAATTAAGTATATGTCTTATACTGATTGAGTGATGGTTCTAACTGACATGTTTGATGAAGCCACATTATGAATTTCTTATGATGCTTATCTCACATAATTCGCATAAAAAATATGATGGTTATGGTGTGAATTTGAAAGTAAGGATGATAAATTTCTTTGATTATGATAAGCTGGATGCTGACCTAGTTATGTGGTTTTGTGAGTAACTGAGTAGCTATGATGGTTTTAGAATGTGACCCCTTTTAACCGCATGATTCCATTACCACTCTTGGTTTTACCTGTTAAGTTTTCCTCGATACTGGGATGAGTATCTTTCATGTCATAAAATATTTTTGAGAAGCTTATCAACTTTGTGGTAGGGTGGTAAAGAAATTCTAAAATATTCTCACCCTTTATTTATTTGGGCAAGTGTCTAGGGATTTTATCAGGAAGGTCATGAGGTTCAGAAAATTATGGTGTTTTTGGTAATAGGTTTATGGTCACTATTAGAAATTTTTGGTTTTAGCTCCTATCTTAGTACTTGTACATATACATGTATTTCTTTAAATTTAATGGTAATTAAATTTATTTTTACCAATCAATATTGAATGACCTTGAGTGCATTGAAAATTCTTCTTTTTTATGGAGATTATTGATGTGCAAATGGTTTTGTAGGTGCAGTCTTTGCACTCCTAATACACATTTTGTAAGTAAATATCAAAGTTCCAAAAATCTACACAACTCATAAAAAAAAAGGTCCAAAAACTACATGTCAAGACTACAAATTAAAGTAAGAACTATTAAAAAAAATTATTGCTTCTCCATTGAAACATAAGAGCATTAAACATAAAATAGGTGTGCTTCTTCGATACTCTATTTACTATAATTGACAAATAATATGAATAGAGAAAATTACAATATTTTTCCCTCAAACTATATAAAAATATACAATCATTTAAAATAACTTTGCAATAGTTCCAATGGAGCCAACCCAAAATTTTTAATGCACCCACATGATGAGGCAAAAATAGTTATTGCCTTTGCTGCCAAATAACAACCTAGACTTCCTTGAAGTGGGATTGCTTAAGTGCACAACTATTTCATTTTTTTCCCAATACCATCTATAATTGTGAAACTTATTTTTTTTCTATATCTAGTGTGACCTAATTTTTAAATAAGCACCTTTAAAACCAGAGAGGAGGTTGAGATATTATAGTGAATGATGTGAGAACTTAGTTAAATAGAAATAAATATCTATATAATTTTATTTTTTGCAATTTTTCATAATGATAGGAAATCAGGGAATCGTAAAGCTTAAATGATATGCACTATCAATTAATTATTGATGCATATATACTAGCTTGGTACCTAGGCGAGCAGGTCCATGGAGATCTTGCTCATTGAAATTCATATGTGATATGCAAGCATCAAGAAAACAAATCAACACAACTATATATGATTGAGGTATTTACAATCCTCGCCCATTAATCTTGAATGACTACATGAGCAAAAGATGTGGAATTTGGTGTTAAACCTCCTAATTGCATTTTCTTGGAATTTTTAGAAGCTATACCAATGAAACTATTTTGTATATATCTTGTAATCATTGGAGTCCATGGAAAGCTATGTCTTTGAGGCATCTAGTCAAACATTTCACATATAGTATTTATGCCTTGCATATTTTGAAATCATGTCTACCAAACACTTTTTTGAAAATAAACACCATTAGAAAATGAAGTATCTACATGGCCTCTACCGATTCAGATAATGCATAAGTGATGCAAAAAAATATTTTTCATTTTTCATAAATCACTCCTCTCCATCTATCTTTCTATTAGTATTGACCACTCTTCCAAGGAACATATTTGAAAAACCATCGTCAGTGGATTAAATTCATTTTTAGGCATCCAACCATCTAGAAAAATTAGACGATTCCAAAGGACATCTTTTTGGGAATAATCCTATTGGTTTAAAAATTTGATTATGATAGAGGGAAATATAGTGATTGAAAGGGGGAGAGAAGTGGAAATGTTATTTTATAGTCTATGATACTGACCATATGTTTTTTGTTCACATATACTGATACTAAAATGAGACTACATCATACTCCTTGCGAGAGGCACCTAACTATGCTACAAACAATTCATGACCCTACCCTCTGATGAGATTTAAATTTGTAACCTCTTTTTCAATAGTAAAACTTCTCCATCATAAGACCAACTCACACATACATTAGGTTTTAGTCTTAAATCATATAAACCAAAAGCACAAGATCAAATCTAATAGAAATTAAGTAGCCATGGTTATGCTAGGAAAAGTAGGATCATTATCAATTGGTGCATTTTATATCATTTAACACATGTAACATAATACTCATGTACATCAATGCATAAAACTATCCTCACACCTTCATTTATGGTTATCGTGTTTAATTATGTATCACTGCTTCCATACATATTGTGGCCTTACATACCAACTATAATTGGGTGTCTATTCCATCAAATTTGCCTAGGCAATTATTTGGGCACTATCTCTTATGATGTTTGGAAATTGCACTCAAATAAACTAGACCCTCCTAGGCTCATTTTAAACCATTCAACTTACCCAATAGACCAAGGGCCCATTGACAAGAAATATAGTTCTTTTATTATGACGAATGAAACATTATTATAAAAATGTCAAAATCCTATTCATCATGATATTACAATTTTAGAATTCATTGTCAAAAAATTATCAATAATTTAGTTGTTTAATTATCCATTAAACTTGAAATTTAGAATATGTCAAATGATTGTAGTTGGCTTGAGCTTTGATTGTGAAACTCATTGGTTTAATTTTGTGAGTGCAATGGTGATATCTAGGAGTATGAAACTAAATTGATGTTCGAATACAACTTGTGATTCACTTATGCTATCTAGTCAATTTCTTATAAATAAACTTGTTTACCTTTATTCAAGTGTTATGAATAGTAAGGAACATGTAACATTTGCAAACACTTTTGGCTAATTTTTTAATCGCAAGACTTATGTTACCCATTAGAAAATTTCTAGATAGATTAATTTAACAACTTGGAATAAGGAATGAGAACTATAGAGTAAAAGTATAAAATTGTGTCACACTTTAGTCCAAACAAGATGATTCAACTGGAATGAATCAAAGCTGGAATAATTTCAACTAGAAGGTTTTTGGTTGAACCCACATGGAAACAATGTAGTGGTCACATGGTAGGGCTTTTAGTTGAAATGGTTTCAGTTAGACTCATTCTAGGTAAAGACCCTCCATTATATATATTTTTGAAGAACCTTTAGCCCCTAATTTTGCACTATTATTTTTGAAGTCAGTAGGTGAGGGGCTAGGGAGATTTGGCTAAAATTTCATCAGAAAGAGTTTTCTCCATGTCTTTCAATTATATTAAGATAAATGGTTATTTTTGTTAAATAGTTTTTTTTATAGTTTATATAGTTTTTTGAGTTTTTGATTAGATATGTACATATATACATACACATATATAAACTTTAAACACATACATATATATTCACCAAAATACATGCATATACATACACATACATACATATATATACATAAACACATATGTACATACATACATACATATAGATGCATGTGTGTGTGTATGTGTGTGTATGCATGTGTATATGTGTACGCGGTATGTGTTTGTGTCTATGTATGTACATATATAAATGTATACATGTATGTATATATATGTGCGTATGCATGTTCATATAGAACAAGATGAAAAATAATCTAATTTTCCTATTTCCCTTTTTACTTATCCTTCTTACTATGTTAGAGAAACTATCTTCTTTACCTAAACTCTTTGTGGTTTAATTCAACATAGATTCTACCTCATAATCAATAAATTCTCTAGAATTTGGTACCTTGAAACCTTATACAAACCAAATGTGTACTATATTGGTCCATGAAGTATACAAAAAAAATGTATATGTATGTGTGTGTGTGTGTGTGCATCTATGTGTGTTTAGGTATATGTATAGGTCCTCCTTGCATCCAACACAAACCAAACATCAAAAATTGATATTAACCTCTAGAATATAATGGAATATGTCTTAGATCTTGAATGATACACGAGTTCCATATTGTTTAGTGTAGCTAGATAGATCAATTGAAAAATGTTTTCACTAGTGGTTGATAAAATTAAAATGTTTTTGATTATGGAAAACAAGATTTAAAAGGGCCATGAAACCCAAATAGTAAAAAGTATAGACTAAAACAAAACACTTAAAGTAAAAAAAGAAACTCTAAGCAACTAGCTGAAACAACCGCCCGAACAAAAGATACAACTAGGGAGTCAAGCCAAAAAAATAAGACTAGCTAAGAAAAGCCAGGGCACTCAGGCGATGTTTCTTAGCATTTTTGCTACACTTATCTCCAACTCCGACAATCTACCGGTTGCCTCCTTCAAGTTTGACAGTTCTTGGTTAGGTACTAAGGTGTCTTTCCTCATGTTGGATTTGGTACACTTTCTTGAGCTATCATTGGGGGTCTTGTCCTTTGCACTGTAAAGGGTAGGGTCCTCCTCCTCACTGATTCGTTTCTCCTCCATATTGTTAATGAACAACTTAATATTCTCATTTGCCTCTTTGAGAATATTATAGCTTTGTTCCACTATAATTTGTTAGAGTAAATAATTATTTATTCTATTACTTAAGTTTACTTAGGTTAATGCATTTACTTAATAGTTGTAGTTGATGAGTTGTTGACAACATGGGAGTTTGTTCCCTCCACCTTTTTGTGGACGTATGCTTTATTATCAACATTATCTTCTAGCACTTTCTATCTTGTTCTACAAGCTTCCTTGAGGCCTTTATATTCAATCTCTCTCTCTCTTATTGTAAATTCATTCACATAGCAATTGCATTTTCCTATTGTGAAATATTTTCTCTTGCATTGTTTTCTTCAAGTTCTTGCTCCTTCGGTTTCTCTTCATCAAGCTATTTGCATGCAGGTGATCTTGGCACATTGTGAAGTTTGATTTCATCAACTTCTACATGGTATTAGAGCCTCCTTCTTGCTTCTTGGTTCAGAGGATTTTTGAAGCCATGATTTAGAGACACAAACCCTAGTTTGTTTGTGATTTTTTCTTCAATCGAGAGGAAGAGCATTTTTTTAGTATTTGGAGAAAAAGGAGAAAGAGGGTTTGACATAACATATTTGACTTTTTTTGAGATTTTTTCTTTATATTTTGGAGGTGTGATGGTGACAATTCAGAAAAAATAACTATAGAGATGATTTTCAAACAACGATATCTCCTTCATACAGACTCGTTTTTTCAAGATTTTTTTTTTGTTTTGGGGTAGAATTTTGTGATTCTTGCATTGGTGTAGGAATTTTGAAATCTTTGTTCCTCAATTTTTCCACAACTTGAAAATCTAATTTTTGCACCTTCAAAGGCTTCATTCGGGCTCATATGGACACATATTTCAATGCTATTTTTAAAAAAAGTGCATGATTTATTATCTACTTTCCATCTCTAGAATCAGTTTGGAGTAATATTGAGCTCCCATTTTTGGTGTTGAAGTAGAGGCTTCAATTTCCTCCCTCTCTACATCTGGAATCCATGTTCTTTTTTCAGTTTTTGAGCTTTTTATAGTTGTTTTCTTTGGTATTTGAGGGATATCTTTATATGTTGTGGGGGGGGGGGGGGGGGTGGTGTGGGAGCATTTTCTTTTCTGTAATTTAATTTAGAATAAGACCCTTATACTTTTCTCTTCTTCTCCCAATGATAGATCCATCTATGACCTGTCTCACGCCACACAACTATCACACCTAGAAGGCACAAATGACTAGGCTTCTCATGTCAAGGGGCTTATGGTCATGTCTAGATGAGAATCAACCTATTTTCATGCACCCTTTTGAGGTTCTTCAGCATAGGAACAAAATGGATGAGGCCATGGAATTGATTGCATTGAACATTTCAGATAGTGTATTGTTTCACTTGGATGGTTTGACCACTCCACAGGCTTATTGGACCAAATTCTAGTTTTTTTTGGCACAATGAATGAGTTTTGGGTACTTTAGGTTGATGTAGAATCGACATCTTTGACATCTACAGACTTCCCCATCACTGAGGACTTCTTGATGAAGTTCAAATCTCTACATACACTTTTGCAGGGATGTGGGAAAAATAAGATAGATGATGAGTGTATCTTTTTGATACTCTTAAAGTTGAGAGGCCAATATCAGATCTTCTCTTCCACTTTCTACTCCACTATGGATGCCTTGGGTGATAGACACAGGATGCCTTCATTTGAGATATTTTGTGATCAGTTAATAGTCCAAGATCAATCAGATGGATTCACTTTCAAGTTCACAGTCGCAGGCATTTCTTGTCAAGGATACACAGGAACATAAGTCGAAGCAAATATCAGATCCCTCTTTTATTGGTTCATCATCTTCTAAAAAGGAGAAAAAGAAGACTGAGACTCCCACCTATTCCTATTGTCAGAAAGGATCTCATGATGAGGCACATTGTTTTCAGAAGAGATTTGATGACTATGAGAAACAAATTGAAGATTTGCAAGCTCTTCTTTAGAAGAACACTATTTCTTCTCCATCATCTTCTACCTCACAGGGGTCTACCTTTTAATCTTCCTTGACATCTTCATCATCTACATCAAATCTTGTAAAGAGTCATGCATTATAGGCTTCCATTGCATCTCCTTTATAGGTTCCTTAGATATTGGATTCAATTGCTTCTCACCATATGACATCTTCTCAAGGTGTCTTCTCTACTCTTGAGGCTTCTCTTGTTCCTCATATTTTCTTGGGGAATAACACTGCCCTATCAATCTATGAGAAAGGTTCAGTTCACATCTAGGATGGTATATTCAATGATGTATTTTATGTTCCATGTTTGTCTGCCAACATTCTCTCAATTTCTTAGATTACACGCAGTGGATTAGAGAAGACAGTTGAGTTCATTGTTGATTCAGTCTTCATTTGGGATCGTGTAATAGGACATCTTATTTCTATAGGGGCGGTTGATCCTTCCACTTGTCTCTACACCTTCTCGCACTTTGGTCCACCATCTCTGTTGTTGGAGCACACTACTTCTCTTTTGTAGGAGCATCATGTTGTGTAGTTAGGATACTTGAACCTTTGTATTATTCCCGAGATCCCTATTTTGACTACCACACCACATCCAGTTGAGGACTTTTCTCTTCACTAGGATTCTTCTTCTTCTGCTCTGCTTGATCCTCCAGCTCCATTCATTGAGCCTCCAAGTGCACATGTTGCAGATTCTATAGTGGACATTCACGACAATATCATCATACCTACCTTGGGGATTCGATTTCAAGATCCTCATATCTTCTCCTTTGAGCATCAGATAGGCCTTCTAGTTTTCCCTCTCATTCAAGGGTTCCCTTGTTTTGTTCCCTTATTTACTCTACATTGGAGTTTTATTGGTTTGATTCTTTCTCTGGGGGCTCCATTATTCTTGGGGGGCTTTGGCATCTTTTCTAGCTCTCATGGGGGGGTTGGTTGTAATTATGGTTTTGAGAGAGTGTCTTGAAACATTTCTGATGGAAGTTGTCCTTGGGAGGTCTTGTTGAGGCCTTCCTTCCTTCCTTCCTTCATTTTTTTAGCATGTTTGTACTTACCTCTTTTTGGGGGAGGGTTTTTCCCATGAGGTTTTCCCTCTTTCCCTACTTTCAAAGGTTGCATTTATTTGCATTGTACATGGGTACCTAACATGGCCTTGTTGTCGGGACCCATTTTGCATTTCATCTTAGTTTTTGTAAGCTTAAGGCATTCCTCTAAGTTGCACTTAGGGGGGTTGTTAGAGTAAATAATTATTTATTAATTGTTTATTCTATTACTTAAGTTTACTTAGGTTAATCCATTTAGTTAATAGTTGTAGTTGATGAGTTGTTGACAACATGGGAGTTTTTTCTATCCACCTTTTTGTGGACATATGCTTTGTTGTCAACCTTATCTTCTAGCACTTTCCAGCTTGTTCTACAAGCTTCCTTGAGGCCTTTATATTCAATCTCTCTCTCTATCTCATTGTAAATTCATTCACATAGCAATTTCATTTTCTTATTGTGAAATATTTTATCTTGCATTATTTTCTTCAAGCTCTTGCTCCTTCAGTTTGTCTTCAACAAGCTATTTGCATGTAGGTGATCTTGGGACACTATGAAGTTGGATTTCATCAACTTCTACATAATTTGCACTGAGCTCTCCGTCATTTGGACCCTATTCTTGACCTCCTCCACTCCATTATCCATGCTCTTTTCCTCCTTTGTAATCTTTTTATTCAAGTTGTAGTTCTCCCTTTCCAAGCTACTCACTTGGTATTTGGGCTCTTGGATTTTATGGAAAATCCACTTGGTGGTGCAGAAGCTATCCACTGCATTGTTTTTGGCATTGTTGAGGATGTCCATATCCAAATACTCCTTAGCGGTGTCGCTAAAAATCACCAAGGTAGGGTCAAGCAGCTCTTCCATTAGGATTTTACCCTCTTCATTTTCTTTCACAAGAGTTCTAATCAACTCACAATTGATCCCCATTTTAGCAGAATTAGTGTCAAAATTCTACCACACCACATTCCTATCCTTCCGCGTGATTGAGCATCTGTATTTGCTGGAACCAAATTCTTTAAAGCCCTACTCTTGCTCCTCCTTTTCTCTCTAGTTGATGTTCCCTTCCACCCCCTCCTACTCCTCCCCCTATTTATCCTCCTTGGCCTCAATGAGTTTCCTTTTCTGGCTCCTAGAAGTCTTGACCTTGTCCTCTTTGTTTGTCAACATTTTGATGGTGATGTTTCTCTTGCCCTTCTTTCTATCCAAGCCTTCCACTTCTTTGAGATCCTCCTCACCTTCAACACTTTCTTCCTCCATATCCATGCCTTCAACTCTTTTATTATAGTCCCTGTCCAAGGAGGTATCAAGGCCCTGCTTGGGGTCGGGAAGAATTTTTTTTTCTCCTTCCTTTCCATTTTGACAATTTTTTTCCTCAAGCCACACTGTTAGGAGTCATCCCCCTTAGAGTCTCTATGATTTTCAAGGTTGTCCTTTGTATCAGAAGGCAAATAGTCCTCTTCCGACTCTTCAAAATCCCCTTTTCCCTTCTTGCCCTCCATCCTATACTTAATTTGTTTTCCCATTGCCCTAGCCTTGAAGTATTCATACATTAACAGTAAAAGCCCCTCATGGAGTACCAAATTCCTAGTATGCTTCTCTTGATAATCATTAATATTCTCATTCATAGAAGAGTATAGGGAGAAGGGAATACAAAATTTCACCCCATACCTAAAGTAGTTGAGTAACATGAACTGGTGAATGCAAAGGAAATTAAATATGGTGTCAAGGGAGATATGTTTGATGATAACCCGCAACATGAATCTCCACAATGGTTTGATGGAGCTCAAAAGATAATGGGTTCCTTTCTTCACCAATGCCTTTTTTTCCTCTTGATCCTTTGTGAAATCCACGACCGCTTGCCCCAAAATTTTCCTATCTCTGTAGAATTTCTTTCCCATGATGGGAATGCCAGTAACAATGAAAATGACATCCTTCATCACCATGAAATCCACTGCATTGATTTTAACTATTCCATCATTCCAACTTTTTACCATACTCCTGGTAACAAAGGGCTTCCAACCATGGAGCCATTATATGAAATTCATGATTTCCCCTTTCTTCAGAATGTTCCAAACCTTGGAACACCTTTGACACTTCTAGTCTTCATCCTCTAGTTCCCTCTTGTGTCTTTGCTCCACCATTATATCCTCCTTAGTGCAAGCTCTATAACCAATATCCAAGCCCTTCAAATCTAGAAAAACTTTGGCTTGCCTCATGTTCTTGGACCTTTTATCCACTTTGTGAATTTTCTACCCAAAATTGGTCCTTCAAATAAGTTGATAGATATTGTTGATGTGAGAAGTACAAGTGTTATTGTACTTTCACATCATAATTCTGCACATTCCCCATAAAACACTAACAATCATAATAAATTTACACATTATATTTCTAACCAATTCCCAAAACTTATTAACAATCATAATGGCCATTTAATGATACCCAATCTACTTGGGTTCCTTTCCCTTTTGATTAGCTCATTAATATCTGATAGGATATTATAACCATCCATCCACTTAGCCTCTTCACTATACTTTACTGCCTAGTTGGCCAGCCTATCTGCCACCTAATTAGCTTCCTAGTACTCATGTGCCACATATGTTTTTTTAAAAGTCTTGAGAAGATGGATGCATTCCTCAATGATATTTGCACTCATCCATGTTGGCTTCTTCTTCTCATTTATTCAATCAATAATATTTTTTGAATCTCCTTCCAGTCAAAGATATTTCACTCCCATTTCTTTTCATAGTTTAATAGTATGGTGAGCCGTAATGGCCTTTGCATAATGATTAGTTTGTATTCCAAGGGGGGCAGCAATCATAGCAATCCCTATACCAAAAGAATTTTTGATGATGCCTCCCACCCTAGCTTTCCCAAGTTGCCCTTGGCCTCCCCATCACAATTAGCCTTATGCCATTCCTCAGGTAGAAGAGACCAACTACATCCATTCCTCTTGCTATTGTTCCTACCTTTAGTACCGAGAGAGGGGATAGGGCCTTTGATATTGGTGTAGTTTTCCATCAAGGCATTAAGGCATTTGTGAAAAACAACGTCTAGCTTAGTTTCTTTATCTCTGAAAATTATGTTGTTCCGCTCTTTCCAAACCCCCCAACACACATGGGGTAAAGTCTAATTCCAAAAGGCCATGGAATCACTCCCTAACATACCAAGGTGCCATTGATAAAAAAGCCCAAAAATGTTGGATTGGAAGCACTGGGACATGTTGAAAAAAGATAGGAAAAGAGGCCATATAGTACTAATGAAAGGACAATGGATAAAAAAATGATCACCACTCTCACAGTGATTTTTTACATAAAATGCATCTATTGGGCATCATATTTCCCCTCTTGGTGAGGTTGTCCATTGTAAGGATATGATTTTGGAGCATAGTCTAGTAGATGTTAATTTTTGGGATAAGCCCTGGGTACCAAGCTTTGGCCCACATAGAGTCAGGGCCATGATTTTACAAAGTCTCATAGCCTAAAGCCACAGTATAGATGCCATTCACAATCTCACCTTAGATGATGGAATCTTTGTTAAGGGAGTAAAGAATATATCTAACCATGTCCATCAGTGGCTTGAGCTCTTGGGACAACTCTGCCAGATCATTCCACTCATTATGATTCCTGTAGTCACTCACCCTACTCCCAATTCTTTCTATACAGAAATTGGCCCATTTTTTGAAAGGCTCAATATCCTATAGAGGGCTAAAAACAAGCCAATCATCATTCCAAAAATTAATATCTTCACAGTTACCCAGTTTCCATTTCACTTTCTTAAAGGCCAAGCATTTAGTCCTTAGAAGGCCATTCTAGATATTAGAGCCTCTTGGGTTAGGATCCCTACTGATGAACTATTTAAGATTGAGGTTTGCAACATACTTAAACTTCAAAATATCTCTCCATTTACCATTTTTATTAAAGAGTCTCCAAATCTATTTCACTTGAAGGGCACAGTTGAACTATTTCAGCTTTCTAATCCCTAGACCTCCTTTCTTCTTAGATATGCAGATGCTATCCCAAGCCACCAAAGGATATTTCTTGTTCTCATCGATGCTTGACCACATGAAATTCCTTTGAATAGCTTCCAAATGATCAGCCACCTTAGAAGGGATATAGAAGAGGCTAAGTGCATAACTGGGTAAGTTTTGCAATGTATATTTAATCAACAACACTTTGCTAGCCTGACTTAGAGTAATGCCTTTCCATCCTGCCATCTTCCTACTGAATTTGTCAATTAGATTGTCCCAAAAGTTGTTAGGAGGTTTATTCCCCAAGAGGAGGCATAAATAAATGGAAGGTAGGGTCCTAATATTACAACCCAAGATGCCAACAATTTTCTTCTATTTGCTTAATGGGGTGTTGAAGAAGAACGCCAGACTCTTATCCCAGTTGATAAGCTACTCAGAGGCCTTGGAATAAGTATTGAGGATGATTTTCATGGTCTTAGCTTCTCTCACTAAGGCCTCAACCCCCCAAAATGGTATCATCCATGAACTATTGGTGAGTGAAAACCAAGGGACTAGAAGAATGTTTCAAGCCCACCAAATCCCCTCTACTCCTTTTGGAATATATGTGATGCAGGAGCATCTTGCATGAAAAAAATTATTGGAAAATTTTTTTTTTTTCTGGAGGAGAGAGAAAAGTGACGAAAATTAAAGGAGAAATAATAAAAAATAAAAAAAGGGCAAAAGGAGAAAAAAAGAAAAAGAAAAGAGGAATTTCTATTTTCAAGGTGCGTAGGTGGTGTAAATAGAAAAATAAGAAAAATAGTTGTCATTCCATTAATCGAGGTGTGTAGGTAGAAATTCTAGAAGGTTTTGGATAAATCATGTATTTAATATTTGTTGGGTGCTTAGTTGTATTTGGGTGGGAATTTAATATTTATTTAAAGGTAGTTGTATTTACCTTTTATCCCACATTGGTTGTGTTTGTAATGTCTTGGGTTAGAAGTGCCTATTTAAGCAAGGCATATGAACATTTCTAATGAAGCTCAAAGAGAAGCTCAAGGGGAAGCTTGAGGAGTAGAAGCTCGAGAAGAAGGTGAAAGCTCAAGGAGAAGCTTGAGGAGTGGAAGCTCAAGGAGTAGCTTGAGAAGGAGAAGCTCGAGAAGTGGAAGCTTGGGAAGGTGAAGGCTTCAAAGTGTGAAAGAGAAGGAGAAAGTGAAGAGTGAGTTTTCTTGAGTTTGTGAACAGAGCGCCGAATGTGAGGCAGTTTACAACAGGATTGTGGTGGAATTGTGAGTGTGTAAACAGAGCGTCGAATGTGAGGCAGTTTACACTTGGATCTTGGATTAGGTTTGTGAGAAGAGCTAGTGACTGCGGTTTAGAAACAAGGAGGTTTCTTGGTGGCTTGCGAGCACAAGTTGAGATCTCAGAGGTTTCTACCAGAGTGTGGATCTGGACTAGCTTGGGTTTGGATTGGATCTTGCGAGATCTTGCAAAAATGTTGTTGTAATTAGATTTTCAAGTATAATAAAAGAGTTCTTTGGGAAGCATTTTATTTTCTTTGTCTTCATATTGTTGCATTCTTGGTTGTGAGTTGGTAAGGGTGGTGTGGCCCTCTATCAAGTGGTATCAGAGTAGGAGATCCTGAGTGTACAAGCAGATTGCCGAAGTGTGAGGCAGTTTGTACCAGGACCTTGGTTGGGAAAAGTTTATCAGAGCTTGTGGATTGCAAATCCGTTGTCCTAGACTTGTGATGTGGTTCTTGATTGTTCGTGCGAGGTGGCAGGTTGCGATCTGACTTGCAAACAATTCAAGGTTGTCACAAGGAGCGTAGGAAGGATTTTTTTGCAGAGGGTTTACGAAGATCTTGGGAGATGGATCCAAGAGGATTGGACCCTAAGATGATTGCAAAAATCCATGATATAGTGGAGAGGAATTTTTCTAAGATGTTTGCTCGATTGGATGCTAAAGCTAAGAAGGTCAAGGTGGAAGAGGATGGTTTTGCTGATCATTTTTTTGTTGCTAAAGATATTTCTAATGTTGTTGGGACAGATGTTGTTTTTCATGATCAATTGGTTGAATTTGACATGGAGATTATGGAGCACTTGGAGGTGGATGATCCAGTTGTTGGAGGTGAGTTATGTATTGCAGAGCATCTTGTTGTGAGCAATGAGGTTGCTGGTGTTGAGAGTTTGGCATGTTTTGATGGAGATCTACATGTGGCTGTTGATGTGGGGTTTGTTGCTATGGGTGTGAATTCACTACTTTCTGATGTGAATGGGAGTTTGGTAATGAAGCATTACATTCAGTTTGTTCTTGTGCATGAGCTTGTTGATTGGATGGTTGAGATGTTGGTGTGGAGGATTTGCATGGTGGTTTTGTTGTCCCTATTAAGGTGGAAACCTTTGGTGAAGATGAAGATGGTGGTAGATCTTTCTTTTGGCATCAAAGTGTGGGACACACTTTTCTATCTACCGGGGGAGTCTGATGTAGGAGCATCTTGCATGAAAAAAATTATTGGAAAAAAAAAAAAATTTCTGGAGGAGAGAGAAAAGTGACAAAAATTAGAGGAGAAATAATAAAAAATAAAAAAAGGGAAAAAGGAGAAAAAAAGAAAAAGAAAAGAGGAATTTCTATTTTCAAGGTGCGTAGGTGGCGTAAATAGAAAAATAAGAAAAATAGTTGTCATTCCATTAATCGAGGTGTGTAGGTAGAAATTCTAGAAGGTTTTGGATAAATCATGTATTTAATATTTGTTGGGTGCTTAGTTGTATTTGGGTGGGAATTTAATATTTATTTAAAGGTAGTTGTATTTACCTTTTATCCCACATTGGTTGTGTTTGTAATGTCTTGGGTTAGAAGTGCCTATTTAAGCAAGGCATATGAACATTTCTAATGAAACTCAAAGAGAAGCTCAAGGGGAAGCTTGAGGAGTAGAAGCTCGAGAAGAAGGTGAAAGCTCAAGGAGAAGCTTGAGGAGTGGAAGCTCAAGGAGTAGCTTGAGAAGGAGAAGCTTGAGAAGTGGAAGCTTGGGAAGGTGAAGGCTTCAAAGTGTGAAAGAGAAGGAGAAAGTGAAGAGTGAGTTTTCCTGAGTTTGTGAACAGAGCGTCGAATGTGAGGCAGTTTACAACAAGATTGTGGTGGAATTGTGAGTGTGTAAACAGAGTGCCAAATGTGAGGCAGTTTACACTTGGATCTTGGATTAGGTTTGTGAGAAGAGCTAGTGACTGCGGTTTAGAAACAAGGAGGTTGCTTGGTGGCTTGCGAGCACAAGTTGAGATCTCAGAGGTTTCTACCAGAGTGTGGATCTGGACTAGCTTGGGTTTGGATTGGATCTTGTGAGATCTTGCAAAAATGTTGTTGTAATTAGATTTTCAAGTATAATAAAAGAGTTCTTTGGGAAGCATTTTATTTTCTTTGTCTTCATATTGTTGCATTCTTGGTTGTGAGTTGGTAAGGGTGGTGTGGCCCTTTATCAATATGAGTTTGCCGATACCTTTAGCTAGAATGATGAAGATGATAGGGGATAAAGGATCACCTTGATGAAGACCCCTCAAGGATTTGAAGAAATTAGAGGGGGTCCCATTCACCATGATTGCAAAAGAAGGGATGAAAACCAATTGTGAGATAATCATTCTCACTCTAGCATTGAAGCCAAAAGCTTCAAGAATTTTGTCCATAAACCTCCAGTCCACCCTATTATAGGTCTTAGATAGATAAAGTTTGAGTAGAAAACCCTCCTATTTTCCAACTTCAAGGTAATGAATAACTTCATGAACCTCAATGATGGAATTCAAAATTTGCCTACTAGAGATGAAACTTGACTGTCGAGGCACAATAATCTTTGGAAGTAATTTGATAACTCTATTAGTTAAGACTTTTGCAAAGATCTTATAAAAATAATTGTAGAGGCTAATCAATTTGAAAGAGCCAAAATAATTTGCACTAGTGACTTTAGGGATAAGAACCAAAAAAGTAGCATTGATTTCTTTCAGCAGGTTCTTGATAGCAAAAAATTCCTGAATAGCTTTGACAAGATCAAAATGAATAATTTCCTAATACACCTAGAAGAAAAAAGTGGGGAAACCATTAGGGCCAGGGGACTTCTTAGCTAGTAGAGCAAAAATAACCTCTTTAATTTCTTCAAGCTTTGGGATAGCCACTAAGACCCTATTATGAGCTTCACTAATAACACTAGGAATGGTGTTAAGAATGACATTTTGGTTCTCTTCTTCCAAGTTAAGATCTTTAGTAAGGATAGAAGAGAAGTACCTGATAGCCTCCTCCACTATCTCATTATCTTCTTTGATTATGTCATTTCCATTTTTGATCTCAAAAATTCTATTGGCAACCTTGTGTTTCATAGTGCAAAGGTGAAAGAATCTAGAGTTTTTGTCCCCTTTCTTGAGCCAGACTGACCTAGACCTCTGCCTCCAAAACATTTCCTTTTTCCTCATGATTTTGTGAAGACCAGCAATGATTTCCTTCTCAGAGTTCATCTTTATATCATCATAACCCCAGGTCTGGATATCTTCTCACACCTCAACAAGATCCTCCAAAATCATCTCTTTATCATGAAATATTATACCAAAGTCCAATTTGTTCCATTTTTGAATTTTTGACTTAATGAATCTAAGTTTCTTAGTGACCTTGTACATGGTTGTTCCATCAACCTCAATGCCTCACCACTCCTTGATTTTTTCATATAGGCCCAGGTGCGTTGACCACATCTTCTCAAATCTAAAGGGGAAAGCCTTCTTTCTATTTTCTCTGTCAAGAGTAAGAGAGATAGGGGAATGGTACGATCCAAGTTGCACAAGAGATGAAAGATTACATTGGAATTGACTCATCTAGTCCAAAGTAATAAGGGCTCTATCCAATCTCACTTGGATGTACTTTGAACCAATTCTCTTATTGGACTAGGTAAATTGACATCCCCCAAGATCAACATCTAGAAGGGCCAAATCCCTTATCAAGTTGTCCAAGTGTTGCCTGCTATCCACATCAAACGGAAGCCCACCTAACTTCTTAGAAGCTAAGAGAGGGATACTAAAATCCCCCATGACAATTCCCTTAGAATCGCCTAATTGGGCAACCAAAGCAAAAAAAAAAAATTCAAAAAATTCTTCTACTAACCTTAGTGTTGTGGGCATAGAGGTTCAAAAGAAACCATCTATCCTGATCCTTAGGATTAGAAAAATTCATGAGAAAAATATTGCCTTCTCCAAAGATGATGTTGGCTTCAAAGGCTTCCTTCCAAATTATTAGTAGACCTCCTAAAGCCCCATTTGAGTTAGTAGTCATGTTCCTCATTCCTTTACCAAAGGAAATCTTTTCAACTTTCTCCTTCTTCATTTTAGTTTCCTAAATTCAAAATAAATCTAGTCTATGATCCCTAATCATATTCCTAACAATTTTTTATTTGTGGATTCCATTGATTCCATGCATGTTCTAGGAAATGACCTTCATACTTTATTTTGGTTGCATGATTCCTTGATGGTTCTTTGGGTCCCATCGAGAATATTCCTCCTTGTTTCTTCCTTTTTAATTTGATTCTTGTTTTTCCTCCCTAGGGTACTAGATTTTCTTCCAGCATCAACTTTCACCCTACTCTTAGTGGCTGCAAGAAAGACCGGCAAAAGGTCCCTTCTATTTTTCTTTTTCTTATTCTTGACAGATGTCCATGGTGCTTCATTAGCATCCTTGCAGCTATCAAAAAGGGCCTCCAATCGGGAAAGGTAGCCAAGAGTGGTGGTCGAAACCCTTTCAAGGAATTGGTTGGCTATTGTAGGGGAGAGCCCTTTGTTTGTGCTAAAGTTGGAATCTTGTGAAAAAGGTTGTCATAGCACCTCCTCAAGAAGCCCAAACTTGGATTCTGGAACACAAGAGGTATCAGTGGTCTCCATCTCTATGGTTTCCCCAATGGAATTCTTCCTGATACCCATTGTGCTAGCTACCAAATCCATCCTACCATTCTCCTGCAAGAGGATTTTTTGGTTTGGCACACCATCAATCAAGAACCTGTTGCTATTTGTCAAATAAAAATTTTGTTATGCCTCCTTCTCAGGTTGTTTGTTTCCCGTCAGAGTGTTATGTTCCATTAGGGGATTCCTCTTGTCATTTTCTCCATTAGCTTCTCCCCCCAGGGCCTTCCCTTCTATAGCTTTTTCCTTCCACACCTTTCTAGGTGCATCAACTTTGTTCTTTACTTGCTTGTTTTGAGCTTTACATGCCTTTTCCTTCTCTTTGGAAATTGGGCAAGCCTTCACTTTATGTCGTGCATTTTTGCAATGAAAGTAGGCAAAAGGGACATTCTCATAGTCAATTTGTTGTACCCTTTTACCTGACGAGATAGAAACTTGATCACTTGGGGTATGTCTTGGCCTTTAACCACACCAATGTAGGTTCTAGCATATGCGAGTCTTTTCTTGGCCGTTGTAACAAGATTGATGGATAGTAGTTCTCCAAAAGAGTAGGCAATGGCATCAAAACCATCTTCATACTAGTACTCTAAGGGCAACTTTGATAGTCATATCCAAACCAGGGCCTAGGTTAGGAAGTCATTATTCAAGTCTAGGTTGGAAGTCCACTTTTGAAGTATAAGAGTAGATTTTCCCATTGTCCAGTTACCTCTGCAAAGAATCCAAGAATAATCTTCTGGGTAGGAGAACTCAAAAGACATAAATCCTTTTTCCATAGCTATAAATTCAACTTGACCTTTCAACTCCCATTTGTTTCTAGAGAAAATTCTTACTAGATCAATATTAGGTCAGGGGCCGATAAATTTACCCACCAAGGTGGCAACCATACCCAAAATGTTGCGGTCAATAATTTCAGTGGGTACTTCTAAGGCAGAAAACCCCATTTCCTTATTAGATTTACCAATGATTTTAAGGAAGGAGGATTTACCTAATGATTTGACACTAAAAAGATTAGTCCATCTCTCCCAGGCCCCTCCCCCTAATGTCCTTGGTAATGGACCAGAGATTTTCTTTTCTTCTAGGTGCGATTGCAAGCACGTGGATCCTCTTCTTCGGTTGCATCCCACTTACCCTCTTCCTTGTCCTACTCAATGCCTGCAAACTGGTCGCCCTGCCCTAGCTTGGTATAATTCCTCCTCGATATCCTATTCAAAATTCATCCTTCTTGCTCCGCTCTGCTTTGCCATCATACTAAGAAGAAGAAACAATGTTAATATGTTATCTTAACATTTTTGTAACATAAAAATAAGGGAACACTAATATGTATGTATGTCTATTGGGGAAAGCGAACAAGGGACCTTTATGCATAATCTTGTAAAGGCCCCCTTAGATTGACACCACCCAAAGTGGATGTAAGAGGTGGCAATCTTGAACTTAAGTCCTTTTCATAGATTTAAACTCAAGGGATATATTTCTATAGGATTTTATTTCCCTTTATTGTTATGTTATTAATTGATTTGATTATGTTTTTATTTAGTACAGGTAGAATGACTAATTAAAATACAAGTAATGAAAAACACATATAATAAAAAAGTACTTGAAAGGATCATATTTGCTATATCAAGTCAACCATGAAATAATAAATAGGAAGCTAAAATCACCTTGAGGATTAATAGGAGAAACCACTTCAAATCTGAGAACTACATAGTAGACATTGACAAAAACTAAAAAAGATCTGGATCTAGGACCTACAAATTGATATTTGAAGAATCTAGAAATTTATGTGTCTCTAGAAAATAATGACATGAAGGTTAGGGGGGACCTAAAGGACAAGGATGACTTGGGTCAATGATAAGGTTATCCTTGACCTATCCTGCACAAAATTCTAGAATTTGAAGCTCTACTAGATATCTGAAACCATATTTCTAAGATCAAAATTAGATGCTCTAAAAAACTTGTAAATCTACACTTGCACACAAGAGAAACTATTATTTTTTGAAGCAAGGGTGGGGAAGGGTCTTTCATTGGTTAATCACCCATTTAGGAATCAACCTTGAAATGAAAAAGAATGCAAGAGACAGATAAATTGTAAATATTCACCGTGCTTGTAAATTTTTTATGGATGGATCTAGATATAGTATCCATAAAATTGTATAAATGAATGTATGTAAGTGTAGAATGATAATATATGATGTCTTAAAAATTAAATATATCTAAAAGTTTTAAATCATAGATCTACGAAGGTAAGTATGCTTTTGAACACTTGAATGCTTGTGTAGGACAGATGAATGTGGATCTCCTTTTTTAATGGCCAACTCTACTATCTTTGATGATGGAAGAATGTAGATCTTGAGAAGTAAATGAATATTCATTGGCCTAGAAATGAGGACCTTAAATGAACCCATTCTTTCTTGGCTTGACATCGTTGAATGCACCTTGAAAGCTATCTTGAATGGATGATGACTTGAATGGATCTTGCTCTTGAATGTACATAATGATGGATAACGTACATGCATAGTGGATGCTAATGGATTAACTTAGATAATCATGGATGGAAAAAAAAGTGAGAAAGCCTTCTTTTATAATAATTTCAAAATTAAAATTTGAAAGGGTTGACTGCACCAGGTCATAAAACAGATTGAAAACCCAAACTGACCTAGGATCCAAGGGAAGACACCTCAAGAAAGTGATTACCTTGCCCCTTACCAAGGGGTAAGGTATGAACGATTACTAAACTAATGGAAAGGGATAACCTCAACCCTTACTTGAGGGTTTATAACCCTCAATATGCATATTGGGATCTCAAGGACATAAAAAGAAGAGTGGGAAACAGGTCAAAACTTGAGGAAAGGAAACACTTCAAGCATAAATACATCCATGGACCTAGGAGATTGCTAAAAAGAGGGATAAATGGTATCACAAAGAAAGTTTACACTTTTTAAGATGGTATATTTAGCCTCCATACTAGCATGTGTATGAGTTGAACCCATACTCACAACAAAGTACATCAAATGTATAAGATAATCTCATCATGTCTAGGGAGGAAGGAAGCTTTCAAGCTCTGAATAGACATGAGTCCATATCAACTCCAAAATCATAACAAGAGATACATCAATGACAAAAAGCAGTGTGATTACCTTTCCCATTAAGAATTTTGTCTCTTATTGTGAATCACACAAAAAGGTATGTTGCAAAAAGAGATGACATTGGTAGTCTAGCAGGTTTGTGTGGTAAGCTAGTCAACCCATAAAGGATATACCCTCAAGGACTTGTACCTCCAAAAAGGGAATTTTATAAGAGACAATATAGGCATAAGGATTTGTATGTCCTTAGGGGATTGAAAGACACACATGAGGGAATTAGACCTCAAGGATTGTGAATTATCTAATGAGGGACCCAAAAATATAGGGATCCAACCTTAAAGACTATTAGTAATCCAATAAGGGATCCATATATGAAAATATTCCTTGAACATAGTGCATGTATGAAAAATGTGAGAAAAGTGTATACCCCCATGTTAAAGAAAATACTAATGTGTCAATAGGAGAAATGACTTTAATGAAAGTGTAAATGGATCCACTAGAGATGTTTCCACTATGAAATTTCTCCAAGGAAATGTAACTCCTAAATGCATTGAGTGTTGTCATTAATGCAAAAAGTATGGTCTGTGAATACAAAGTAGGAAGGTCAATGAATCTTATTACTAAATAGATACAATGTTACCACACATAGGTAGAGATCAAGTGAAGAATAGTAACCAAGTAGTATGATAAGTGAGCAAGGTTATAATTGAGCATGAAACATTACCAAGAAAAGAGTATTACCGAGAAATTTTATTACTCAAGTGACAACACCATGTTGGAAATATTCAGGATAAGGTAGGTTACTGAGAGGGGAGGGGTGAATCAGTAACTTATAAAACTTTTATCCTATTCAGTATTTTAATCACACACCATTCATTCATCTAAACTACTGCATAACTGAAGGAACAAATATTCATTGCACATGTACATAGAGATTTGGTAACCTAGAAACCTTCCAAATAGAAAGTAAAACTGGGGTGGGGATGATACCCAAAAAAATTCATTATTGCAGTATATAGTTGGCCAGTTAAGGCTTACATTGATCACTTCTGATGATCTGCCCTGTTAGGAGCACAAAGGACTGCTAGGTCCACCTTGTTAGAGGATTTACAAACATACACTGAAGTATGCACTCTGTTAGGAGATTTATACAAAGACTGTTAAGTCTACCCTGTTAAAGGATTTACAAAACTGATTCACCTGTTAGGATGAAATAGTGGATCTACTTACAAACTTGATTTTCTGTTTAGATCCTTGAAGTATAGATCACCTCTTGTGACTGATGAATCTTTTCTGCTTCTTGTAGACCTTACTGGATAATTTTCTCTTCTGCTGATTCACAAAATATTACATGTCACTCTTGATACATTTATCCATTTTTCACATCATACCATGCTACAAATGATATCATAAATTACATATATACCATTCCAATATTTACAACTACAAGGTTGGCCAAAACATAAGTGAACAAAACATTACTGAGTAGTCCAGATAGTAGAAAACTCGGGTTCCTCAAGCTGACTCTGTGACCTTCTGATACTTGGCATCTACTACATTACTCAGCATCATCATGCACTCGATAGAAGTAGAGGTTCAATTCATACTAGCCACACAATACTGCTTGGAACTCAGTAACCATTGGTGACTCAGTAGATATAGTGTCACTCGGTAGAAGCTAACTTCTTCATTTACCTTGCTATGCTCGGTGAACACTGAGTTCTTCATTTACCTTGCTTTGCTCGGTGAACACTGAGTTCTTCGTTTACCTTGTTTTGCTTGGTGAACACTGAGTTCTTCATTTACCTTGCTTTGCTCGGTGAACACTGAGTTCTTCATTTACCTTGCTTTGCTTGGTGAACACTGAGTTCTTCGTTTACCTTGCTTTGCTCGGTAAACATTGTTGAACTGCCCATTTACTTGGTATCCTTTGGAATGCTTGGTAAGAGTTGTTTACCTACTGAACTTATAAGGTAACCACTGAATGCTTGGTATACATTGTAGACTAAGTGATGAGCTCAGTAAGCATTCATAATCGAATAAGTGTTTGCACTAATGACAAATATATCATAATTCCAACACACCATAATCAAGAAATTTAACAAGCATTACCAAGGGATATAGGATGAATATAAAAGTTTGTAAATTCACAAAATTCTATGTGATTGAATCCTACTAAGCTAGAAAATGGTTTACCAAGATTGAGGTGAAGATTTGATCATATTTATTGGGAATGAAAATATGATTGTTGGTAATCCCAATGTGAAGTATTAACCAATGGAATAAAGGCATGATGAACATAAAGATAAGGATGAATTTGAATTGTGGATTTAACCAGATATGAATTCCAGAAGATTTCAAACCCTGATTAAGTCATGCATGGTAGAAGCCACAAGATTTCTATATAAGGACACATCAAGAACATATTATAGATTGATGAGAGATGAAGTTATGTTGAGAGAATGATAATTTGAAGGTATTGAAGTAGAGCAGAGCTACTGAGTAGCAGAAGAGGATGAATTGGGTGAAATAAATAACAAGAAGGTGATAGATTAGTGTAGAGCATAATGGATATGAACAAGAAAAGGTAGTTGTATATTATCATATCACTTTATAGTTACTTTTTGACCATTGTAGTAGAAAATGTCTTAATCGAGTGGACTTAATAGTATTGTATTTTAAAATCTCCTAATAGAGTGCACACTTGAAAAGTGTTGGAAAATCCTTTGAAAAGGTAGACTTTAGTAGGTCTTATTGTATTACTCTTAATAGGGTAAGTGACCAAAACTGACATCATTGTATGCTCTAACCAAGAAACCATTTTTACTGTAGTAATAAAATATTTGCAGGTGTTATCCCCACCACCATTTTCCCTCTAACCAACGGTTTCTGTATGACCAAATCATTATGTCATGTGTGTTGATGGATGTTCATGATGTGTTTACTATTATAGCTATTTGATTTGTTTACTATAATCAACAAATGTTGTTATGATTATGTATCGAAACTGAGCTCAATAATCAAGAGGGTAAAAGATTATTAAAGGTTAAAAGTTTTAGAAGGTACTAATTCACCCCCAATACCTCACCTTTCCATATAAATTTCCAACAAATTTTATTAGAGCTAGATCTCTTGTTGGACTTTAACCAGTTTAGAGAAAAGATCTAAAAACATGGAAAGTGTAGACTTTATAAGTTGATCAAGAATAAAAGATCAGAACTAAAGATTTTGTTAGGATTAAACCATGGACAGAAGTAACAATTACATGCAAATATAACCAATAACAAGAAAAAATAATAGATCACGCAAAAAAGAACATAAGGCACCAAGATTTAACATGGTTCACCTAAACCCTGGGCTATGTCTACCAAACAACAAGTCCAATATTTTTATGATCCAATGATTACAACTTAATTACAATAAGTAATCCCTTACAACTCAATACCATAGCAAGAACCAATTTCACATCACACCTATGAAAAAATCCCTAACCCTAAGCCCTTTTTATACAAGTATTTTAAGAGCTAGATCTCTTGTTGGACTTTAACCAATTTAGAGAAAAGATCTAAAAACATGGAAGGTGTAGACTTTATAAGTTGATCAAGAATAAACGATCAGAACTAAAGATTTTGTTAGGATTAAACCATGGAAAAAAGTAACAATTACATGCAAATATAACCAATAACAAGAAAAAATAATAGATCACACAAAAAAGAACACAAGGCATCAAGATTTAACATGGTTCATCCAAACCCTAGGCTATGTCCACCAAACAACAAGTCCAATATTTTTATGATCCAATGATTACAACTTGATTACAATCCGTAATCCCTTACAACTCAATACCGTAGCAAGAACTAATTTCACATCACACCTATGATAAAATCCCTAACCCTAAGCCCTTTTATATAAGTATTTTAACCACTTTAGGGTTATAATTAATAATTACATGTCAGCCCAAAATCTCGATAAAATAGGGCCCAAATTTAAAAAAAAAGAATTTATGAAGTATGTACAGTACTTTCCTAATTAGTAACCACATTCTAAAAATCTCCCACTTGGGGACTGATCAAGCTCCACACTAAACAACAATCTCCCACTTGGAGACTGATCCTATAGCTATGCCACTACTCCATGAGGCTCCCACTAGATCAAACCACCCTAGACTTTGTTGTTCTTGTATTCATGTTCAATCTAGAAGACCAACCAAAACTGAAGAGGAGTACAACTTCTCCCTTGTTACTACCTTTGTTAACATATCTGCTAGATTGTCATTTATATGTATCTTCTCCAACATTAACTGTCCATCCTCCAAAATTGACCGAATGAAATGGTACCACAACTGTATGTTTTTGGTCTTTGAATGCAGAGCTGAATTCTTTGCAAGATGAATGGCACTTTGGCTATCTATGAACAAATAATTATCCTTCTGAGGATGTCCTAATTCTTGCAAGAAGAACTAAAGCCCTATCATCTCCTTGGTTGCCTCTATAGAAGCTACATACTCTACCTCTGTAGTCGATAAAGCATTAACCTTTTGTAACCTAGAAACCTAGCTCACGACTGCCCCACCAATAGTAAAGATATAACCTGTAGTACTCCATCTGGTATCAACATCCCCTACCAAATTTGAGTCAACATAGCCATGTAAATCAGTAGTAGAGCCCCCAAAATGTAAACACTTATTGGATGTTCCTCTCAAATATCAGAGAATCCATTTTACTTCATTCCAATGCTCAATTCTTGGATGACTCATATACCTACTAACAACTCCCACTGCATGTGCAATATCTGGCCTAGTACATACCATAGCATACATCAAGCTTCCCACATCGAAAGCATAGGGTACCTTGGACATCTTATCCTCCTCTTCTTATGTCTTAGGACACATCTCCTTAGTCAACTTCAAATGACCAGGTAAAGGTGTGTTGACATCTTTAGCATTCTTTATAGAGAAATGTTGAAACACCTTCTCAACATAATAAACTTGAGATAGTGTCAATGTTCTATTCTTCCTATCTCTGCAAATCTTCATACCAAGGATTTTTTTTGCTACCCCCAAATCCTTCATAGCAAATGCATGTGCTAATTGGCTTTTTAGCCCCTTAATGTGATCCATGTTAGACCTAGCTACAAGCATATCATCAACATATAAACATAAAATAATGTAGCTATCATCATCCAACCTCTTAAAGTAGACACAATGATCTAAATGACACCTACTGTAACCATGCTAATGCTTAAAACTGTCAAATTTCAGATACCATTGCCGAGGTGCTTGCTTCAAGCCATATAAGCTTTTCTTCAATTTGCACACTAAGTTTTCCTTACCTTTGACCACAAATCCTTGTGGCTAAGCCATATATATCTCTTCATCCAAATCACCATGAAAGAAGGCTATTTTAACATCCAAATGCTCTAAATGAAAATCTTTAGTAGCGACTAGACTTAAAACAATACAAATAGAAGTCATTTTAACAACAGGAGAAAATATCTCATCAAAATCAATTCCCTTTTTCTGTGCAAATCCTTTTACAACTAACCTAGCTTTAAATATTTTCTTACCTCCTTCCTCTTCTTTCAACCTATAAACCCACTTATTCTATAAAGCCTTTTTACCTATAGGCAATTTGCACAAATTCCATGTCTTATTCTTCAGCAAAGAGTCCATTTCATCTTTCATTGTAGACTCCCACTAAATCTTAGTATCCACCTGCATAGCTTCATCATAACTTTCATGTTCACTAGCGTCAGTAAGTAAAATAGAATATAAAGAGGGAGAAATATTTGTGGAGGTCTAATTTGCCTTGTTGATTGTCTAACATTCATCGGTGTGTGTGGCATTTGTTGTTGTGGTTGTTGCACATCATGAGGAATGATTGGAACATTAGCTGTTGGAGTATCATCTAGCACTACATAAAAATCTTCTTTCTTCTCATGTTGATGCAACAGATCTTTGTACAATAATTTATCATTGAATATGACATCCTTGCTTCTTACAATTTTATGATTTTCAAAATCCCAAAGCATATAACCAAACTCATTAATGACATATCCAACAAATACACATTTCTTTGACTTAGTTTCTAGCTTGGTTCTATTTTTAGAGTCTATATGAGCAAATGCTTCACAACCAAAGCTTTTGAGAAAAGAATAACTCACCCTCTTACTAGTCCATGCTTCCTTTGGAACACCAAAACCCAAAGGAATATAGGGACCTCTATTAATCAAATATACAACATTATTGATAACCTCTACCCACATGTGTAAGGGAAACCCAACATGCAACCTCATGCTCCTTACGCACTCCATTATAGTCATGTTCATGCGTTCAGCCACTCCATTTTCTTATGGAGTCCTTGGAATAATTTTTTGTCTACTAATACCATTAGTAGAGCAATGATATTCAAATTCATGACTGTAATACTCACCATCATTGTCAGATCTGAGACATTTTAATTTTGTACTAGTCTCATTTTCAACCAAGCATTTCCATTTCTTAAAAGTTTGAAATATATCAAATTTCTATCTAAGGAAATAAACCCATACTTTTCTAGTTACATCATCAATAAATTTAACATAGTAATGAGAGCCACCAAGGGAAGATACTTGAGCCAGTCCCCATACATCGTTATGCACAAGCTCTAATTTCTCCCTTTTATTTTCCTTCTCAATCTTTGCAAAACTCACTCTCTTTTGTTTTCCATACACACAACTTTCACAAAAATCCATATTAACACATTTTAGACTTGGTAAAACTTTCTTTGAACGAAGTACTTTCATACCTTTCTCATTCATGTGTCCAAGTTTGTTGTGCCACAATACTATATTAGGATCTAAAACAACTATTTGTTCTCCCTGCTCAACTATAGTAATTGTTCCTGAAAATTCATTTTTCTCTGAAACAATTAAAGTAGAAGGAACAATATGACCTATTCAAAGATATAAGGTGCCTACTTTCACACCTTTTGCTACTACAAGGAAACCCTTTGAAACCTTCCAATTTTTATCATTAAAAGTAACCACACAACCCTCATCACTGAGTTGCCCCACTGAAAATAAATTCCTACTCAGCCTTGGAACATGTCTTACCTCATGTAGTAGCCAATGATTCCCATTCTACAAATTAATCTTAAATTTTCCTTTTCCAACAATCTAATAAGGTTCATTATCCCCCAAATAAACAAGCCCAAAATCCCCTTGGATATAATCAATGAAATAACCTCTGTGAGGTGTAGCATGAAATGAAGCATCAAAATCTACAACCTAGCAATCATCAACACTTTCTAAAGATAGAAGCAAAGCATCCTCTTTGGATTTGTTACTTACCACATTTGCCTCCTTGTCTCCATCTGATTTATCTACTTCATTTTTCTTTCGATTCCAACAATATTTGTTTTTGTGCCTTGGTTTCCCACAGTACCAATAGTCATTCAGTCCTCTCAATTGAGACCTCCTCCCCTTTGAATTTCCTCTTGATTTCCCACGATTTCCAGAATTACTTCCTCTTACAGTTGTTTTGCCCCTGCTTTGTGCATTCAAAGAACTTCTTGATGTAGATCCACCTAAGATTTTCCTACGAGTTTCCTCACTCAAAATAAAACTAATCACATCATCATATTTTAGGGTACTATATCCAAGAACAGAATTACTCACAGCCATTACCAAGCCATTCCAGCTTTCAGGCAAAGAACACAAAATCAAGAGAGCCCTAATTTCTTCTTCAAAATTGATACCCACAAAAGATAACTGACTAGTAATAGTATTAAACTCATTTAAATGATTTGTAAAAGATCCACCTTCTTCCATTTCCATATTAAATAAATGCTTCATGAGAAATACCTTGTTTGAAGCAGAGGGATTTTCATACAGTGGGTTTTCATCAATTCTTCTGTTGTCTTTGCTTTTGTAATATTAAATGCAACTGATGGTTCCATGCATAATCAAATGCTTCCAAGTGCCTTTCTATCCAAAAGATCCCATTCATCATTTGACATAGATCCTTGATTCTTGGTTTTGCCTTCCAATGGATTCCATAAATCCTTTTGATACAGATAGTCTTTCATTTGCATCTTATATAACTAGAAGTTATGCCCATTAAATCTATCAACCCTCAGCTTACCCTCATTTGCCACGGCTCCCACTCAACCGTGAGACTCCCACTCAACCATGAAACTTTCCTATAGAGGATAAATGAAAAATAACTAGGCTCTAATACCACTTGTTAGGATTGAACCACATACAGAAGTAACAATTACATGCAAATATAACCAATAATAAGAAAAAATAATAGATCACATAGAAAATAACACAAGGCACCAAGATTTAATGTGGTTCACCCAAACCTTGGGATACGTCCACCAAATAGCAAGTCCAATATTTATATGATCTAGTGATTACATCTTGATTACAATCTGTAATCCCTTACAACTCAATATCACCACAAGAACCAATTTCACATCACACCTAAGCCATTTTATACAAGTATTTTAACCACTTTAGGGTTATAATTAATAATTACATGTCAGCTCAAAATCCTGATAAAATAGGGCCCAATTTTTTTTTTTTGGGGTGATGCCTCAAACCCCAAAGAATTAATGAAGTATGTACAATAATTTCCTGATTAGTCACCATAATCTAATAGATTTCTCTAGGTCAAATTGGTGAAATGAAAGAGAAGCTGAAGTAGTCACTAAGAAAAAGGAAGGAATTAACACATCAATAGATTGCCATAGAATATCGTGAAGAAGAATTTGAAGATCTATAAGAGGGTAGTATATTTAATGAATTTGAAGCCACTATATCAAATACGATGGAAAATTAAAAAACCCTAACTAAGAAAGTAAAATCAATGATGAAAGAACAAGAGGCTTAATTAGTAAGAATATGTGAGGCCTTAGAATAAAAAAGGAAAGTTGAGGATGACACAAGAATGGTAGAAGAAAATAAAAGACAAATTACTACAAGATTGGATGAGAAAGATGTTGAAATATAGAGGTTGAAACAAAACCACCATGATATGGTAAATCAATTACTTAGTGTCAATCAAGAGACTGGTAGAAAGATTGGAGAGATTACTTGATTGAGATTAAAAAAAATTAAAAATTGAGGAATGAGCTAAGGACTAAGAAATAAACCAATGAAAGATTGAAGAGATCTATGAAAAGTATAAGGAAACATGATGAATAGTTAAGAAGTTAGAGAAGATTGAGAGATACCAATGGACTAGGTTACACCGAGCACTCTATAACCAAGCAAGGAGAATCATAAAAGCTAGTTGAATAGAGGAATATTTATACCAATCTAAAATTGAAGAATCCAACATGTTATCATTATGGAAAATTGGGTCACACAACAAATGTCTATAGGAGCAAGGTTGCTAAGACTAATGTTACTCCTAAATTTGATGGTTACTATTGTAATTGTAATAAGTATGGTCATCAAGCATTTTAGTGTATATCTAAGTTTACAATTTCTCCAAGGTAACATTAGTTAAATGGTTATTGATACACATGCAACATGTATGTACAAGGTACATGATTGCATATCACAGAAAATGAAAAATCAAAAACTAAGAAGGCAAGGGAACATTGTCAATTGGGATTAAAACATGGGGATTAGATGTACAACATGTGGAAGTATGGTCACATTACAACAAAATGCATGAAAATGCACATGAGAGGAAGATATAGTACTTAGAAGAATTGTCACGGCATAACATGTTTTCATTGTCATCAAATTAGTCACTTGAGCAAGAATTGTAGGTACTAAGCATCAACACCTAATGATAAAGACACTGAAGGAAAGGGAAAGGTTGATATTGATGATATTTGCAATTAGATGAGAAAAACATGGATAAAGAAGAGTGAATATGGTGTAACTACAATTGGATCGATTAGTGACACTTCATCCTCTATATTGGGCGACTCTATAATTAAAAACAAATAATCCATACAATTGTGTATGAGAATTGATTTTGAATTGCTATATCTTACACCAATTCCTCATAATCAGAGAATGATATCCAAATTAGCATAAGGAAAGATGCACAAGGAAAAACCACTTGTCATTAGAAGTTATCATGGTTGCTAAGTTTAAACGAGTGAGATAATTAGTTGGTTTTAGTATTACTACTATGTTTGAGGCCAATTTTTGATGACAAAATATCACTATTGCGATAGAGAAACATTGCATGATTGATGATTAAAATTTTTGAATCCATACCATTTCTTGTGTGATGAAAAATCAAGCTATCACATAACTATCATAATTGTGACAACATATGTCATCATAGATCAAGCATTGGATGGCCAAATGGTGTGATAAACAAACTATCACAAATAAAAGAGCTTGTTGATATTGCGATGTAAAAGTATTGTAATTGTGCGACATAATCTTGTAAGAAGTCTCATCAATTGATGTTAATGCATGAAAAAGTTTTGATGGTAATGCTATATTTGCAATGGAAAGGTGTCACAATGGTGTGATGTTTCTTTGTTAGGCACTCTATCAATCATCCTTGTATTGTGACAACGTTTCTAATGGTGTTTCTATCAAAGTGATGGTAAGGTGTCATAAATATACACTGCCACTTTGTCAAAAAGTCCATTGGTTTTCCTTTCAATGCAAGATAATTTTTAAAAGCGTTGCTCTAATAGAGACAAAAAAGTGTCACAAGTTGAAACAATGGGTTTTCAAAAAGTCTGTTGTTATGTTGCGTGTTTGACATTTGGTCATCACAATTGTAACAAACTATGCATGGCCTTTTATAGGGTCATCACCTTCTAGACACCAAGATCAAGTGTGATATAGATAGCTCTCTTGCATTAGTCTTTGATCCCTCTCGCAATGGCTAGAATTCAACAATGACAAAGGTCATCCGGTCTCTTCTATAAGTTAAAAATTGAAGCTTCAATTTTTAACTTATAGAAGAAATCAGATGACTCTTGTGACTATCAATTTTTGGCCATTGTGGGGTGATCAAAGACTAATTCCAGAGAGCTATTTGTATTGCACTTGAGCTAGGTGTATTGAACGTGATCTTCAAGAAGATAATGACCCTATGAAAGACCATAACGTGTAACCCAAATTACATCCATTTCTACAAAAACCATGACCATAAGTACCAGATAAGCTAGGAGGTTATTAATCAAACCAAGTCTTAACTCAAAATTCACTCAAAATATAACACCTTCACATTATTTAAATCCATCATATCTGTCATATGATTTAAAACATATTGATTTATTTCCTTTTGTACATTCTAAAAGAATTAAAGGTTGGGGTTGAGGATGTTCGTATACCATTAAATAAATAAATAAATTTATATTTACTCAAGTCTATTTAATAATTTCATTTCAAGCCTAACAGGAAAGCCCTACTATTTGTAATGGGGACAATGAACAATGCTTTCTTTCCTTTAGGGTGTGTGTGGGGTTTTTTAGTTTACTAATGCACCATAATTGAATTTGAGTGGGGGGCGTGATAGTGGAGGTTGTCGATCGAGAGTTTTGCATACATAAATCTACCCCTTGATCAGGATATGATAATCACCATTTTAAAAAGCATTGGCATAAATTTATCAATAAGACAACATTGGAGAGTGTGTAAGATAACTCACACTTTGGCATGTATTAGAATATGAAACTATATTTTTATACTTTATTAGAATGTAAAATTATCTTTTTATACTTTCTATTTCTTTGGATCATCTTTTTAAACCATCTATATTGGCCATGGAAGATGAAGAAGGAGAGATTTTCATACCATGCAAAATATGTAGTAAAAAATGCTATAAAATTCATGGAAAATACCATAATAAATGGTGCTTTAATAGATCTTAGGCTATTGTTTTCCCAGATATGGGGCAACTGCAATAATCCTCCAAAATCCATGGTCTCAAGCATGGCTCTCTCTGCATCATTCAACCTAGGCATTAGTCATAGTTCTACTACCTTAAGGGCCCTATTGTAAAGAACAAGGAAAGCCTCTTGCATAGAAAAATTGATGCAAACATGTTAGTACCTATCATATGAGAATCAAAATTAAACTACAAACACCACAACTAAGCTACACAAGTGACCAATTAAGTCCTCAGACTAAAAAATGATGAAATTTCTAAGTAAACTTTTATGCATAGTTGAACAAATTTTGTACGATACTTTGTGCTGGTATTATATTTTCTAATCAAGACATTGTACTAAATGTTTTCTTGACTGCACATCACCAGACAACAAAAACCTTGTTCGTACAACTAAGATCTCTCTTTGCTACTCTGCTAGTCTTTATAAACTTAACACTATGCTGACATCAATGACAAACACAATCATGAATGCAACATTTCAATACTCTCCAATGCTTAGGATACTCCCCCAATGTAGTATCATCAAAATTCATGTTGACAATCTCCCCCTTTGGCATTGATGGAAACATAGATGAAAAGTATCTAAGTTCCATGAATACCAAAATAGTACTTTACTGCTACTGTTGTTGTTCTCATCTTCTCAAATCTTCTTGATCAACCAAATTTAAAATCCTCTTGAACACTACACTATTCTACATCTTCTTTAGGATCAACAATACTTGTTCACACTAAACAACTCACCATTTATTAGAATTCCTCATGCTACATATTTCCCCATTACACTATTAAAGTAGAGATTTCTATACACTCTCCCCATTCATACTTAGGAGATGTTTTTCATGCATATTCTTCCCCATTTACATCAATGAAAAATGCCTTATTATGTCAATTTACTGCTCCTAGTCTTTAACCAACTCAAGTGTCCAAAGACATTGTTCAAGACCAAATACCAAGAGTCCTCAATGACTCATCTCATCATAGATACTCCCCCATATGGGAAGCATCAATATTTAGTCCAGTCTAACAATAATGCTCTATAACACTGGACTAATGCACTTACTAAATCATCTACTTAGAAGTAGGTAGGGGCATAACCCCAAGCATACCTCTCAAGTACTCAAATGTATCTTTAGGTAAAGGCTTTATAAAAATATCCACAATCTATCGATCTTTAGTACTCAAATACTCTAATCTGATCTTTATTTTTTCTACTTTCTCTCTCAATACATGATAATTAATAGATATATGCTTAGCATTAGAATGCAATATAGGATTCTTAGACATACTGACTGTACTTGTGTTATCACAATAAATGATATAAGGTTTTGCAAACTCAATCTTGATATCCTTTAGCATCTATTTCATCCACATCACTTGATTACAATTATTTGTTGTTGCAACATACTTTTCCTCAGCTATACTTTGATATATACAATCTTGTTTCTTTCTTAGCTAAGAAACCAATCTAGCTCCAAGAAAAAACCCTCCACCTTTGGTGCTCTTTCTATCATCCATACTGCTTGCCAAATCTGCATCAATATGTACACATAGAGTGAAGTCACTCAATCTATCATACCAAATTCCATGGCTAGATGTTCCTTTCAAATATCTGAATATCATCTTTATTGCTGCATAATGACACTCCTTAGGATCATCTTGAAATCTAACTACAATCCTAATTGCTTTTGCTATATTTGGTTTGGTGTGAGTTAGATACATATGTCAAACCTCTAATCATGGATCTGTACTTCCTTTACTCAAATTTAGGTGTCTCATCCTTGCTAGATAACTTGTGACCAGTTATCATAGGTGTACCAATAGGTTCACAACTTTCCAATCCAAATCTCTTTAACAAGTCTTTCAAGTACTTAGCTTGTGAAATGAAAATACCATCACTATTCTGCAAAATCTGCAATCCTAGGAAAAACCTCATTTCTCCTATCATGCTCATCTCAAACCCATTCTTCATCTCTTTAGCAAACTTATCACTTGCTTCAACATTACCTTCAATTATGATGTCATCAAAAAATATTAATATTATTGGTACACCATTCTCAATTTCTTTCAAATACAAGTTACTACTTGTCGTACCTTTAGGAAATCCAAGTTTTGCTAAATATCTATCCAACCTTGCATACTAGGTTCTAGGTGCTTGCTTCAGACCATATAGAGCTTTATTTAGTCTACATACCATATTTTTGTCTTCTATCAAAGGAAAAACTTTGGTTTGCTCAATATATACGTCTTCTTCAAGTTCTCCATTTAGAAAAGATGATTCAACATCCATCTGATATACTTCTTCCTTCATTGCTTAAATCTAATGATCATCTTTACATGCTTCATCTGCACTTTTAGGTTCAACTTGAGAAATAAAATATAATTCACATACTTATTCATTTACTTGATTACTATTTCTACTCCCAATGATAAATTCAGGAGGGTGATTCTTTGATATACTTCTGCTAGGAGTTGTCAACTCAACTCTTTCTTCTCTTGGTTTAGATCTTTGTTCTCCTCTTTTCTCAATAATTTGCACATCATTATGCAACTCTATGTCAGTCTCATAAAATAACTCAACATTCTCTTTTTTATCCTTGTGAATAATATCTTCATCAGAATAATAATCACCAACAATAGTTACTAAAGCTATCTCTTCTATCACTTCCTCAACAAATCCAAGTTCATCATCATTATCATTGTCATTCAAAAACATTTCCATGTTTTAAATTCCTCAAGATCAGCAAAACGGACTCTTACTCTCCTAGGACACTTTGATGAAAAATGACCAAATTCTTTATATGTCCAATAGGAAAAATTTCTCATACCTTTATCTTCTTCCTCTTTCCAACTACCATAATTGATTCCATCAAATATTAGACTTTCTTTTTCCATAGATCTCCCAAAGCTATTAAGCTTTCTCTTCAAGGACCTGATGCTCTAATACCAATTGTTAGAAATATATAGTCCACCAATATAACTAAGAGAGGGGTGAATTGACTATCCAACTAATACCAAAATTATCAACCTTATTAAACTTCAACCATATAAGCAATATAATCAGAAACCATAACAAGATATTCCTACACAATAACACCAAATATGTTAACTAGGGAAACCCTTGATTGGATTGAAAACCCTTGTGGGGATGGTACACACAAGATGATGTGCTAATATAAATATTCCTTGCTAAAGGATAGACCCTATTAGGAGTCTATCAATTTTTTTGGTACATATCAGTCTTTGTTAGCAGACTTTGAATCCCTGTTAGGAGATTCTAGCCCTGTTAGGAGTTGTGGAAGACAGTTTGACTCACTGCCCAAATAGCTTCAAGGGAAAGACCAATGAACCCATTGTCCAAATGATCTTTATATTATTTCTTGCAGAATAATAGAAATGAATAATACTTCCTTCCTCTATCCAGTCAATCAGACCTCTTCTCCTTTTGATCTTGTAACCATATCACAAAACTTGCATCCAATAATCCCTTGGATCACTTACTCACATTCAATAAAAACTTGCTCCTTCTGCACTTTGCACTTCATACACTACTAGATACCCTTTACAAACAAGGAAAAAATATTTCCTTTATACCATATCTTCAAAATAATTCCTTGAGTTAGCCTTGAGGCTTTCCCAATTAAGTATAATAAGATAGTTAATTAATTATAATTACAATAGCATTTTTGGCTCATAGTCTATACAGGAGTTCACACATGTGATACTAGGGCTTGCACATTTGTTGACATCATCATCTGACTATCCCCTATCACTATTTGATAGTGCATCTCTTCATTACATCTCAGATGAAAGATATAATACAAACATCAGGAACTACTTTCCAAGAACTCTATCTCTGTACAACTCTCAGTAAATCAAGTACAACTTTCATACATCTTCAAATGACATGCTGCATATTGAACCTTTACATCAAGACACTGTACTAAACATGTTCATGACTGAGCATCACCAGACAAGCAAAACCTTGTCTGTACAACTAAGATCTCTCTCTACTATTCTTCCAATCTTTACAGACTTACTGCTATGTTGACATCAATGATAAACACAATCATGAATGCAACATGTCAATACTCTCTAATGCTAAGGATACTCACCCTATGTAGTAGTATCAACATTCATGCTGACAGGTTGTGCAACTGGCTATGCTTGAATTAGTACCTCTCAGCTTGAACTCACCTCTAGGCCATCATTTCCCTCTCTTTGTTCTTTGAGCTCTAAAAAACTCAAATAAGACAAATGATTTGAAAATGACCCCTAGGGCCCCTTATATATCTTTTTGACCCTATTTTGAATTAATTATTAACTTCTAAGATTTGTGCAAAAATTATACCATTACCTAATTTTGATGTCCTAGATCCATTTTTTGGATCAAAATTGAAATCTAGGTTCATCTTTCTAGTAAAAAATACATTAAAAAATCTTCATTCTTCTGCACAGTTGGCTGACTTTCTAAGGCTTAATCTCTCAATCTTTTTGGGGCATTCATCATTTCATCATCCCTTCATCATTTATGCTCTCTTCCATTCTTCTTATTCATTCCATTTCATTTCATTTCACCTGTATTCTTTCTTTGACCTAGTTCTTATCCTTTAACATTTTGGTCAATCTTAGTCAATCTGGGGTAGTGGTCATTCTTTGGTCTTAATCACTTCTCTATCATCACAGACCTTGCTTTATCTTTATTTGATCAAATCCAACTCATTTTTGCATCTCCTCTATCTCATTTGGATTTTGATCTCGAGGGGGCAGGAATATTCTATCATGGCTGCAAATTAGTTTTTCTTCTATGGTTATCTATTTTCTCTTGATTCATCTTCTTGCTTTGGCTACTTGGCTTGACATATCAATTCTCATATCAAGTATTGAGTTTGTCTATTTCTCTCCTAATGCTCAATCTTTCTGCACACTAATTGTGCATTCAAGATCTTCTATCTATCTGTGCTTCATTCTTTGGAGATAGATCTCTCTATCAGTTTCTATGTTTCTATCTTCATTCTTCAACTTTATGTGTTCCTAGATAGATCACACATTAGTCAAAGAGGGGAAAATGTGATCACTAAAAAATGATCATATAGACTATAAGCCCCCTTTCTAGCATTTTTTCTCAGTTTATTTGTCACTTATCCTTGATCAAATCTTTACTATTTATTTGATTATAAACTATGGTGGATTCTTGGATACTAGTATCTTTTCTTTTGTCTTTGAATCTTCCATTCTATGGTGCACCTTGTAAGGGTTACTCAATCTAGGTTCATTTTAGAGCCACCATCTCATAGCTTTTGCACAACATAGATAGGAAGCTACAAGCCACCTCTTGAGATGCTCCTCATTATGGGTATTCTTGGGAATAAGGGTTGATAGAAGTGTACCTTATTTTTGGTATACACAACCTAATTCCAATTAAGTAAAGAAAACATATAGTAGATCATTAACGCTATGCCCAACATAATTACACATACTAGTATTCTATAGTCTACCTCAACAGGTTCAACTATAGGATGCTTCAACATTGGGAAAGTACCTATCTGAAAAATAGGAGTCATGACTCAACCAATGTATTCCTCATATCTACATATGCTGACAAATCTATTGAAAACATTTGTTCCAATTTCCACATCAAAACACCAATACATTGGTCATGTTGGAGCAACACCACCACCACCACCACCACCTCCTCTACCTTACAATATATTTTGAAAATCATAAAACTTTCGAGGAGGGTTAAACATCAATCTAAAACCATCATAGACACAATAAAATTAGGATTTAGCCCAAGAATTACATGAACTCGAGAATTTTTTCTACAATATGAGGAACAAAGGAATGAATAATTTCTCTTTCAAGGAAATTTTCCTCTTTCCCTTTGACTAATCTATCAACATGATACCATTTTTACCAAACTTTGAGATCCCTAAATTTGACAAATACATAGGTGAAACATGTCCTATCACACATCTCAAAGAGTTTTCTGTCCTATGTCAAGAAGTCACTTATAGTGAGGAATACCTTAATAGATTTTCACATTAAGTTTTGGAGGTCCCTCACTTTAATGGTTGATGAAATTTCCACAAGGATCTCTTACACCCTTTAACTACTTGGTAGGAAAAATTGTGGTACAATACTCACACAATATTGAACATCATGCATCCTTGAGTGACTTGTGTAACAAAAAACAAAGAAATAGTGAGACATTTTCTCATTTTCTACATAGGTGGTGACACTTTGCAAATTGTATGGTGTATAAAATTGAAGACTCACACCTCATAGACATATTCATCAAAAACTTGATTCATGAGATGTCTTTCCAGATAAAAATGGCTAGTTATGAAGATTTTTCAACCTTGTTCAAGAAAGGAAAGAAAATTAATAATGGACTCTTGGAAAAGGGTTCCATTAAACATTATAACTCTTCATCATCAAACAATGAATCCAACACAAAAAAAAGCCTAAGTTTTGGTTCAAAAAAGGGGCATTACACATGATAGTGTCACTGATGTTAAGAGTGTACAAAACCTCAAAGGTGAAAACAAAAGCAACAACTATCACAATCATAAAAAAAACAATCAAAATTAGAATAAAAACCAAAACAAAAATCAAAACAATTAAAAGTCACATATTCAAACATATTTCTTTCCTCCAATAATAAATATAATTTCAGTAATGTTCATAACTAAAAGTTCACTAGCTTCCAAGATCCTTTAGACATCATATTCAAGAAGCTAGTGGACCACAACTTGACGGTCTTTCCCAATACATGACCCTACGAGGAAAACTAACTTAATCCGCCATGGAAAAAATACAAAAAATATTGTGATTATCATTGCTTCAAAGGACATGCCACTAAGAAATGCATCAAGCTAAAAATTTACATTAAGAACCTTTTCGATGATTGAAAAATTGATCTTGAAGGAGGATCATTATCTAGCACTGCTAAATTGAAGACCTTTAAGAAAATTTTCCATAATCACAATAATGACAACAAAAATGAAAATAAAAATATAAAAATTATCAATCAAACGTCCACATCTTATGTGCCATACTATGACTATTCTAGTAACCACATATAATTATTTGACTCCTTGTGTGGCAAAATAGAAGTAAATGATATATGTAACTTTGACTTCATGTGTGGCTGCATTGAAGAGTTTGATATGCATGCAAACACACTAAAATTGCAAATAGCTAATTGTGGTACACCTACAAAATACTTTGTAAGCTTCCACTCCCAACCCCACTAATCTATCAATTCTAAATGAAACTATTGTGCCATCCACTTTACAAAGACCCACTTCTTGCTATAATTTCCTTTCACAATTTGGGAAGACTCCTGTATAAATATCTATTCTTGATCTTTTCACCACACCACCCATTCACAAAGAGATCCTTGAGACTACTCTTAGAATCTTGTATTCCTAAAATCATCAATACTTCCCAATTCATTTGCATGATTAGAAATATCACTACACAACAACACCTTGTCTTTACAAATTTTTTTTTACAAGGTCCTAATCACCACCATAACTTTTCACTCCACACTAAAGTCCTTAAATAGAGTAACACAAAATAAAATGATTCCTTAGTGATAATCAATCTTCTTTAAACCTATGTACATTAAATATGATCTATTTCTTGGGACTTCCAGAAGATCTCCATGATTTCAAAAAAAGGATAACCATGAAGGAATATGATGAATGTGAGTGAGGATCAAAGGAAATCATCATGCTACCACTATAGGTAGGACCTACTATAATAAATACAAAATGCCATGTCACTGACTTTGACTTACCATATAATATATTTCTCGACAAACCTTGGATACATACACTGAAGATCATCTTGTCCACTTATCATCAATTCTTGAAGTTTCTCCCACTATGGAAGAGATGTCACATTTCTAGGAGATCTTTTTCTTTTGCCTTTTGTAAGAGGTCAAAAGGTGTCCAAACAATTTTTTCCCAATTAGTAAATTTGCAAAGGTCATACCCAAACCTCTTACCATAATAGAAACACCTTCCACAACAATTGCAAGCACACCTAACACTGATTCAAGTTCCAACAAATGAAATAAAAAGGTTGAAGAAGTTAATACTATAAAAAAGAAGGCCACCTTTTCTGATCAAGGAATGAGAGAGTATAAGTTTGAGGATGCCTTGTACATTGGATAATTGCCACTTTCTCCCCGATCCTTTGGTAAACTGCCCCAAATACCTCTTCTTGCATACAAAGTAACCATGTATGTGGTTAAAATAGCCTTTGAACATTTAGGTTTCCTTAGTGATGGGCACATGGTTTCTAATATCCTAGATTGGCTCTATTATAATGGTCAAGATTATCCTATGGAATTTTCCTAAAGATAAGTATGTCAAGGCCCCACTTATTTTTGAAAACATGGGATATCATGGTACATGCCTTGAACCTAAAGGATGGATATTAGGCTCCCTCAAACCCAAGGTATTCTTTGCTGACAACTATTGAACCATGGAACTTGATTCTTAGACTAAAGAGAAGAAATTATTAGAAATACCATTATATAATATAAAGATGACCTAGATGCCTCTTACCAATCCAAAAAAAACTATGTCCATGCCATTACCATCACTAACCTTTCATCCATCTACCTTTCCCTCGTTAATCTCAACATGATACACTAGAACCTTCAAGAAACACCACCAACTCTTGATATCTTTAACTCTAACAAATTAGTGATGGCCCTCTTTGGCCTCAAGAATCTCCAAGACTATGAGCACAAGATTGAATAAAATGATAAAGCCTACTTTAGTACCCAAGTCAACTCTCTTAGATGAAAAATAAAAATAAAAAGAAATTTGGAGAAACAACCTCTAGTGAAAACCCTTATGGGGCGCTTTTGGATGAAGAAAATGATAAAATAAAGGATGCATCTTTTGGTGAAAACCTCCTTGAGGCGCCAAAAGAGGAAGAAGTTGACTTTCCATTTAAAACTCTACTGCTAGAAAAGTCATATATACTGATTAAAGACACCATTCTAGTTAACTTGGGTACCCTAGAAAATCCACAAATCATGTATATTGTTACTATATTGTCTTAAAATGGAAGCGCTTCCATGTTAAGAGTGTTTATCCCTTCGAGTAAGTGGTCTAGGGTAATGTCAAGTGCCTTGAATGGGTATTTGCATGGATCTATCTATTTTCTCCTATTCTATTCTCTTTCTATTTCCAGCCTATTTCTAACAATGTGCTCTGTGAAACTAAGGACTTTGACTTCTAGGTCAAGGATGAACTTTCAGGTCAAGGTTGACCTCGAACCTAACCTAGGTCAAGGATGACCTTGACCCTAATTTAGGGTAGGATTTCCCTCATCCTTGACTCCAGGTTCATTTTTTAATTTCCAAAAGTTTTGGGATCTCGGGCTTCAGAAAGTTTTTTTTCCTACTTCTGGGTCGGTTGTTTTAGGTTTCAGAATGGTATACTCTTAAATTACATTCAATTTAGGTCCATTTCTAGGGGTTAAGGTTAATTGGGATTTAATACTTCCATGTTGACCTTCTCTAGGAGTTTGTGTCCTAGATCTCTACATAAGGAAGCCTTCTTCACCCATTTAGGGATTGATCTATCTATTAGCCACGAATATCCAATTATTATGCAAGCATCCACATACATGAAGTGAAGATCTAATATCCACTAAGCATTCAAGTGTTCAAGTATTCAAGAACTCAAGATTCATCAGGGAGTTCCATTGTTAGCCATTAAAGCATTCAATATTTGTTGAAGATATCTCCATCCATATTCATCTAAGCCTTTTCCTCTAAAAAGATACATTCAAGATTCATGTTGAAGATCTAATGCCATTTATTTGAGACATTCTACATGCATTTCTACATTCATTTGGAGCATCCGTACTTGTGGATTCAAGGATTCAAATCCTCCACAAGGATTTCAACATAAGCAAGGTGAATAGTTCCATTTACTTTATTTATACATATTACAATTTCAATAATATTTCAAGGTTAATTCCAAATTCGGGTTTGACTAAGGAAAACCCCTCATCCAAACAAACAAACCATTTTTCTTGTAGATATAGGTGTGGAGCAATGAATTGAAGAGCATATTTGGATACCCTTTTCATCAAACTTGTGAGATCCATGAACATAAATTTTGTTGGAGTAGTGTAGGTCAAGGTCAACTTTTCAAGGCACAATTGTGCCCTAGGGTAAGATTGTATCCCACTATCAGGGTCAAGGTCAACCTCCCTTCAAAATGACAAAATATTTTTGCATTTTCTCCTTCTTGACATTTCCTATCTAAAATAGGTTGCAGAATTTCTCGAAACTTTACATAGACATAAAAAAAAAATACTTTCCATATTCAAGGTTAGTATTTGTCTTTTATCTATTTTGATATTGAAGCACATACTCCTCAAAATAGAAAGATCATAGGATCTCCTTTCTCCCTATTCTCCATCACATGATCCATTTCTGCATTGATCACTTTCTTGTGTTTAATCAATTTGGATCATTCCTTTTGGAAATTAGGGTTAAGAAAGGAAATCTTGTTTTCTTCCTATTCAATTACTACCCTAAGTCTTAAAGAATAAGAAGTGATGACTACATTCCTACAGAAAGGAAAAATAATTTTTGTGTGGACTTAAAAAGACATTCCTAGCTTAGAAACATACTTGGTTGTACATCACGCAGTAGTTGATCCAAAGGCTAGACTTGTTAAATAGAAGTTATGCAAGATGCATCACAAAGTGACATTCTTGGTAAAAGAAAAACTGTAGAAGATGTTAGAGAAAAAGTTTGTCCAACCTATTGATTAACCCAAATGGGTTTCCAATATCGTACCTATAGGAAAAGCCTCTAGGGGCATACACATCTATTCAAATTTTTGAGATTTTAATCTTGCATGTCCTAAGGATGACTTTTCACTATCCAACATAGACATTATAGTGTATTTAGCTTCTGGACATGGAATTTTATTTCTAAAGGATGTTTCTCAGGCAATAATTAAATTAGAATTATACAAGAAGATCAATACAAAATAACATTTACTATTCCATGGGGAACTTTCTGTTATCAAGTCACACCTTTTAGCTTGAAGAATCCCAATGCCACCACTTATATATGCATAATGAACATAGTTTTTCATGATCTTATACATGTGATTATGGAGGACTATGTTGATGACATCCTAGGGAAATAAAATATATGCGATTCACACATTTCTATTCTTACCACAATATTTGAAAGGTTGGAGAAATACAACATATGACTTAATCCTAAGAGGTGTATCTTTGGCATACAATTAGGAAATTTGTTGGGTTACATTGTGTCATAATAAGGAATTGAGGTAGATGCTAAAAAAGTGAAATCTATCCTAGAAATGCCTCTACCTACTACATTGAAACAACTGCATAGTTTTCAAGGCTGACTATAGTCTATCCAAAGACTTGTATCTTAGTTAACAAATAAAGTCCATCTTCTCCAACATTTTCTTAGAAAATAAACCAAGTTCTAATGGGATTTTCTTTGTCACAAGGTATTTGAACAAGTCAAAGCATATCTAGCTAATCCACTAGTGCTCGTTCCTCCTATTTACGATCTTTGTCCAACATTGGTTGCTTATGAGTTGAACTAAACCCCGATTGAGAGAGATTACTTAGTCATAGTCTTCTGGATGCAGAAACAAAACTTGTACATGCTTAATCATACTACACTACTAATTTCCAAGTTAGACCCTCTCAAATATTTTCTATCAAAAGCTGCATTCACTAGTCATGCTACAAAGTGAGTCTAGCTTCTCATAGATTTTGACATTGTCTATGTAGACTGCAAGGATATTAAAGGACAAGTCATTGCCGACCAACTTGCAGAAGATCCTCTTCAGGGATACCATCCTATCATAGCTGATTTCTCGATGAAGTGATTATGAATGTCACCCCTAGTAATAAATGGAGGCTCTATTTTGATGGCTCTTTAATGTAGAAAGGATCGGGGGTAGGAATCTTTTTTCTTACAATGGAAGGAGATCTCATTCTAAAGTATTAAATAATTTCATTCATTCACATAAATGACATAGTTGAATACAAAGGAATAGTAATGAGACTTCATCAAGCCATCCACTAGAACATCAAGATATTACTTATCTTTGGTGACTCCCAATTGATCATCAAACATGTTATAAATGAATACGAAATGAAGGATGAAAAGTTATTACCATATCATAGAATTATAGAGGAACTTAAGAAAAACTCCACTTAGATAATCTTCTAGTAGATACGAAGGAAAAACAAAAAATTAGTAGATGTCATGGCTAACACAGCCTTCATGATTACAATGCTAGAATACAATCCCAAGTGTGTGTTTATTGTCAAGAATATTTTACTTCCTGCTTATGAAAAATCCAAATTAGAGCTAGTGTGTGAAATTTTTGGCTCCACATTTCCATGGTACTTCAACATTTTTTCCTACCTTTGCCACAAAAGAATCCATATATCCCTTTCCCCCAATCAAAGTAAAAACTTCATTCATTGCATTGCATGATAAGTATCTTAGGTGACAAACTTTTTTGGAAACACTTCAATGAAACCCTCCTTCGATGTCTCGATTCAGATGGAGATATAAAAACATTAGAAGAGGTTCACCAAGGAATTTTTGGAACCCATTCTGGTGGTCTTACATTGTCAAAGAAGCTTCTTAGAATAGGTTATTACTGGCCTACTATGGAAGTTGTTGCATATCGCTTTGTGAAATGCTACATTCCTTACCAACATCATGGAGATTTGATACACACTACCTTCCAATACCTTCAACCCACCATCACACCATGGACTTTTTTCCACTGGGGTTTTGACCTTGTTGGACAAATATATACCAATTCTGCAAATGACCATAAGTACATTACTTCTGCCACTAAGTACCCCACAAAGTGGGTCAAGCCTCTTCCATTAACCTATGCTACATGAAAATAGATTTTGAAGTTCATCTTGAATTACATTATCTGTCACTTTAGCATTCCCCAAGACATAATCACTAATAATAGGAATCCTTTCAAGAACTAGGAAGTCACCACATTTTGTAGGAAATTTGGAATCACCCAACATTTCTCCACCAAATACTTCTTCCAAGGAAATGGTCTAGCTAAAGCTACCAAAAAAACTATCCTAAAAATCCTCAAGAAGACCATTAATTTTGTTGGCTACAATTGGCACCTCTAAATTTCTCCTACCCCATGGGCTTACTGCACCTCCATCCACACTCTCACATGAGCCACTCCATTTTCCCTTGGTTATAGCTATGACGTTGTCTTACCTTTTGAAATTGAGCTCCCTCCCCTCAACATATCTCTCAAGAATCTATTGTTCGAAGAAGAATACCGAATTGCTCACTTGTAGGAGATTCATCTCCATGATTAGAGATGCCTCACTACCTTAAACTACCTCTATGTGTATCAATATCACCTTTAGCTTTAGTTTCACAAGAATATTAGACATAAAAAATTTGAGGTTAGTGACTTAGTATTGCAACGTAACATGAAAAAATTCTAGAATTGAGATAAGAAATGAAAGTTTGAACCTAATTGGCTTAAACCTTTTATCATCACTACAAAGTATGGTTTTTGGGCATATTAGATTGCAAATTCACAAGCATGTTTGCTCTCTAAGCTTGTAAAAATTCAACATCTCAAGCATTTCTATGCTTGTGTCTAATAGTTCCTATACGATGTACATCAGTTCTATAAAAATTGTAAAAAGTCAGGAAATAAAAAGAATGCAAAAATAATAAAAATGATAAAAAATTAAAAAACATTTGCAAAATGGTCCTGAAGAAAAGACTAAAAAGAAGATAATTTTCCTTGAAAAAATAATTAGCATGGTGAAAACATAGTAAATAGGTGCCTTGGTAATACCAAAAAAATTCAAAAGAGAAATGGAAAAAGGACAAAAAAAGAAAAGAGAAAATAATTCGTCCAAAAGTGAAAACTTGGCAATTCAAGTTCTCTAAATAAGTACCATGTTGAAATTCTATTTCTTGTGCCATGCATGGTGAATTAGATCCATTATCTATTAGACTCGCCTTGATTCAATAGGTCTCCATTCATCCCATGTTTGTGCAGGAGCCCTATTTGACTCACATTTTTTTGTGCATCCAATAAAAGACCTCTCATTTGTGATACATTCATTCACCATCATATCCATCAAAGAAATCTAATTTGTGAGGCACTTTCACATCAAATGATAATAATAAGGATCCAATTTGATTCCATTACGTAGACCCTTTCCCAAATAGTGACTATAACAAAACCTACACAAATTGATACTTAGACTAAATGATTTGAGATTTTTTTTTTTTTTTTTCCAGAAAAAATGACAATGATCATCCATAATAAACACACATGAAAACCATAGAAAAACAACACCTTACATGATGACTCTTTCTACAAATGACACAAATAATTTCACCATTGAAATAAAGTTAATCCAATAAGAACTTTGGATTGAATAACTACTTGGTGAGGAGGTTTTTTTGTTGATTTCATCTTTGTGTGTCAGTGGCCACCTCCCTAATTTTCCTTGATCTTCAATATCTTGGTACCATATGAATGGCTCAAATTAGCCACACATGTCATTTGCAGTATGATCTATTTACCTAATTCTTTAGCACATTGATGTTATTTTTTGAGTTATGGTTATGCACTACACACTGAGGGCAATAGGTTAGAACACTTTTCACCATGATCCCTAATTTCAGTGTGCCTAGATCTCTCCAACTATGCATCATATGTTCCATCATGACTATGAAATATACATCTATGTTTTTAAAGTCTCCGTTGTGTTTGAGATTCTAGTCCACACAAAGGAACTTTGTCATTTATGCTCCTATAGCACCTGATGCGTAACTCCTTTTACAAAATCAAATTAGTGTGTACTTTTCCACATTAACACAACTGAATCCCACAATATCATGTAGCTAGGATGCATTTAGATTCATTATCCATGATTTTTGGGGAAATTATCCCATTTATTCTTGTCTACGCCACAAGTCATGAAAAAATTCCAAATTATGTCTTTTCACCCTTTTTTCCTCCTTGTTCCTTTTTCGAGAAAATTGTGCAAAATGTGTCCCTTTTGAACTATTTTCTTGAGGGGGCACCATCCTCCCCTGTCATCGCTACAACACAAATCTTAGGACTTCTCTCTTCTCTAGGACAAACTATTAGGATTAAACCTTAGACATAAATAACAATTACATGCAAATATAAACAATATCAAAAAAAATAGATCACACAAAAAGAACACAAAACACTAAGATTTAACATGGTTCACCCAATCCCTAGGCTACGTCCACCAAATAGTAAGTCTGATATTATTATGATCTAGTGATTACAACCTAATTACAATATGTAATCCCTTACAACTCAATACTGCTATAAGAACCAAATTTTGTGTCACCTTATGAAACAACCCCTAACCCTAATCCCTTTTACACAAGTATTTTTTTCACTTTAGGGTTATAACATGTCGGCCATATATTGGCAAATATAAGAAATAACCAATTGGTGAATATTAGCCATTGGTGAATAGTAGACCAATTTTTTTTTTTCAGGGAGATGTCCTAAACCATAAAGAATTTATGAAGTATGTATAGTACTTCCCTAATCAGTCACCACAAACTAGCAATCTCCCACTTGGGGACTGATTAGACTCCACATTAGACAACAATCTCCCACTTGGAGACTAATCCTATAGCAATACCACTACCACATGGGGCTCCCACTAGATCAAACCACCCTAGACTGTGCTATTCTTTTATTCCTATATAGTCTAGAAGACCAACCAAAGTTGAAGAGGAATTCAACTTCTCCCTTATCACTACCTTTGAAAACATATCCAGTGGATTTTCATCTATATGTATCTTATCTAGCTTTAACTATCCATCATCCAAAACTGACCGAATGAGAATGATATCACAACTGAATGTGTTTTGTCTTTAATTACAGAGCTGAATTCTTGGCAAGATGAATGGCACTCTAGCTATGTATAAAAAAATAATCATCCCTTTGAGGGTGTCCCAATTCTTCCAAGAAGAATTGAAGCCATATCATCTCCTTGGCTACCTCTGTAGTAGCAACATACTCTACCTCTATAGTGGATAAAACATTAACCTTATGTAACCTAGAAACCTAGCTCACAACTATGCCACCAAGAGTAAAGAAATAATCTATAGTACTCTGCTTGGTATTGATATCTCCTACCAAATCTATGTCAACATAGCCCTATAAATTAGTAGTAGAGCTCTCAAAATGTAAACACTTACTAGATGTTCCTCTCAAATATTTGAGAATCCATTTGACTGCATTCCAATGCTCAATTCCAGGATGACTCATATACGTGCTAATGACTCCCACTACATGTGCAATATCTGGCCTTGTACATACCATAGCATACATCAAGCTTCCTATAGCTAAATCATAAGGTACCTTGGACATCTTATCCTCCTCTTCTTGTGTCTTGGGACACATCTCCTTAGTCAACTTCAAATGGCTAGGTAAAGGTGTGCTAATAGCTTTAGCATTCTCCATAGAGAAATAGTGCAACACCTTCTCAACATAATCAGCCTCAGATAGCATCAATTTCTTGTTCTTTCTATCTCTACAAATCTTCATACAAAGGATTTACTTTGCTACCCCCAAATCCTTCATAGCAAATGCATGTGCTAACTGGTGTTTTAGTCCCTTAATGTGATCCATGTTAGACGCAACTACAAGCATATCATCAACATATAAACATAAAATAATGTAGCTGTCATCATCCAACCTCTTAAAGTAAACTCAATTATCTAAATGACACCTGCTATATCCATGCTCACACATAAACCTGTTAAATTTTAGATACCATTGTCGAGGTGCTTGCTTCAAGCCATATAAACTCTTCTTCAATATAAACACTAAGTTCTCCTTACCTTTGACTATAAATTCCTATGGCTGAGCCATATATTGTTGGAAATATTCAAGACTATGCTAAGTTACTAAGAGGGGAGGGGTGAATTAGTAACTACTAAAATTTCTACACTAATTTCAATTCTGAATCCAATAAACCACTTAACATTTAATTTATCACATCTGATCTAATTGCATGCATGTGAAATTAAAAATATAAAAGCATCCACAACACTTGAACACAATGATTTGGTGACCCCGAAACCTTCCAAATAGAAAGTAAAATTGGGGTGGGGATGAAACCCATAAAACTTCAATACTACAACATAAAGTTGGCCTATTAAGGCTTACATTGATCACTTTGATGATCTACCCTATTAGGAGCAATTAGGACTGCTAGATTCACCTTGTTAGATGTTTTACAAACACACAATGAAGTATTCACTCTGTTAAGAGATTCAAGAAAGACTATTAAGTCTACCTTGTGAAAGGATTTTGACTAATTCACATGTTAGAATGAAATAATAGATTTCTGACTTACAACTAGATTGCTGATAGAGATTTCTTGAATGTACTGATCACCTTTCTATGATGAATATCTCTCTGTTGCTCCTCTTTTGATATGGCCTTCACAATTTACTCTTTATCTGCTTCTTAGCTTTAATTATTCACATTCACATTCTTACATGCTCATTTTGTTACATATTTCATTATCTTCTACATTGGATATGATATAATGCATTACATATATATACCAATCCAACTTACAAAGTTACAAATTCGGCCATCATACAAGTTAACACATACATCACAAAGTTGGCCCAAATGAAGACACTCAAGTTTTGAAGACTGACTTGGTGAAGTTTTGATACTTGGTGCCCACTGTCATTACTTGGCATCATCATGCACTCGATAGATGTAGAGGCTTGGTTCATACTAATCACTTCAAGGTAGTCTTGAACTTGGTCTACGCTGGTGACTTGGTAGATACTGTATAACTCGGCATAAACTGGGTTACTTGTTTACCATGAATGTACTCAATAAACACTAATTATGATACAACTCGGTTAACGCTAACTTCACATTCCATGAACTACAAACTTGGTAGAAACTACAATGCTCAGTAACCATTGAACTACTTGGGTTGAACTGTTAGACTAAATCTACTCAGTTTGAACTATTGGGCTTCACATTAACTAAATATACTTGGTAACCATTGAAATGCTCGGTAGCCACTAGGTTACATGGAAAACACTGTAGACTATTCAATGAGCTCGATAGCTATACAAAATATGAATAAGTGTGTGTCACTAATAACAAACTTGACTGATATGTCAACAATCCTCCCCTTTGGCATTAGTGACAAAAAAACTTATTAGCCAAAATCTTATATACATCACCATGTGATACTAGCTTGGTAGAATATACTATTTTGAGATTTTTCAAAATTTATCTTTGTAAGGTATACTATACATCATCTATTATGTACATTCTCCTCATAGCATGTTTCTCCCTCATACTATGTGTGTCTATATAGAGCATACCATGACTCAATAATAATCTCCCCCTTTTTGACAATAACGCCAAAGATTTATTTAGAACTTATTTACATGGAGACACTAATATGAGATTAAAAATTAGAATGTACCTTAAGAATAAGTGCCAGGGTTTTATCCCAACTATCTTGCAAAATCTTGCATATATGTAGAGAAATTTGCACTTCTATAGAGAGTTCTATCATGTGATCTACAATAGAGAAGTTGTTGTCATGGATCAAGGTTTTTGAGTAAACAATATGTTTCTACATTGTATCCATGATAGGAAGGATCTAATTCTGAATACCAATAAGTGATGACTGGATCCTTGCTTCTTCTCTTAACAACTCTACCTATATGTCTGACAAAAATTTGATCTTCATGTGATGTGCACAGCTTGAGCTATGGTCAAGTTGCAACTGTTGAGCATTGGCTTTCAAATCCTCATTGATTTTTGATAATTTTCTCTTTATTTATTTTGTGAACTCAAAAACATCACACAACTTCACAAAAAGTGATATCACATTGGTGCAAGATGATTCAAGATTGGTCAAAATTGATGAAAGCCCAACTTGATGGATAACAATTTTCTGAGCAATGTGCTCAAGTACTTTATTGTCAAATTTCTTTTCAGCTTTCTCAATTAACTTATCCTGTCCACTAGTGTCCTCATTGAACTTTTGGACTGCTTCTACTAATTGCAACAAAATAGGTTGAGAAGAATCTACCTCAATACTTATTTCCTTAGACAAAATGTTTTTAGCATCATCAATAATCTTATACTCTCCATCTCTTTCTTCTCTCAATTTTTTCTTCTTTACCTTCTTCTAGAGGAGTTCACCAACTATGTGCATTTGGTCCACAATAAGATTATCAATGTCCCATTTAAGAATTTCTATTTTCTCATCTAAATCTATGTCTTCCTCTATCTCTTTTCCTCTACCCAAAAATCTTGTACTCGATTGAGCCTTAGGTTCAACTATCCTTGTACTTAATGCCTTTGTATCCAGGATTGAAATAATTGTAGATATACTAGAACTTGTAGTGAAAATTGATATAGTACTAACTGATGGAATACTAATAGGAATGCTTGCTGAATCCAAAACTGAAGTAGACAAAAATATAGTATCTAAAACAAAAGTACTTACTACTAAAGAACTCAAAATTGTAGAACACACTGTATTCATGACTGATTACATTGACTCAATAGCTAAAGAAGCGAGAGGTTGTAGTTTGGTAGATGATGTGGAAGTCACTTCTGCTATTGATACATTGAGCTAAATGGGGGTGAAGAGTGATTGGACATTTGAAGTGTCTATGGTTGTCACTATCAAACTTGCTGAAGTTTTTTTCGAGCTCGATATAGCTACTAGTTTTCTTGGAGAGTGAGGAAGTGAGGCAACAACTGCAACTTCTATCTTCATTGGGTTAGTCTTCTCATCATCTTCTTTATCTTCTTCGGTAGCTTCCTCCTCTTTATCTTCTTCATCTTCCTCATTGTCAAAATGTGTAGGCTTAGTATAAGTCACTTGGTTTATGCAAATGATAAACATTCTTCCACATGCTTGTGGCATTCTTAACCACATGCTCTATATCCTTGATTAAAATTAAACATGTATTAAATCTAAGATTCATTTTATCTTCATTTTTCTTTCAGAAATTTTTTACCTTAGCATCTGTCATGCTCAGTAGCAACTGCCTCAAGGTTTGTGCATAAATGTCTTTTGCTATTTGCATTTGCAAAGTCCCATCTTGGCTTTATTTTCTCTAATAATTCATTAAAGATTTGAGAGGCTATCTGATATGGTGAATACTTCCATTCTTCCATCTTGGTCAACACCAGTTCTTCAACCTATTTCTTCTTTGCCTTTGTCCTTGTTTCATACTTCAAAGATTTGAAGTTTGTTATGCTTGCAACTTCTTCCATTTGTTTCAACTTTTCTTGAAAGGTGGGAGGATGTTTGCTAAGGACAATATCACTTCCTTTTTTCGTGGACCTCCTTGTGAAGACTGTAGTTGATGACTTTAGTGGCTTGGTGATGATCACCTTACTTTTCTTCTTCATATTTTCTTCTTCCTTTTTTGGTTACTCTTCATCCTCTACTTCTTCTACATCTTCTCCTTTGCCTTCAGTTAACATGATAGGTGTGCTAGATTTTAGTTTAGCTATCCTCCTCTTTCCCTTGTTAACTACCTGAGGGAGTTTTATCAACAATTCTATCCTCCCCATTCTCCTCATCATATTTTCCAAAGTATGGTGCCTTTGGATCAAGAGTTTCATTAATTAGAGCCTTAATAATATCCTTTGCCTCATCAATATTTACTTCATAAGGAAGAGGTTTTACCCATACAATTCTGGGCTTCACTACCTGGATGTAAACTCTATCACAATCAACCATAAAGCATACATTATCTTTGTAATCCTCAACTAACTTTTTAGGTATCTTGAACCTATTATTCATTTTCTCTTTGAACACTTTGAAGTTGTTTTCCATAATGCCAACATAGTTCTCTCCCTTTTCTAAAATGTATTCATTTATCTGATATAATATAGGCACACCTTTTCTCCATAATACTGTGCCTTTGGAAGGGAAGAACTTCTAAACATAAAAGAAAAAACATGTCAAGGGTGAACTAAATTTATAGGGGTTGTTCTTGGATGTCCTAATACTCTCCATATGCTTGTTGAATTGCCTTAACAACAACTCGGTGAGGTCATAAGACATGTTATTTTTCACCACGTTGTAAGCCAAGTCTACAACTTCACAGGATACGCTGTTGAGATGGCTCAAACTATATATTTTATGTGCTATGACATGAATCCCAAATTTTAGCTCTACATTAGTTACACTACTAAGTTTTATGCCTCTGCCATCCCACTCTGCTAGGATATTCTTTTCCAACTTGGCCCAACCTAGGGTTTTGGTGGTTTTGGCTTTGGTGAGCATGGCGAGGCCAGTGACGCAATGGATCATTTTCTTTGAAATCACAACTGGTTGCTCAAGCCATAGTTGACCATTATGTACCTAACTTAGAATGTATCTAATCCATTTAATTTGAAAACCTTAGGGCATGTGGGGAATATGTGTTAAACCTTTTTCTTCCAAATTCTTATGCTCAAGTTTAAGAATTCCATTAACACACAATTCACCTAGGGCATCATCCATTTCTAGGGTTCAAATTTCTTGAATAGAACACTTGAAATGAGTACAAATATCATTAATAAGGAGTGCCTTTGGAGGAATTTGTGATTGAGCTCTGCTTGAGTCAAGGGTTTCTGCAATCGCGGGCACAAGTTTAAAATTTGGCACTTTCCACTCGACTCCTCAAACTAACATCTTAGTCCCTCTCTTTACTTTTCTGCTGCTTGATACCATTTTACTTGGTAAACTATGAAAACCTTGATAACTTGCTACAAATTTTCTTAAAGTCACTTGATCGCACTATAAATCGCTTCTTCACAATAACACTTAGATTTTACGGTGATAAATGAATTTGATTTCATGCTTTTTGCTAAAGCTTCACCATTAATGCTCAGTAAAAAGGTAGTTAAGTTGACATCATGCTTGACAAGCTCTCATCCACTATTCTATTGATTACTTGGTGAAGGCTTCGTGACTTGGTAACCATGTGTATCTTGTTACTCCTGACCTTTCTCAATAGAGTCCATGACCTGAACTTACTCGGTAGAGAAGATAACTTGGGGATAAATGATACCATTCTTCCTCAGTGATCCTTTTGTATCTTGAATACTAATTTGGATCTTTGTCACCTTTCAATTGGAACTGTTTGAATGTGATCTTGATAATGCAGTTCCAGTTCTCCTTTGGAAACCTAGTTGAAAATGGTGGAGTCACCCACTTCTTGAGTGACATGACCATCATTACTTGAACTAGCATCCTTGGTAGATTTAGGAATCCACTGCTACCTCATTTATTTTCAAATGTTATCTACTTTTTCCTTCTTTTCATCTTCAATTTTAACTACATTCATGCAATTTTTGGCTAGATAACCAAGTTCAGTACAAGTGAAAGATCTTATGGTGGTACCTCTTCTCCTGATGTGTTGTTTAACACAATTCATACTAACATGTCCATATTCTCCATAGTAATGACATCTACACCAAGTGTTGTAGTCCCAACTGAATATTGCTTTCACAATTTGCTCTACTAGATTGAACGACTTAGTTCTACAATTGTGACCTTGTTTCTTGCATTTGTGACACTTGCCCTCAAATTTTGGTTTCTCTTTTCATGCATTAGCCTTGTGACCATGCTGATTGAAATTGTAACATTTTCCATTAAATTTTTCTTTACCATTACTATAACATTTGTTTGATGTATGACCTAACTTACCATAGTGATTGCAAGTAGGTCTTTGATTCTTTTGAGCACCTTGTTTGGAGGATTTACCTTCTTCTTTGTATCTAATCCCTACTTTACCCTTTTGTCTACAAAGATTCTGCTCATTTAGTTGAATTATGTCTTCTTGAGATTTCATCATTCTTTCATTGATTTGCTTCTCAGTGTTTAGGTCATTTTTCAATCTTTCACTATTTTTTTTTTCAGATCTCAACTCATTTCTTATTCTTTCATTGATTTTTATTTCCAAATTTAGATCATTTCTTAATCTTTCATTGATCTATCTTTGGCTCATGATTTCTTCATTTGCATTGGAGATTTGATCCATAAGATTTGCATGCTAAAGGGATTGTTCTAGATCTCACTATTTCTTCCATCCATTTCTTCTTTTATCGTGTTCCTCTATTCCAAGATTTCACATAGCCTTACTGACTAATTTCTTGTTCTCTTTTCAACTTTCTTACTTCTTCTTGCAGGGAACCATTCTTCTCTAGGAGTTCTTTGATTGCATCATTTGCTTCATTTGAATTTCTTGAAGGGAAGAAATCTTCAATTCTTTCTTCAATGTACTGATGATCATTCATCTAATTTTTAAGTTCCTTCCTTCTTTTTAGGGATTGAGAAAGTTGCTCCTTAGCTTTCTTGAGTTGTGCAATGGCCATTTCCAGATCCAACTTTTCATTGTCAATTGGCTTATCAAGTCTAAATATCTCCATATCCTTGATCTTTGCTCAAGTTGTTAAAATTTCTCTTGAGAAACACAAAGCTCTGATACCAATTGTTGGAAATATTCAAGACTATGCTAAGTTACTGAGAGGGGAGGGGTGAATTAATAACTACTAAAATTTCTACACCAACTTCAATTTTGAATCCAATAATCCACTCAACACTTAATTTATCACATCTGATCTAATTGCATGCATGTGAAACTAAAAATATAAAAGCATCCACAACACTTGAACATAATGATTTGGTCACCTAGAAACCTTCCAAATAGAAAGTAAAACTAGGTGGGTTTCAGGATGAAACCCACAAAACTTCAATACTAAACATAAAGTTGGCCTATTAAGGCTTACATTGATCACTTTTGATGATCTACTTGTTAGGAGCAATTAGGACTACTAGATCCACCTTGTTAGAGGTTTTACAAACACACAATGAATTATACACTCTGTTAAGAGATTTAAGAAAGACTATTAAGTCTACCTTGTGAAAGGATTTTGACTGATTCACCTATTAGAATGAAACAGTAGATTACTAACTTACAACTGGATTACTGATAAAGATTCCTTGAATGCTTTGATCACCTTTCTATGATGAATATGTCTCTACTCCTCTTTTGTTATGGCCTTTACAATTTACTCTTTATCTATTGCTTAGCTTTAATTATTCATATTCACATTCTTATATGCTCATTTTGTTACATATTTCATTATCTTCTACATTGGGTATGATATAATGCATTACATATATATACCAATCCAAATTACAAAATTACAAAGTTGACCCAAATCAAGACACTCGGGTTCTGAAGACTAACTTGGTGAAGTTCTAATACTTGGTGCCCACTGTCATTACTTAGCATCATCATGTACTTGGTAGACATAGAGGCTTAGTCCATAGTAATCACTTCAAGGTAGTCTTGAACTTGGTCTACACTAGTGACTCGGTAGATACTATGTAACTCGACATAAATTGGGTTACTTGTTTACCATGATTGTACTTGGTAAACACTAATCATCATACAACTCAGTTAATACTAGCTTCGCATTCAATGAACTGTGAACTCAGTAAAAACTGCAATGCTCAGTAACCACTAAACTGCTCTGGTTGAATTGCTAGATTGAATCTTCTTGATTTAAACTATTGGGCTTCACACTAACTGAATATACTTGGTAACCATTGAAATGCTTGGTAGCTACTAGATTACATGGCAAACATTATAGACTATTTAATGAGCTCGGTAGCCATACAAAATCTAAGTAAGTGTGTGTCACTAATAACAAAATTGATTGATATATCAAAATATATATCTCTTCATCCAAGTCACCATGAAGGAAGGCTATTTTAACATCAAGCTGCTCTAAATGCAAATCTTCAGTAGCCACAATACTTAAAATAGTACGAATAGAAGTCATCTTAACAACAGGAAAAAATATCTCAAAATCAATGCCCTTTTTCTATGCAAATCCTTTTACAATTAACCTGGCTTTACATCTTTTCTTACCTCCATCCTCTTCTTTTAACCTATAAACCCACTTATTCTGTAAAGCCCATTTACCTGTAGGCAATTTGCATAAATCCCATTGAGGTTCACTAGCATCAGTAAGTAAAATAGAATACAAAGAGGAAGACAATCTTTCTGGAGGTCTAATTAGCTATGTTGATCATCTAACATTCACTAGTGTGTGTGGTGTTGTTGCGGTTGTTGCACATCATGAGGAATGGTTGGAACATCATCTTTTGGAGTATCATCCATAACTACATAATCATCTTCTTTCTTCTCATGTTGCTGCAAAAAATATTTGTACATCACTTTCTCATTGAATATAACATCCTTGCTTCTTACAATTTTATGATTTTTAAAATCCCAAAGCCTATAACCAAATTCATTACTTTGACTTAGCTTCCAGCTTGGTTCTATTTTCAGAATCTATATGAGCAAATGCTTCACAACCAAAGGTATTGAGAAAAGAATAAATCACCTTCTTATCAGTCCATACTTTGTCTAGAATACCACAACCCAAAGGACTAGAGGGACCTCTATTAATCAAATATACAATAGTATTGATAACCTTTGCCCACATGTGTAAAGGCAACCCATCATGCAACCTCATGCTCCTTGCACACTCCATTATAGTCATATTCATGCATTTAGCCAATGCATTTTCATGTGGAGTCCTTGGAATGGTTTTTTGTCTACAAATACCATTAGTGGAGAAATAATCTTCAAATTCATGACTGCAATACTCACCACCACTATCAGATTTGAGACATTTTAATTTTTTAGTCTCATTTTCAACCAAACATTTCCATTTCTTGAAAGCTTGTAATACATTATATTTCTATCTAAGGAAATAAATCCATACTTTTCTTTTTGCATCATCAATAAAGGTAACATAATAATGAGAGCCACCAAGGGAAGATACTTGAGCTGGTCCCCATACATCTGTATGCACAAGCTCTAATTTCTCCTTTTTATTTTCCTTCCTAGTCTTCACAAAACTCACTCTCTTTTATTTTCCATACAAACAACTTTCGCAAAAATCCATATTAACACATTTTAGACCTAGTAAAAATTTCTTTGAATGAAGTACTCTCATACCTTTCTCACTCATGTGCCCAAGTCTGTTGTGCCACAAAACTGTATTAGAATCTACAACAACTATTTGTTCTCCCTACTCAACTGCAACAATTGTTCCTGAACATTCATTTTTCTCTGAAACAATTAAAGTAGAAGGAACAATATAACTTGTATAAAGATATAAGGTGCCTACTTTCACACCTTTTGTTACTACAAGTGAACCTTTTGAAACCTTCCATTTTTTATCATTGAAACCTTCCTCTCTTAGTCATTTTGCCTCTACTTTATCTATTCAAAGAACTTCCTAATGTAGATCCAGTTGAGGATTTCCTATGAGTTTCCTCACTCAAAATAACATAGATCACATCATCATATTTTAGGGTACTAGATCTAGGAATAAAATTACTCACAATGATTACCAAGCCATTCTAGCTTTTAGGCAAAGAACACAAAATTAAGAGAGTCCTAATTTATTCACCAAAATTGATACCCATAGAAGAAAACTAACTTGTAATAGTATTAAACTCATTTAAATGATCTACAACAAATCCACCTTTTGTCATTTTCATATTAAATAAGTGCTTCATGAGAAATACCTTGTTTGAAGCAGAGGGTTTTTCATATAGTTTTGCTGGGGTTTGCATCAACTCTTCTGTTGTCTTCACTTTTGTAATATTAAATGCCACCAATGGTGCTAGGCATAATTGAATTTTTTCAAGTGCCTTTCTATCCAAAAGATCCCATTCGTCATTTGACATAGATCCCTGGGTTTTGCCTTCTAATGACTTCCATAAATCCTTCTGATAAAGATAGTCTTCCATTTGCATCTTCCATAACTAAAAGTTTTTCCCATTAAACCTATCAACCCTCAGCTTACCCTCATCTACCATCGCTCCCACTCAACCGTGAGACTCCACTCAATCATGAGACTTTTCTGCAGAGGATAACTGAAAAATAACTAGGCTCTAATACCACTTGTTAGGATTAAACCTCAAATAGAAATAACAATTAAATGCAAATATAAAAAATACCAAAAAATAATAGATCACATATTAAAGAACACAAGACACCAAGATTTAATGTTGTTCATCGAATCCCTAGGCTACACCAACCAAATAGTAAGTCTGATATTATTATGATCAAGTGATTACAACTTGATTACAATATGTAATCCCTTACAACTCAATAATACTACAAGAACAAATTTTTACATCACCTTATGAAACAACCCCTAACCCTAAGCCCTTTTATACAAGTATTTTTTCCACTTTAGGGTTACAACATGTTAGCCATACATTGGTGAATATAAGCAATAACTAATTGGTGAATATTAGCCATTGGCAAATAGTAGCCCAAATTTTTTTTTTGGGAGATGCCCTGAACCCTAAAGAATTTATGAAGTATGTACATTACTTCCTTGATCACTCACTAGAAACTAACACAACCTATATATTTTTTTCTTTGACGCAATGCAATTCTGATACTACATCAAAGAAGGGCAAAATGTAGATGCTTAAAATCATCCCAAACACTATATCAATTTATTTAATATTTCTTGTGACACTATAATTGATTATTTATTATTATTATTTTTGTCATATTCTTCTACCTATTTAATTAATTTAAAAAAATTAAATATGTTCATTTCCCTAAAGGTATTCAAATTTAATTTAAAGTGATCCCCCCTAATGTATTAAATTTATTTAATACAAAGTGCTCCACAAATTCCCATTTCTAAATAAATCTTATTTATTTCAAATCCCTTCACATGATTAAAATTTTTATACCCACTATTAAATTAAATCCTATTTAATTTAATCCTAAATCCTAGCCTACCACCCATCACTCTCATATTTCTAAGCCTACGCACTAGTTAATCCCACTTATCTAGCCTAAGTCCCCTTTTAATCTCTCTTTAGCCTCTAAGTGGTTTCTCACACATGTGTGAGCAACTCAATCCCAAGGAGTCCCTCTTTCATTAACTTCTCTAAAAGGCACTCTTACACGTTTTTCTCCCACTCCTTTCCGCAAGGTTTCTCACACATGCGTAAGCACAACTTGAGCAACTTAAACCTTAAAGATTCTTTTTGACTTTTTGCATGGCTTGTTCTTTAGCCCATTGGTCTCTCTTGTGGAACCTATGTTTAGAAATAGATAATACCAGGGGGGAGGGGGGTGAATCAATATTCTAAAAACTTTTGGAAACAACTAAATATTATTAATTACTTTACAACATGCATATGAAATTAAACCAACAATGTTGAATAGTAAATAAATCCATACAAAAAGAGAACTCATAGCACCGTATTTTTTTAAACTAGGGATACGTTGGCCAAGAGAAAATGTCAATGGGGATGGTACCTACAGAATGATATGCTAAACAAAAGAATCATGTTAAGGACATTGACCCTTTTAGGAGTCTATGAATTACATATAATGTCTCTATCCTTGCTAGAGGACCATGCCTTGTTAAAATCCTCAGCCCTATTAGGAATTGGTAATACAATTACAAATGTATACAAGAAGAGTCCACTACCCAAACATGCAATTATACAATATAGTGCCTTTATACAAAAGAGATAGATACAAAAGCCTCTTTACTGCTAACTACTTTACTTCACATATCTCTGATCTTTCATCAGAATTTGCATCACATAGACTTCACCTAAGTTCACATATCACATACATAGTTTGCATACACACCACATACTTCACAAGTAATGGTTTCTTACTTATATCTTTCTTTTTTACAAAACTCTATCCAATCAACTTAGATGCTTTCACACGTTTGGCTAAATAAAAAATTAGCTTATGCTAACTTAGGGTTATATAGGATGCCATCCCTAATTAGTTAAGAAATTATTTTGTTCCCAAAATAATTTCTCAACCCATAATTAACTCTTTCCTATCATACTCTATTCTGTACTATTCACTGCCTTTACTACTAAATTGATTATACCTGATGCCGTACTCATCTGCACACTCAACTATGTTATCATGACTATTCAAACTATCCATACCTAACTATGCATGAGCCAAATGTCTCTGTAGAATTCACAATATAAAAAACTATCTCTATATTGGTATTAAGACTGTCTAACACTCAGACAATTTTCTGTCTTTGACCATAGAATCTTCAACCCTACATTCTGTCTTTTATTCTAGAATTATATGTTGCCTTAAATTATTATTCTTACTCATCCTACTTAGCCATATTTCCAACAATCTCCCCATTTGGTATTGATGGAAACATATGGGAAAATTAGCTAAGTCCCAAAATGTTACTCAAAAACTTCTTCAAATTTTGGCCTTCAAAACTTTACAAAATTTCAAAATAAAAAAAATTATGGATCATTTATATATAACCATCTTTCCTTACATCTCCTAATACAATATAATACAATACTATAATACTCCCCCTCAGTATATAACTATTACTTCCCTTTACATTATATTCTATACAATTTTTCAATAATCTTCTCCCCATACAATTTTCTTGTGTACTTTCCCCCCCCTTTGACATCAATGAAAAGGTGTCAAAACTTATATACTTGTCAAAATTTAGGTTCATTACCTCTAGTCTAAGCTAATAAGAAAGAAATATAGTCTACAAAGATGATTTCCAAACTCTTCATGTTCTCCCATGAACCTTTTACTCCTTCTGATATGCTAAGGAGAGCACATAATCCATAAGATGCAACCTCCATTGCATTCAAGTATGAGTAAATGAAGTTATCAAAATATGTCTTTGTTGACAGACATCATTCTAAGTGATACTCAATTATGCTTACCTTCACTAAAAATTGCTCTCTCAGAAGTAAGAACCTCTTAGTGATCCTTGCCTTGTTGTCTTCCAACAGACTTATTTCAACAGACTTATTTCATCATAAGTCTTACTAACTTGTGTCTCAATTCCTTCAATCTTTACACCAGGTTGACTTAGCTGATTTGACAATGCTTTCACTTCATCACACTTCATCTTAAGCTCCTCATCAATGTCTTTGGTAAAAATGAAAGACATGACACATTTAGCATACAAGGTCTTTCCTTTAAGTTCACACCTTCTTAATTCCTTAATGCAAGCATTAAGAGCTGTTAAATAATTTCTGATATTTTGACACATAGTGTCGAACATTGCACATCATGTTTAGCTTGTGCTTGAGCTGCTACTATTTTTGATAAATTTGTGAATTCAACATGAAATTCTTGAATCAAAACCTCAGCTCTATCCTCTGGATTAGGATCTAGTGATTTCATTATCAATGTTCCTTGTGAATTTTTAGTTACATCCATTAGAGTCTTCTGCAAACTCTTCACTTGCTTATTCTTGATGATCTTTCTTAGAGATGATATCAATTTAGACTGATCATCATCATCAAAAATTGTTAGTGTTGCAAGGGTTAGAGAGGTGCTTGTTACACTTGCTTCGTCTTCTTTCTTCTTCTCTTTTCTTTTTCTCATCCTCTTTCTTCTTTTATTCTTCCTTCATCTTGATTTCTTTTTCTTCTTTTCTCTTCTTATCCTCTTCTTCCTTCTTTTTCTTCTCTTCCTCTTCTTTCCTTTTCTTCTCTTCCTCTTCTCTCCTCTTCTTTTCATCCTATTCCTTTATTTTCTTCTCTTCCTCTTACTTCCTCTTCTTCTTTTACCTTTTTCTCCTATACTTCTTTTCTCTTCTCTTCTTCTTGACTTTTCTTTCTTTCTTTCTTCTTCTTTCTACTTCTTTACATTTTCTGCTCTTTCCTTTTTCTTCCTCTATTCTCCTTTCTTCTCATCTTCTTTTCTCTTTTTCTCTTCTACTTCACTCTTTCTTTTCTCCTCTTCCTCATTAGAGGTGAAGTAATCAATGATATTTCCAACAATGTTTGGCTTGAGACCCTTCAGAGGATCTTTTGTGATATTTACTATCACTTTTGTGGCACCAAATTGCATGGTGTCATCAGCCCCAATAGGTATCTACAAAGATAGATCTATCATATTAGTGTGCTTGGCTCCTATTGAAACTACTATTAGTACACTCTACACAATAGACATCGGTATTACTCCCCCTAACTTAATGTTCTATTATGTGATCTTTTGTATAGAAGTCATGTATTTGCCAATTGCTTCATCTATCTCCTTATTAACTTCTTCATAGTTTCTTCCCATGAAGAGAATAGCTCTTCATTTGTTTCTCAAAAAGGGCTCTATACCCTTCATTATTCCATTCATGTTATCATCAATATTAGCTTCACAATTTTTTTTTCATCAAATATTCTCTATTTTCTTGTAGTCTTCAATGACTCTTCTTCTCCTATTAGCAAGTCTATTACACAGACCTTGTGGAATATTTTTTTTGTATATCTTCAAATATTTTGTTCTTCAATATCATATTTCTAACTACAACATCCTCTAATTATAGTTTCTCCATGTTTCTATACAAGCTATAATCTATTTAATTGAAAAAAAATCCACATTAATGATTTGTATATTCAAATTTTCTACCTTTGACTTCCAAGGCTTCTTCCTAGTGGTTCTGCTTGCTTCTCCAACTACTTTTTATATTGGTCTATCCTCCATTTCATTTTTAGATTCATCAGACTCATATGATATAGCCATCTATAATGTCTTCCTCCTCTTTTCTATTCCTCTTGATAATTGCTTAGTTCTTTTCTTGCTGGGTAACTTAATCTCTTGTTTCACCTTGATGAGTCTTTTTGATTTCCTTGGAGGATTAGTTGATTTGAAATTAGTAATTTTGATTTCCTCTTCATCAGGATTCTTGAATAGATGTGCAATAGAGTGTTTCACTTGAGCTACTATGGCATAGGGGACAATAGGTATCTGAGAAACAAATCTTGCTACTATTATATCTTCTAAAGGTCCTACCACTGCAATTGGTGTGGCTGACAATATCTTTGGTTTTTTGACTTGCTTTCATTTCTAAGGAAAGCCCTTTAACCTCATTGAATTCTTCTTTGGTCATACTAGATTCCTTCAAGACAACTTCTATCTTCTTATCTACGTATTTCTTAATTTCCTTTCTATAGAGTTTACTATGAACTTCTTTCATCTTTTCCTCATAAGTTCCCCATCCAGGGCATTCCTTGTCCCTATTAGATTCTAGGATGATCTTTGCATAGGCTTCTGTAAGATCTACACTCATTTTATAGCCCATACGGTCTATAAACTTAACTCTAGATTCTACAACGTCCATGCATGTGACATTAGTTTCAACCATGAAACATATGTCATCTTTGTACTTTTTCACTAGTGATGGAGGTATCCTAAATCTCTTCTTCATCTTAGTGTAGAAACTCTTCATCATCTTGGTTATGTCTTCAACAAATCTTTCCTTTGATTGTCTCTTTTAGTGATAAGTGATCAAGTTCATTGAGCACTTATCTCCATTCCATTCATGATCTAGCATACCTGGAAACTTTCTAATAACTTAGAAGAATAAGTCAGGTATTAGAGATTCAAATCTAAATATTGTTATATTTGTCTTCAACTTCTCAATGTGTTCAAGCAATTTTTACTTCACAATTTCACACATATTGATCATTTCCTTCTTTATATTCATAAGGTATGTTACATGGATGAATCCAACAGACACTAAGTTTGGTCCTGAATTGTGGTTCACCTTGCAACCTCTAATTTGGTTGTTTATTCTTACATCATCTTCCTTGATGAGATCAATTCTCATGTTCCTACCATCTAATTTTTTCTTTAGATTGGTCTCAACCAATTTCTTCACATTCTTCTCATTCACTTGATTGGCCCCTTTATTGCTTAATCTAGTCAACTTGTGGATCATGTCATTATCAATCATGATAGGGATGCCTCCTACCCAAAACATTACTTCATGGATTTTGATCAAAATTATTCTACTCCAATCATGGTTGTCAAACTCTATATAGAACATCTGCTTGATAATATCTAGCTCACACTACATCGATATCCTTTTGATTATGATTATCACTAATAGAATCAAATTTGCAGTGAATATATGCCCTAACATCTTCCACATGCAATATGTTTTCCAAAACTTGTAAAAATGCTCCTAAAGGATCATCTATTTGAGATACAAATGGGTGCTTCTTGAGTTTGTATCTTAGCCTCTCATTCACATGACACACGGTGCAATTTTCCATCTTAAACTGATTCAAAAGACTTTGAAAAAATTTGTAAAATAATTAGTAATCACATAACTAGGGCTTTGTTACTTTACACTGAAAATGCTTTGAATTTTCCTTTACTTAACTATCAAATCACTCTCAATTTCCTCTTAATTCTTCACATGATCAAATGGTACTCAAAATCTTGTTCACATCCTTTCAATCTTTATAATTTGAACTTTGCATTGATTGCACAACTACTTAATTTGTAAAAGTTGTTATCTATTTAAGTAGTAAACTATTTTCATTCGTATTGCCTCATATAATCTCCAAATGAGTTGTGCTCTTAACTAGAGCTTCCTTACAATCTATTAAACCTTTTATTAACTTCTCAACTTCTAACTCAATCTCTAACTTCTATTCCATCTTTCTGATGCTCTGTCTTTGATAGAAAAGTGTATAATTAAAATGACATGAATCACACACAATGGTTGATTTCAATCTCTCATCACATCCATCAAAATACTGTTCTTCTAAAATCACTTGTAAACTTGATGGATCATTTTCCTTCACAAATACTTCCTTGAATTCTTCAATATCCTCTTTAAGTGCTTCTTTCTCACTGCTATTTCTGTTATCATTCCTTCTGTCATTTCTATTATTGTTTCTAATGTAATTTGGGTTCTTTCTAATGTTCCTCATATCCATTCTACAAAATCTTTCTATATGTCCAAAGTTATTTCATAACTAACATACATGTATACTCCTTCTCTGGTTAGGTCCATTTAGATTAACTGGTGGTTTGTAATTCTTAGCAATGTGTCCAAAGTTGTTTCATTTATAACACACAATGTTTCTTCTTGTTCCATTAGCTCCTCCATCATTGGATCTACTTGAGGATCTCCATCTTTCCTTACCCATAGGGTTAGTATCCCTAAACATTCTAGTATTGCCATTATTACTATCAAAGTTAGGTTTCCTACAATCTACAACTTTATGTCCAAAACCATGATAATTATAACAATAGAAATTAGTAATAGGTTTGAAATACTTACCTGTGCAATCTCTCTTCATATGACCAAATTCATTACATGTAAAACATCTACCTCTAAATTGATGTCTTACTTATTTATGTGGTTTAACTTGCTCTATTTGTTTAGGTTCATCACATTTCTTAGGTTGACTTGCTCAATTTCTTTAGGTACTTCTATATAATTACTTGATTCAATCTTATTATGATCATTCTCCTTAGGTTTAGGAGTTTTAACTACTAGATCTGGTTCTTTTCTAGCTTCAACTTTCATTGCATATTTATCTCCAATAAGATATCCAAGATATGACCAACTTCATTACATATAAAACATCTACCTCTAAATTGATGTCTTACTTCTTTATGTGGTTCAACTTGCTATGTTTCTTTAGGTTCATCACATTTCTTAGGATAACTTTCTCAATTTCTTTAGGTACTTCTGTAGACTTACTTGATTCAATCTTATTATGATCATTCTCCTTAAGTTTAGGGGTTTCAACTACTAGATCTGGTTCTTTTCTAGCTTCAACTTTATTTGCATATTTTTCTCCAATAAGATATCCAAGATTTGTCTTATCATAAGATCTCTTAAAAAATGGTTGTTCATCAATTTTATCACTACTAAAATATATAGCTTCTCTAACTATTTCTTAGCCTAAGTCAATTCACCTTTCACAATAGTGTTGAACTTCTCCAATTCTACATGCTCTATTTTAATAGAATAATATAATTCATATGTCACTTGTGTTAGATGGGATCTTAGATCTATTGGAAATGATTGAAAAGATCATGAATGAAGAATAATCGAACTTGAAAAGAATGTTTTCAATCATTGTTTTGTCATTGATGTCAAACTTGCTACTTGCAGGAATGACAATTTCTTAAGTGATCCAAATACTATCAATTGGCTGATTGACAAGGAGGTGGCAATCAATAAGGCGAAACTAGAGCACCTAGAGAAAGGTTGAAGTTATGATGTTATATTTGATGACGTACTCTATGACACAGAGAATGGACACACTAAGAAACATCAAAGATGTAAGGTTTAACTAAGTTCATTTGTGAGTGCCGACCAAACTAGTTAGTGCCGAGAAAATTCTCAGTTGAAGCCAAGCAAGTTCAACTTCAGTGTGCGCCGAGCAATTCTTTAGGTGCAGAGAAAAATCATTTAGGTGCCGAGTAACACAAGATTGTTCAAGTGCCGAGTAACATAGGATTTTTCAAGTGTCGAGTAACACAAGATTGTTCAAGTGCCGAGTAACTCAAGAAATTTCTTCAAGTGCCAAGCATAAGTAAATAGTAGTAGAAGCTGAGTAACCCAGTTAGTGTTGAGTATCAGTAAAGCAATGATGTTGAGTTGTTGCATTATTTGTTAAGTCAAAAGATTTTCCAAATCAGTAATGATAAGTTTGTTACATTGAATTTTGTGAATTAGTTGGATGATAAGGATGATGAATAGATGTCACAGAATTTTATGTAAACCATGCAAACCAATTCAAGGTGAATGCTGATGGAATTATCATGAAGTTTCTAGAAGAAACAATTTGGAGGGAAAATAATATCGTTCTCTCAGATCAAATCAAATTAATGAGTGGGAAGATTTGAGCAGGAAATGTAGAACAAAACTTCTTTATAAGGAGTTACAGGTCAGAAGATCAAAGTGTGGTAGTGGTCATGATGCATGTTTACTTTTCATGATTGTTTAATGTTTAACTACATGTATGATAATTTCAATTATATACCATTAAGGATTTGACAAAAAAAATGTATTGGACATTATTGGACCTTGGATAACTGATTCACCCCCCCTCTCAGTTATTCTAAAAGAATTCTAACAGATCTACATTCTCAAATTTTAGATATGAGTCAATTTTTCTATCATCTTTCTTCAAGCTTAATTTCAATTCAACAATCTTCAACTCATGTTTCAAGATCTCATTTTCTTAAGGATTTCTACCTCATCACTTTCATTAGTCTTCTCTCTAGGCTCTTTTCTAGATTTGAGATGATCAATCTTTATACCTTTTAGTCTTCCAATGTAATCTTTTGCATCTTCATACCTTTCTTTTAGGTTGTCTCTTTCTCAAGTAAGTAGGTCAATTTTCTCAAGGGCTTCTTCAAGATTCCTCTTTAACTATTCTATATTCATAGGGATCTTACTCAAGCTATTAAACCTCTTTTGAGTAATTGCGGTATGATACATATTGTTAGAAATAGATAATACTAAGATGGGGGGGAAGGGTGAATCAGTATTCTAAAATTTTTTGCCCATAATTGAATATTGTTAATTAATTTACAACATGCATATGAAAGTAAACGAGTAATGCTAAATAGTAAATAAATCTATACACAAAGAGAACTCATAACACCATATTTTGTTAACTAGGGAAACCCTGGCAAGGGAAAACCTCAGTGGGGATGGTACCCATAGAATGATCTACTAGAAAAAAGAATCTTGTTAAGGATATTGACCCTATTAGGAGTCTATGAATTACATATAATGTCTCAGTCCTTGTTAAAAGCATCAACCCTATTGAGAGTTTCTTCAACCCTGTTAGGAGTTGGTAATATAATTACAAATGTATGAAAGAAGATCCCACTGCACAAACATGTAATTATACAAAAGAGATAGACACAAAAACATCGTTTCTATTGACTATTGTACTTCACATATCTCTGATCTTTCTTCAAAATTTGCATCACATAGCCTTCACATAAGTTCACATATCGCATGAATAGTTCTAATATACACCACATTCTTCACAAGTAATGATTTCTTATTATATCTTTCCTTTTTACAAAACTCTATCTAGCTGGCTTAGATGCTTTCACATGTTTGGCTAAATACAATATTATCTCATTCTAACTTACGGTTAACATCTAGGATGTTGTCTCTAATTAGTTAAGTAATTATTTTTTTTCCTAAAATAATTTCTCAACCTATAATTAGCTCTTTCCTATCATACACCATTCTGCACTGTTCACTACGTTTACTACTAAATATATTATATTTGATGCCGTACTGTTCATACTGATTTGCACACTCAACCATGTCATCATGACCATCTATACTATCCATACCTAACTGCACATGAGCCATAAGTCTCTAAGACTCTGTAATATCAAAAATTGTTTTTGTATTGATATTAAAATTGTCTAACACTTAGACAATTTTCTGTCTCTAACCATAGAATCTTCAACTATGCATTTTACGTTTTATTCCAGAAATATATGTTGCCATTAATGTCAACTCTTACTCATTCTATTGGTGTTTTTAAACTACTAAGCAACAAAATGCTCAATACCAAGATGACATTACTCACACAATCTAAAGACTAGCCAATTCTTATTAACAATTGTATGTGCAAACCGTTTTGGCCCAACTTCAACAAAACCAAGGGTGGTTTTCTACTCTTCAGGCTCCACAAAACTAGGATGGGTATACCTAGGGATGATTCAAGACTGGGAAACACTATATGAGGAATATTTTAGTTTCATTCTGATTCTCATCTCAAAATCCTCAAATACATTCATAATTCATGACAATTTTCTAAACACATCCCATATAACAGATCTGGCCAAAATTCTTTTATAGGTCTGCAGATGTTCTCAGCAATACTGGCTAACTGAAGCTAAAACATTCCATACAAACAAGTATAGAACAACTTTGAAAATCTTCAAGAAATAAAAGTAAAATTGATTATAATTCTGTATTTGAAAACCATTTATGATAAATCTCTCTTTCAACTGAATCAATTTGACCAGTGCCTAATCCATTGGGGTTTAGAGTCTACAACAAATCCTTAGATCTAATTTGTTGCCTTACAAATTTTTTTATCAGCAATTCTTATCAGAATTCATCATTAAAAAATCCTTTCCCCTACTACAATAATCTTATCAAATTCATGAAAGCTTTTACTCAATCCATAGAATTAATAGTAGTGATGGAAAAATATACAACCTAACTGGATTGCATTCAATTGCACAAGCCTTTACTTATACAATATCAAGATAACCAAGTAATGAAAAGGAGACAAGATTCAGAAAGAACTGATATGGGGACAACTCATAATTTGTATTCATTTTCTTCAAAAATTGTATACATTTACAGTAAACTTAGAATGACCTTAGGAAGAAACATAGGGATCATTCTATTATTCATGTATTCTTAGAGAAAATACATCACAAACTTGCTCCAAACAATGGACCAAAAACATAATAATTATATCAATTAGAAAAAATAGAATTCAGACCCCTTTCTCTAGCCCTGGAATCTCACTTATATAGTGTGAGATGCAACAAGCTTCAGGCTAAGAGAAAATGACAGGTGTCTTTTACAAAGTTTTACATACACCCATCACAACAAGACAACACTGTGAATAATAGAAATATTGGTACATTGAACATTCCTTTGTGGGCCCACTTATATTATTTCCTTTGGAAAGATAAAATATTATGATCGGATTCCTTTAGTTCTCTAGTTCCTCGGGATAGGTAGCCATCAAATGTGATAGTGATGAGTCATCTCCTGCTACCTGCGGATCCTCTTTGTCTTTATCATCAGTGGCAGAGGTGGCTTCTACTTTTGTATACTCTTCTTTGTTGTCATCTTTCACCTCATCACCTCCTTCTATTTTTTTTGAAGACAAAAACTCTTCTTTCCATTTATTATAGGTGATATCTTTCGGCCAATCAAAATTCAGGGCTTCTCTTTGTACAATTATTAGGGAATTTACAATTGCCTCCATATCAACTAATTCCTTTCTGATGGAGTTATAGAATATCTGCACTTTAACCAACTCCTCATTTTTCATAGCCCATAACATGTGTCTAGTTTCATTTATAACTTTATTTATCCTCTCACAAAAAATCTCATCTAACTCCCTTTTCCATTCCTCCTTTTCCTTTATTTTATCAACTAAATTTAGAGCACAAGGAAATAAATCAAAATTTTCCACAAAATACTTGGAAAAATAATTAGTTAATCTTCTATAGAAAGAATCTTGCTTATCATCAAAACCTTGCAATTTATTTAGTAAATCAAAAATTCCTTCTATCTGATGATAGGACAACTGGATGACAAATATACACATAGTAGTAATATCTTCATTTCTTTTTGTCCACTTCCACACAAGAGGTCTGAATACAACTTCATCTCTCTTTAATTCATCCCTAATGGATGTAATCCTTTCCAATAAATCAAAAAATGATGACCACTCAATTCTATCTACTACATACATTATACTTTGCCTTATTTTCTCCTCAAACAGATTATTTAGTTCTACATGCATTGCATACAACTTATTCTTTTCTTCTTCAAAATCCTCTGTAGTATAGAACTATGGCCTTTCAGGGGTATTTGGTACCTCAATAATTGGAGTGGACTTGAAAGGTTCAATAGGTGGCCTAGGAGGCTATGCAATCCTAGGTTTACTAGTCTCTCCTATTTTTCTTTTCCCTAGTACCTTCTCCATTTGGGATACTTTGTTTTCCAATGACTGTATCTGCATACCCCTTTCCTCATATGCTTTCAAAACTTCTTCAAACCTAACATTGAGTTGGGAAAATCTATCTTCTTCCTAGCTAGATACAACACTACCAAATTTTAACATTTCTAAGGCCATTCCTATTATCTACTTACTAGCTACCTCACAAGCCCTGAAAACTGTCAATGCACCAGTATGCTCTGCAATGGAAATTTCCTGCATTTTGGTCTTGTCTCTTTTTTCAATTGACCAAATAACAAGGTCTTTGTGGTCATCACTAAATTTGACTCCTCTATGAGCTTGTAATACTTCTTGTTCAGTTTTAAACTAGACATCCTTTTGCTTCCTGACTGAATCAAAAACCATGGTGTTCACTATATCCCATTCAAGAAAAATAAGGACTCCTGACTATTTAATTATTTTCCTTCCAACTATCTAATCAATATAACACCCTTTTAGTTACAAGATTGGACATCCCTTACCACCAAAGTACTATGCTGATTTTCATTAAATGTCAATCCAGGAGTGTGAACTTGAGATGATGTCTGCAAAGTATATGCTCTAGTTTTCACTAAAAGTCACTACTACTTTGAATGCAATTACTGTTAAGGAAATCTAGTTTATCCAAAGGAAAGATGACTATTTAAATACTCAGAAGGAAATTCTAATTATTTAGCCATACATCTATGCACCTACTGCTGCAGGAATAGTGACTGGGTCTATTTCCAGTGGCTGCAGGAACAATAGTTCTAACTTTAACTTAGAAAACTAAGTCTAACTTCTACTTACTAAAGTAAAACTCCACCTTTGGCATGGGCCCCCATGGAAGAATGAAGGAAAGATAACTTAGATAAAGTGTAGAAACTCAATAAAGGCATGTATTCATCAAATATGCAGTATTACAATAACTTAGGAAAAATAGTAAGATGTCTATCAACTCTATCTATCTATTCACTACTACTTAACCTCATAGGTATAGATGAGGTCTTATTTATAGAGAAGAACAAAAAACTCCTAAAACTATGACTTTCCCATGAAGGAAAGCCAATTACAACTTTAAGACTGCAAACATGTAATTGGAAAGACATCAATTCTCCCTTAAATTCCACACAAATATAGAGATCACAACGAATGCTAGATTTGCTCATTTATCTATCTTCAAACAACTTTTTAGGAATCCAGGTATCGTGCTTTGCATGTTTAACTGATTGCTTTTATGCTTACTTCCTTGCTCGACTGCTTTATCAGGTCCCGCTTGGTTATTCATTAAAATAGGCCCCTTCTGACTTTGCCGCCAAGTCTTCTAGTTGCAACGGTGTCATAATGTTTCTCCTTAATGTCATCAATGCTTTAGCGCTATTCCTTCACAGTTTGTTTAACTCCCACTCATCTTGTATCCTACGATCAAAATTTAATACACACAAGACTTCCTGTAAACATTTATTTTCATTTATTAGTTTATAAAGAAAAAGCATTAATTATTCAACAAACAGTTTTTGCAATCTCTTCGGCTGTAGGAAGGTCTACCCATATCAAACATTCATGAAGAAAGATTTTTACCACAAAATGAATCCCTTTTTGAATATAATTTCGACTATCATTTTATACCCTATGTCCATACTTTATACATCAAAGAGTTCAAAACATTTAGACTAAAACATGATAAAGTTCAACATGTTATAAACAAATGTTCATAAAAAGGGCTAATAAAAATTTTGTTTCTTCATGTCATCATTTTTCCCCCCAACTATCCTGAGGCTAGTCCCTTCAGTATCTATAGGTTTCTGATCCTCATTCGCAGTCTTAGGTCATTGGCAATTTTCTCCCTTGACTCATGAGCTCTGTAATTAAAATATCCATGATTTTGTTTCAATCTTTCCCATTCTGTTCTTCAATAGTCATGTTATATTCAACAAAAAGATCATGTTTTCCAAGCATAGGATGCAAGAGTATTGGCGGTTGGAAACGAAGAGGTACCCATTAGTTTTTCTGATTTCTTCCCAATGTTAGATACTTGGGCATCCTACTGATGGCTAATTCCAGATTTTGGGGAGAGTGCAACTCCCTAGTTTTTAGGTCTTCTGGCAATTGAATCCATCTTTGAAGAGAAGCTTGTAAAGCATCAGAGGCATTTTTAGAACAATGCTGCTCCCAATCCAAAAATGCCTGTTCACGTATAGGATGGATTTTGGTAGCAACACTGCAATTATTGCTAACAGAAAGCCAATCAAAGAATACTCTGTAAGTGTTCTGTATTTCTGGCCGAATGTACAATGGTTCAAACATTTCCTTTTCTCTATAAGGAGCAGCCTGGTTCTCACAACTAATCTCATTATGCATCCATGACATAACAGCCCTAAACTGTACATCTCCCACATAGAACAATGAATTCCAATCTTTATCATCTGGTACAACAATGTTATGAACATATAGTTCACAGAGGAGATTCTTCAAAGGCATTAGAACTTAATTGAATTTTGCATAAAATTCCTGAGGAGTATGTAAAGAAGGATTCAATCCCCTAGTAATTCATGACAACTGAAAATTAATCATTTTCTCCTTTAGGAACAGTGTATAAACTAGAGATGAGGACCTATAATTGACAAGCTCTGGAATGAGCTCTGTGATCTTTGTGACACGTTGTTGCAGGATCTTAATTTCATCATCCTTTTCTTCAATTTTTTGTGCTTGTTCCCTGATAGTTCTGAGCATTTGTTTCTTCTCTAAATCCCAATTTGCTTTCTCCCATTGAAATTGTTGGTACAAATTAAAGCTGGCTGTGAACGGAATGGAAATGTCCAGTGGTGTGTGATGACGGACAATAGGTCTATAATCTTCAAGGCAGTGCTCAGGATGATGGTGGTTAGCAATGTTGTCATCCTGAGAATGCTGTTGTTCAACAAAATCATTATGTTGATAAGGAACAGTGGTATCAACTTTTTTTGAAGGGGCAATGGCTACAGGATGGGGTGCAAAAGTTGTTTGATCTAGAAATGTTTCAAAAATTTCCTGAAGCATTTCTTGTGCAACAAATGGATATTCCTTTGGTGGTAGATTATCAGTTTCCTCTGCTGGGTGTCCAATCTCAGGCTCTATCTTTTCTGAGGACTCTGTGTCACTATCAATATTAATAGGACTATTTGGTTTTGCAAAAATTTCCTCAGGATTATTTTTATGTTTAGGAGTAGGTGCTTTATGCTCTGGTGACTGTGTAGATGTAGGTACTAGAGTTTCAATATCAATAGATGGTACAGGAGGCTCAATAGGTGGCGTAGGAGGTTCAGTTCTTATATTCATTCCAGACATTCTAGTGACTCGCCGTGGGGTAGAAATTAGTTTCTTGCCCTTATCAACAGATTTCCCTTTACTCAGGTTAGGTTCTTGTGATACTGGAGGTTCTTTTTCTGAACCTCCTCCTGTGGCAACTGTTTGTGATCTTCTGCTCCTAGGAGTTGAGGCTTCTATGGTCAAAATTTTCCTCTTTTTAGGCATGGAAGTAGAAGCCGAAGCTTCTTGAGCCATTCTATATACTACTTTTTTGACTCCTACAACAATTTTCTCTCTTGTCCCTACTCCTTACCCTTTAGGTCCACCCCTTTTGGGTCCATCTAACCTTAACTTTACAAAATCATCCCATGTTTCCAAGTGCTGTCTAGTCAACTCTTTTTCAATTATAGCCCTAATCAAGCAATGGTGGGATATCGACTGGGTTTTGCCTTGTTGTACATAGGTAGCTTGCCTTTTGATGATATTATAAAGGAAACTTGGAAGATTTACAAGACAATCCCCATGCCGCAAAATGCTCAGAATTTTGAAATGAATAGCATGCAAATAGGAATATCTTCCTTCATAGGTAAAATTCTTATGATAAATTCAGTAGGGTGGATAAATTACAGAGGGAGAGATAACCTTAATGTACTTTGCTTTCTGTTTTCCTCTAGCCGAGGATCTCCTGGTACTGAGAATTGCTCCTTTGCTTGTCGTGCATCCATATCTTCTATCCAACGTTCTCCAATTGTGGGTAACCCAAAAACCTCTGCCACCACTTCTTCGATGAATTCTACTCGAATACCCTTAATAGTTGCATATCCATCCCTCAATGTATTATGAAATTGGAGCACAATTTCTTGATTAAATTGCTTCAAACTGAGACAATAAGCCATCCAACCTCGTTGTTGAAACAAACTACATGTGGCTGGGTCTGCCAGTAAGACTCTGTGATCTGCTGGTTCATGCCACTAAGGTTCTCCACCCATATTTTTGAAAAAAAATGCTAGTACAGGTGATTTCTCTGCAAGTGATTTTGAAAGTATGGGCGGTGATAGCTACAGGGGTTTTAGCAAAGGGAAATTGTAATGCTTCAATACTTTCCAAACATCACATCCTTCAGTACTTTATGACGACATTTTAATCACCAAATCATAATGGGAATAAAGATCATGCTAAAAAACATACGCCATATTAATGAGGAGGTATGTGAAATCATGATTTAATATTATTTCACACATTTTGGAAGTACAAAGGGTTGCCAGCTCATTACTAAAATGAGCCTTCCCCGTACATCCTATATGCTAACTTAAGATTTCCTTGATTTTGCATTCATGATCAATTTTCCCTCCCCCCAACCTAATAGAGACTAGGTCCCACCAGACCGTAAAGATTGTCAATTTTGAAAATTGAAATAACATGCTTTCCTAAATAAATAATAAATTAAATAAATAAATGCAAAGGGGTTGAGTGTGACCGACCTCTTCCAAAAAGTGCCTTGTTAGAGAAAGAAAGTGAGATGGAATGATGATGGAGAGACAAGAAGATGGGATGGAATGAGGTGAAAAAGGAATAAATTTTTGCATGAGCACAATTTTTTATTATTATGAAGGCCTTGAAAATAAATTTAAGGGGCTGTAGGTGTCTGAGTGGAAGCCTCAGACCAAGTGGCTGCAGGAAGAGATGTTTCTATTGTTGTGAACTGTTGAAGAAATTCTTCCCTGGTTGCTGATTTATGATATAACTTCAGACGATGCCCATTAACCAGGAGTTTGAATCTAACTAGATCAATTGTTGACAGTTGAACTGCTCCATTGTAAAAAATTGTAATGATTTCATAAGGACCAAGCCATCGAGTTTGGAATTTGCCTTGGTGATGCTGATATCGTGAATCATACAAGAGTGCCCAATCACAAACAGAGAATTCTCTATCTTCAATGAATTTGTGATGCTATTGCTTCCTTTGTCTTTGAATTAATTTTGTATTGAGAAGAGCTGATTTTCACCATTCATCCAACTCATTGAGATGCAAAATGCGATCCTATTGTGCTACAGGAAGGGTAATATCAAGTTCCAAAGCTGTCCGCAGAGTTTTATGTTCGAATTCAATAAGCATGATAGTTGTCTTCCCATAGAGGAGTTGGAAAGGCATAAATCTAGTAGTGGATTTCCATGTTGTTCTGTATGCCCATAAGGCTTCAGGAAGTTTAGCTGCCCAATCTCTACGATGCAAAGAGACTATTTTAGTGAGAATATGTTCTAGCTCTCTATTTGTTACTTCTACCTATCCATTGGCTTGTGGATGATACAGAGATGATTTGCCATGCCGAATTTTATATTCCTCCATGAGTGCTGCTATCAAGTTAGATGTGAACTGAGGCCCTTGATCTGATTGTAATTCTTGTGGAACACCAAATCTGGTAAAGATACATTCGTACAGAAACTTGGCAACATTATTGTCACGAGGATGCTTCATGGGTTTTGCTTCAACCCACTTAGTAACATAATCAGTACAAACCAATATGTAACTTTTCCCTTCTGATGGTGGTTCAATAGGGCCAACAAAATCAATTCCCCATTTATCAAATGGTTCTACTACTATCTGTGGTTGTAGGGGCATTTCACCTATTTTTGTCGGTCTACCCATTCTTTGACATTTATCACATTTTTTTTTATACTGAGCCGTATATTTGTGAAGTGTAGGCCAATAATAACATGTATTCAAAATTTTTAATGTAGTCCATTTGTTAGCAAAGTGTCCTCCATAGGGCTCGTCATGACAAGTAGGAAGAACATCATATGTTTTATCTTCTCTGAGACACCGTCATGTTACCTGATCTGGCCTAGTATAGAACATGAATCCTGAGATCCATGAGAAATTAAAACTCTTTTCTGCTAGCAATCATTTTTCTTTTGCAGAAAAATGTGAAGGAGTTCTGCCAGTAGTTAGATAGTTGGCAATGTCAGCATACCAAGGATTTTGCGTTGATAAAAGAAATAGATGTTCATCAGGAAAGCTATCTTCTATGGCTATAGGATCATCAGGTGTTTGAAGACAAGACAAGAAATCAGCCACGACATTTTCTTTACCTGGCTTGTCAATAATGGTGATGTCAAATTCTTGCATTAGTAGCAACCATCGAGCCAATCGTCCAGAGATTGCTAGCTTGTTCATCAGATATTTGATAGTACAGTGATTTGTATGTACAAATATTTGGTATCCTATGATGTAATGTCTGAATTTGTTCAGAGCATAAATTACAACAAGCAGTTCTTTTTCTGTCACCATATAGTTATACTCGGCTCCTTGAAGATTTTTGCATATATATTAAATTGCATGTTCTACTGAATCTATTTTTTGGCCAAGTACTGCTCTAATGGCATGATCTGAAGCGTCTGTGTGTATATGAAAAGGTAATTCCCAATTTGGTCCTTGAAGCACTGGTGCTGTTGAGAGGACTTCCGTAAGCTGTAGGAAAGCTTTTGTACATTCTGAATCCCATACAAACTCTGCATCTTTTCGAAGCAATTTGTATAAGGGTGCTGCAATTTGACTGAAATCTTTGATAAAACGCCGATGATATCTCGCATGTCCTAAAAAACTCCTAACTTCTTTCAATTTGGGTAGTACATCTAATGTATGTATGACTTCTATTTTTGTTGGATCTACTTCAAATCCTTTAGGAGAAATAAAGTGTCCCAAGACCACTCCTTGCATCATCATAAAGCACTTTTCACTGTTTAATGACAAGTTGTAGTCTTTGCATCTTTGTAAAACCTTGTCCAAGTTTTCCTTGGCTTCTTCAAATATTTGCCCGTATGTGGTGAAGTCATCCATATACACTTCCAAACAATCTGCAAATATGTCAAAAAAAATGCTAATGACAGCTCTTTGGAAGGTTGCTGGTGCATTGCATAGACCAAATGGTAGGATAGAATAAGAAAATGTTCCCCATGGACATGTGAATGTTGTCTTGTCTTGATCTTCTGGTGCTATCTGGATTTGATTGTAACCATTGAACCTGTATAAGAATGAAAAGTATTTCTTTCCTGCAAGATTGTCAAGCACTTGATCGACAAAAGGTAATAGAAAATGATCCTTCTTGGTAGCCGAATTAAGTTCTCTATAATCTATGCAAACTCACCATTTTCCCCCCTTTTTGGGAATAATAACTAATGGTGATACCCATTGGCTATCAAAAATAGGATATATGAAGCTAGCATTGAGTAACTTTTGCAATTCATTTTTGACAATATCCCTTAATGCTGGGTTTATCCTACGCTGAGGTTGTCTCACAGGTTTATAATCCAGATTGATATAAATTCTATGGGTATAGAGTGCAGGATCCAAACCTTTCATATATGTATACTCCCAAGCAAAAGCATCCTGATGATTTTGTAATAGTTGCAGGGTATCATGATGTTGTTCTTGTGATAAGGACTTGCTTATATTTAATTCTCTTCCTGGAATGATTGTTGTTTTGACTACTTTTTCAGCCATTGAAATTCGCACAATTGGTTGTGAATCTATCTCATGTGGCAGGAGTGAATGCAATTCATCAGATAAAGGCAGAATGCTTTCTAAGACATACTTTTGTATAGAAGATGTCTCAGGATGTGTTCCATACTCATTCAGTATAATGGAAGAAATGACATCATCTTCTTCTTTAATGGTTACAAATGAGTCCCGTGAGATCATCATCAATTGTTGAATAGAATCTATGTCCATATTAGAGTCATCCATATTTGGCCAGAAAACTTGATCATCCTGCAACAAAGGCTGAGCAGAAGAGTACAAGGTCACATTTTTAGTGTTTGTTCCATCTGAAATAGTCATTTCCCCTGATCGACATGCAATATAAGCATCTTTTGTTGCTAACCATGGTTGTCCTAAAATGGTAGGATAGCCTCCAATACTTGTTTTTGGAGAGAGTACAACAAAATCAATGGGATACTCCCATAAATGTAATATAACAATGACATCTTCTAGCATACCATCAGGAATGATGGTAGAACTATCTACTATTGCACAATTATTGGCGTCTGCTTGAGACCAATAATACTTAATTTGGACATCACTTCTTTGGTGATTACATTGATGGATGCTCTTAGGTCTATTAAAACATTCTGTACTTGTACTCCTTGAATGGTGAGGGTTACTACTGGGCTACCAGGGTCTGCATATTTAGGCATTTTGCATTTATCTAGCATAAGATCAAAAAGCTGTCCAAGTACATGGATAGTCTTTGGGTCTTTCTTTTTCCTTCTTGGCTTTTTAACACAAGCTTCTTTGATGGCTTTTGAATATATAGGTACTTCCTTGATTGCATCAAGTAAGAGGATTTTTACTGTCATTTGCTTGAGTTAATCAAGCAAGTCTAGTGCAGCTTGATTTTCATTTGGCAGTATTTGTTCTGTTAACCTACTAGGAAATGGTGGTACTTTGGCTGCAGGAGAAACAATGGTGGCAAGTTCTTGAACTGACTTAGTACTTGTATCATCTATTTCTATTATAATGGGCTGTTGAGGTGAAGGAAGCATTTTTCCAGATCTTAGATGAATATCATTTAGGGTGATGGAATAACTTTGTTGCTGGGCTGAAGGTTTTGCACTATTAGGGTTAGATGCAGGTTGTGTAGGTAACTGAGGTTGTTTTGGAAGGGCTGTATTGGCTGTAGGAGGCATTAAGGCTTGCTGTTGAGGAGGTTGAGTCAAAGCCGACTACTGTTGCCAATTTTGAGTTTGTTGCCAACCCTGCTGAGGTTGGTGCCAGCCTTGGTTAGGCTGCTGCCACCCTTGGTTGGTCTGCGGCCATCCTTGGTTAGGTTGCTACCAACCTTGGCAACTGCCAACCTTGGTAAGGTTGCTGCCAACCTTGGTAAGGTTGCTGCCAACCTTGGTAAGGTTGCTGCCAACCTTGGTAAGGTTGCTGCCAATGATTATAATTACCATCCTGTTGTTTCCATTGACTATTACTACCGTAATTATGGAGTGGGTCTTGAGGAATACTTGATCTTGGAGCCCATGGTCTTCGTTGAGCAACATAAAAGACTTCCCCATGTTCATCAATTGCCTTGAACTTAGTAGGTACATGCTATGATTCCATGCTAGCAACAGGCTTACATTGACAGTTGCGTTTCTTTTCTCTGCAATGGGGGCAATATTCTACCAACATACTATCAGCATCTTCCTTCTTCCTTCATGCTTGCATGGTATCCAAATGTGTAGCAACATCATTAATGATGTCTTGTTTGAAATTCGACAAGAGGTTTGCTAATTCTATCTTAGATACTATTGTCCCAGGAGTCTTTTGGAGTAAATCCCTCAAACCTCGTCCTTTTTTTGTTGTTGCTCTGGAATAATTTAAACAAATATTCCAAATTTCAACCCATGTCTTCTATGTAATTTCACCTCCAGCCATTAAATCTAAAGCTTCCATACTCCTATCATGTACTCCTTTCAGAAAGAGGTGCTTTTGAGACTCCTCATTCAGCTAATGTTGTGTGTTGTGCTATAGGTTAAACATGAACTGGGCAACATAGTCCTCCAAAGTCTCATCCTCCTTTTGTGTCATTTTAAAAATGTCATCTCCTTTCAAATCATGGCCTCTACAATATTCCTTATATTTGCTAAGGAATAGCTTACTCATAGTTGGCCAATCTGTCACAACATTGGCACCTAAACTCATGAACCATCTCAAAGCGACTTCTTTAAGAGTTGATGGAAACAATTTCAGCTTATGGGCATCAGTTGTGTAGTCATAACTTTGACAAAGGATGTCAAACTCAAAGAGCAAGGTTTCTGGATCTTCAGTAATAAGCCCATAGAATTTAGGGAGGGTAGCTGAGGGTATATTTTTCAAATTTTGATTACCCTATTGAGGAGGAATTGGAAAGGGAAAGGTAGGTTGAGCTGCTGCCATTTGTAGATGTCCTAGTGGTGGCTGATAAATGACTAGAGCTAATGGATTATCTTGATATTCTAGCTCAGCAAAAAGATTATTCAAATGAAAAGATTCTTTAGATGTGGTTGGTGATTGTACTTGTTTTGATACTTCTGCAAATATGTTCTCAAATAGTTCTTCTTCTCTCTCTTCTCTTTCTTCTCTTTCTTCAGAGTTAGGATAAGAAGGATCTTCCTGATTGAAGTTGGGAAGAAATCTTCCAAGGTGATCTCTTCTTCTATGCATGCAAAAATGCTGAAAATGAAACTAAATGACTCAATAGTAAATACTAGACTGACACCATCCTCGACAACAGCGCCAAAAGCATGTCTAGTCAATATAACACCCTTTTAGTTGTAGGATTGGACATCCCTTCCCACCAAAGTACTATGCTGATTTTCATTAAATGTCAATCCGGGAGCGTAAACTTGAGATGATGTCTGCAAAGTATATGCTCTAGTTTTCACTAAAAGTCACTACTACTTTGAATGCAATTACTGTTAAGGAAATCTAGTCTATCCAAAGGAAAGATGACTATTTAAATACTCGAAAGGAAATTCTAATTATTTAGCCATACATCTATGCACCTTCTACTATAGGAACAGTGACTGGGTCTATTTCCAGTGGTTGCAGGAACAATAGTTCTAACTTTAACTTAGAAAACTAAGTCTAACTTCTACTTACTAAAGTAAAACTCCACCTTCCACATGGGCCCCCATGGAAGAATGAAGGAAAGAAAACTTAGATAAGAGTGTATAAACTCAGAAAAGGCATGTATTCATCAAATATGCAGTATTACAATAACTTAGGAAAAACAGTAAGATGTCTATCAACTCTATTTATCTATTCACTACTACTTAACCTCATAGGTATAGATGAGGTCTTATTTATAGAGAAGAACAAAAAACTCCTAAAACTATGACTTTCCCATGAAGGAAAGCTAGTTACAACTTTAAGACAACAAACATGCAATTGGAAAGACATCAATTCTCCCTTAAATTTCCCACAAATATAGAGATCACAACGAATGCTAGATTTTCTCATTTATCTGTCTTCAAACAGCTTTCCAGGAATCCAAGTATCGTGCTTTGCATGTTTAACTGATTGCTTTTATGCTTACTTCCTTTCTCGGCCGCTTTATCAGGTCTCACTTGGTTATTCATTAAAACAGGCCCCTTCTGACTTTGCCACCAAGTCTTCTAGTTGCAACGATGTCATAATGTTTCTCCTTAATGTCATCAATGCTTTAGCGCTATTCCTTCATAGTTTGTTTAACTCCTGCTCATCTTGTATCCTGCGATCAACATTTAATACACACATGACTTCCCACAAACATTTATTTTCATTTATTAGTTTATAAAGAAAAGACATTAATTATTCAACTAACAGTTTTTGCAATCTCTTCGGCCGCAGGAATGTCTACCCATATCAAACATTCATGAAGAAAGATTTTTACCACAAAATGAATCCCTTTTTGAATATAATTTTGACTATCATTTTATACCCTATGTCCATACTTTATACATCAAAGAGTTCAAAACATTTAGACTAAATGATGATAAAGTTCAACATGTTATAAAAAAATGTTACATAAAAAGGGCTAATAAAACTTTTGTTTCTTCATGTCATCACCGGCCTCAGGGGTAAATTGAGAAAAATCATTCAAAAATTTAGACTTTACTTCCTCCTTAATAGAAGAATCTGATTTATCAAGTTGTTCTACCTTTATTTTTTCACAAGTCTTCTCAAAATTTCCTTTATTTAGCCTCTACAAAAATTGTGCAAATGCTCTAGACTTCGCAAAATTTTCATCATTAATAAACCTCTCAGAGGCTTGGGCAACTATAGGGTCAATCTCCTTACCTTGGTAATCGGCAACAGTTAAATCCAAGGAGGTGTAGGTGGCTCCTGAGGCTCTCCAATCTCCAAATCTGTAGAGGTAACAATCACATCTCCCTCTCCACCAATTTGTCTAAGTTGTTCTCTCAGAGATGTTTCATCATTAATTTTGATTGGAGACTGGCTTGGGGAATATTGTTCCACTTGAGAAGAAGACCCCTACTCTAATTTTTGCCTTTTTGGAGAGCTGGCTGTAGATGAACTTCCTGACCTTGGCCTCTGATGCAGGGGTGCCTATTGCACACTTTGAACCATGACACAACCCACCCTTCTCTGCAATGTATACTGGCCAGTTGCCATTATATTTTTTCTATTTATCTTCTTTTGTACCTCTACATCCTTGTCTGGATATTCCTTGACATATGCATCCTTCTTCTCATTCATTGCTTGTATTATCACAACAAAATTATTCATTAATGCCTGCATCTTGGCTCCCCAATATTTCTTTTCTTTCAATAGATCATAATGGAGGTCAAAGGCATTAATAAATTCTAGGGTTTTGCTATATACTATCCATTTCTCCTTTCTCAATTCCTGCTCTTGCAAAGTTAAAACATTTCTGATCACATCCTCTAGATAGTATACTTGTTGCATCATGCAGGAAGCTTTTATTCTCTCTCTTAAGAGATCATAGAATCCTTCAGGGTTAGTAAATCTGAAATGAGATTTTTCCATGTTATATCTATCTAAAAATAAATTAAGGTGCTTCCACCCTTTCTCGACAAAAACAAAATCATGCACTATAGTAGCAATTGGAAATAAGGCACCCTTCTTAGATAATTCCCTCTCATCTATGGTGCCTATCTACCATAAGAGCTCAGCTATCCCTATCTTCAAAGGCACATGGAAATGTAGAACATAGGCTTTCCCAAAAAGCCATATACTCTTATAACTATTGAGACATTATAAGGGATTATATCCCCCCAGTTATGACTAACTAGTAGTCCTTGTGCATGGTCCTTGGGTTTGACCAATTCTAACAGTGCTTGTGGAATTCTAGGGCTGTCTCCTCTCAAAAGAAATCTAAGATTTGATGCAAAATATTTGTCAAACCTCACATAACTAGCATCTGTGGCTTCTGAGGTCATATCCACACTCCATAACTGTACTAGATTCCTCTCTCCATCCCTGGTTGTTTCCAACTCCATACCCTTGGAGAAGAAGGTAAATCCCTTGTACAAGCATACATGCATAAGTAATGAATACCAACAAAATGGTTTGTTCACTTTTCCCCTTACTATTCCCACCAAACCATTGCGAATCTCTTTTGTAAGGGAAATAGCAAAATCTAGAATAGTACTTATTCCAAATTGAAGAGTTTGAGCCATTATGAGAACAATTGAGCCTGGGATATAATGCAAAGAGAGGTATATAATGCCTGAACTCTAGGGTTAAAATGCCTTTTCAATAATGGCTTGGGTGTATTAGTAGTAATCACAAGCAAGGTTCCAACTTTAGAAGCATGCTCTTGCAATGGCCCTGTCCTCAAGTATATTCTCTATGCATCATATCATGTTTGTAAATCATCCATATCAATGATTTAATGTACAACGTGGTTAGGGTTAAAGTTGAAAACTTCACTGAATAGCTTAGGGAAAACCCTAAAAAGATTAACTCTAGAATGATTTTTCACCCATCTTGTAATAGGATCATATTTCTTTGCTAGGTCATTCAATAGATCACTATCAAAGAAAACTAAAGGAACTGTTAATTTTCCAATGTCAAATTCCCAAACATTGCTCATGGGGGTATCTAAATTCTGTTCTAAGAACCATTTCTTAAACAATTGCAAACCCCCAATAGAGACTTGGGCATCTCTTACCCAGTTTGCCCTATCATAGAAACCTTCAACCACAGCTACCCTAGGGTTCTTAGGAATGAGTTCCCTCCCTTTAGTTATTTCATTTACCAATAAGGGAAATTGTTCTAGATAATCATCATGCACAACCCTTTTTAAATAATCACTTTGTTCAAAAAATTCCTTTCGTGGAGGCATTTTAAAAATTCACACTCTTACAGCAACAAATTCTTGATTTTTACAGGTTATAGATTACTTACCTGCTAAATTTTCCCTTCTTTCTCTGTAATTTTCTTTGCAAGTTCATTGAAACCCTTGAGAAATTTTGTGCCCTTGCTCTAGAAATCCTTTTTGCTCTGAGAAAATCTACAATTGTATGCTTCAATAATGGTAGTTTTTCATGTTATACCAATGCATTGAGGTCGCACGAAGGAAACTTTGAATCATATTAAATCTTGCAACCGTTACCTCCAATTTGCAAGCAAATTTGAATCCAATCCGTAGATTTTCATTAGATCGGATGGCTTTGATTTAAAAGGCAACAAGTTTTGTGGCTTTAAAAAATAATGCTACGTGTCGCAATACCGCTTGCCTGCATTTCTTAAATTTCTTCCACCTTAGAATTATGGGGAAGTGCCAGTTGTTGATCAAGATAAGATCAATGATTTGATCAATTTATATTTGAATAAGGTCCAATCACTACATTGACCAATAGGAAGCCTTTATATGAGTTTGTGCCTTCTAAAAACTTCCATGCCAGTGGGTCCCATTTCTTCTTTTGAGTGAGTAGGTGCTTGACGTCACTCTTTCCATGTGTCAAGCTGGTGCATTCCCGCTTTACTTATTGATCGAGCATTTCCTTGGATTGCATCAGTTGTTGATTTTCAAAGGATCAACGGTGATAGTGATAATACCCTGTAAAGCTTCTAAGTTAAAATTTTAGACATCACCATGGACACATGTCCTCATGGAACATTCTCGCTTTGTTAAAATTCACTCAGGTTCTTAATGCGAGCAAGCACTCCTCGTTAATCAGGAAAAGATCAATGGTGCGAAAAAATTATGCATTTTATGCTTGCATCATCCACTTGGGCCAATGAAGTGACTGCTTTCAACCTGCGTGCTCTGACTCATCTGACCATTGCATTTATTTTTGAAATTTTCGACGCCCACATCATAAGTGTTTCTAGCTAAGCACAAGTGGTAGACCATATGGCATGACTGAGTGTTCTCCCATACATTGGACCCACTATGACACATGTCGCAAAGGCACATACTCGCATTCCTTATCTAACTACCAACTTCATAATGCGGGATTGCATTAACCCTTGATCTTTGAAAGATCTATGGTTGACAAGGCTTCACTTCCACTTGGCAAACAAAGCTTTGCAGTGGCACATCTGGTAGTACATGTCAACGATCATTTTATAGTGTGGCACCTCGTAGTATATGGTTAGAAATTCTTGATCCCACCTTTCCATATGTAAAAAAATTTCTTGCCCGCATTATTTATCTCTCATGCAACTTCAAAATGTAGGCATGCACTGGCCTTTGATCCTTGACAGATCAATGGTTATAAAATCATGCGTTTCAAAATACAACGGAAGTTGAAGTGATGAATACAAAGTCTCCATCTATTCCAACTTGTCTGACACTTGCCACGATAGACATCTCAACATCATCCTTGAGAACGGGGGGCCCATCTTGTTAGACTATGCTACTTGTCCAATTTTTGCTTCCCCGCATTACTTAACATTTTTGCATCTTATTATTGTGGGCATGTGCAAGCTTTTGATTCTTCACAAGATCAATGATCAAGAACCCTAAGCTTATACAATAATACCTTTACTAAAGAAAGGGCCAATGATATTGTAGGGATTTTTAAAACATGCATGGGGAACACTAAGAGTTTTGCAAAAGTTCTGACTAGCTTTGATAGCCACTAACTTTTTTCGGCGCAATAAAGTTGAAACATCAGTAGGAGCTATGTGTCGAAAAGGTGCTTCCCCACAATATTTAAAAACCTTGTAGCTTTGAATTGTGGGAATGCGATGGTCGTTGATCTGATCAAGATCAATGGTCACTGAAGCTTACTATTACATATGATTTTTTCAAAATAAAATAATGCAATTCAGGTAAATGTCATAAAGTTTATCAAAATATTAATAAAGGCATTTTGCGTAGATAAAACTTTAGGATAAAAATGTCTCACCAAAATTTATTTGAAATGATACTTCCTAAGGTTTTCACAGGCTAGAGCCAAACAAGACAAAGCACAAGGTTATTTGGTGAATCTTTTGCCTAGGGTCTTTTGACCAAATTTCAAGTTCCTTTGAAATGCACATTTAGGGCTTTTCACTGCTGAATACAACAAAGAAGGGTGGTGAAAAACTGGGCCAACACATTCTACTTAGCCATATTTCTAATAGCCACATAGATTCCACCTCCTCAAGGTCTCCCTCAAGCCTAGAAATAGATCTTTTGTGTCAAGCATTCATCTCCTCATTTGTATTGTTATCATGCCAATTTAGTGCTAGAGATTTTAGATATTTTATGCTTAGAACTAACCCTTTGATAGTTTTTGTATTTGTTCTTTAGTTTCTCTTGCATGTTCATCTTATATTTCTATTTTTAGTTTGATTATCTTGCATCCATCTCACATCCTCTGAATCCTCTTAAGAGTGGTTGTGTCATAGCCATTTCTTGAGGTATTCTTCACTCATTTAGCATATATTCATATACATTAGATACCATTTATCAATCTTGAGATTCAATAGTTGTATTTGAGGAGAACACATCTACATCACTCAATCTTGAAGCCACCAAAAAGGTCCATTTTGGTGCCCTTATTGAGCTACTTTGAGGTTGCATGGAATTCTATTTCTTGGTTGTATTGCTTTATATAAACTAGGTTTTTTAGTTATTTGTTTCTTGAAACCAATATATGCTAATGTACTTTTTAAAATAAGATTTTCCTTGTTTAAGTGTACTCCAAACATTTATAGTTTTCATGTATACATATATGCTTAAGGTTCTCTTGTGTTTGCAAGTCATCTATCTTGTATCGGGTGCAAGAAGGATGTTAAAAAAAAAACCCTTACTAGAAACCTTAGGATTTAGATGCCATCCTATTTCTCTACTCAATATCTTGGTGCAAGGATTGATTCTAGTGGACTAACTAGATCAACCCAAATTTTATGCTCACCATATGTGTTCCTTTAGATGTGGATAACTAATCTATGGCAAAGCCAATATCTATTATGGGAAATCACTATGTGTGAGGTAAGGAAGTATCAAGTGTGGCTTAAGGTATTGAGTAATGAGTCATGCCATTTAGGTAGATATAACTTCAATGTGTCTTTGAATGTGCTAGACCCATGTAAGTATTTTGAATATACACAAAGAGTAGTATTCATAGTGGTTTTTTCTTTCAAAACCTCCCAAGTGTTTGTATTGGCAAGGTTTCTTTGTCCCTTGTCCAATTGCTTGAAGATGTGTGTGTGTACCACAATTTATTTCAAAATCACTACCTTTCTATTTAAAACTAAAAAAAAATGTTATCATAGTCACATTGTACAATTTCGTCAAAAAACTTAGTCAAACCATAGGTCTTTTAGGCACAAAGTCACTAAAACTATCTTTGCTGGTCAATTTCCATACTACCTTATGAGAAATATCATATGATACTTGTGGACTCTATAAAATATCATTTTGTCATAGAGATTCTATCGTATCACTATGTTGCACTCTATCCTACTATCATACAAAAACCATCATACTTGTTTAAAGTATCACATTACTTTCTAGAAACTATATAAACAAATCCATGTTGTCCTTCTATCATTCTTCTTCCTGGATTCCATCACCTAGTCTATTTTCTTGATCAAATTGACTTTGACTACATCCTTGGCTAATTTAGGGGTGTCTATACTTGATGATGCTATGTACCTAGTATTAAATCTATATGTATGGCTCTATTCTAGGCTAAAAATGATCACCTTGGCTCCTTGGATACATAATTGACTTGAAGGATTGTTCACTTGTCATTTCCACTCATTCTACCTATCATTTCCACTCATTCTACCTAGTTTTTTACTTGTATTCTTTCCAACCTCTCGACTCGAGTTTCTAGTGTCGTAAGTAGCTTGGAAACTCTTGAATCAAATTCAATTCCCTAAGGTAAGCTCTTGAGACCACACTTAGGGAAATCTTTCAAGACAAGTTGATTGTAAATGTAAGACTGAGGTGATATATTTGGCTCTTTTTATTTCCACTCACTCATTAATCTCTTGTCATTTCCACTCATTCTACCTAGTTTTCTATTCAACTTCTTGCTTAGCTCCTGACTCTAGTTGCTAGTGTTGTAAGCTACTTGGATACTTTTGAATAAAATTTAATGCCCTAGGGTAATATATTGAGACCATACTTAGGGTTAATATCTTGAGATAATTTGTTTACCACACCTTTGAGATCACAAATTATTACTTTTAGAAAAATTCCTTGAATAAACAAGGTGATGATTTGATCAAAGATTTGGTACATTCTCATGTGGTCAAAATTATCCTTGAAACATTCATCTAGGAGTTAAATCTCTTTATTAACATAGATATATAATCCTCATAAGTAATTTTCCCTTTCAAGGAGACTCAAAAGGAAGGAATCTCAACATCTAATAGTAGAACCTAAGAACTATACACTATAGAAAAAGATGTAGCCCCAATAGGTGTGCTTATGCTAGTCCTATAATCCCATAGTGTTGGATTAATCTTTAGATCCTAATCTCTTCCAGAATTATATACAGTTATATGCAAGATCTTGAGAAATGTCTTATTAGAAGCTTCAACTTGATCATTCCATTGGGGATAATAATTAGACTACCAATGTTATTTAATCTTGAATTTCTTTCAAAGTAGTCTAAGGTCCTTATTCTTGAATTTTCCTCCACGATCATGGACTATAAAGGAGGGAATGCCATAGCAATAAATGATGTGATTTAGAATGAAGAAAACAACATGCTTCCCCATAGTAGTAGAGATAGGGACAACTTCAACCAATTTAGTGAAACACTTAGTAGCTCTAATGATAAACTTGTGTCCATTGGAAGAATTATGATGTATCTTGCCAACCAACTAAAAGACCCATTTTTGAAAAGGCCAATATGTGATAGAGGTAATTGACTCATTTCCAAGAGCATGAATCAAGTTACCATGGAGTTGATACTTTTTTTAGGACTTAGCATGCTACACGATATCTAGTTGTATAGTAGGCTAATAGTAATCAACCCTAAGTATTTTTTGAGAAAGAGAAAGGCCATTAGGGAGAGATCCAAAAATTCCATTACAAATTTTGGCTAATTCTCTTCTGGATTCATCTATCTCTAAACACCTAAGTACCATTCCATTTAGACGCTTCCTATAAAAGTCCTCAAAGACAAGTGTATAGTGAGAAGCATTGTGAATGAGTTGGAATTTTTCTTAATACAAGTTAGGCTATGGAGAATGAATAGATAGTGACATATCAAGAAGACTCATGTCCAATAATAGTACAAATGATTTTGTTATTAGGGGAATCACAAGCAGGATAACATAGTTCTTGCACTTGGAATTCAAATCAAGTTTTGTGTTCTTGCAATTGTAGAATTGATGCCAAGATAGCCATAGCATCAACAAACTTATTTTCAAATTGATGAATTTTATGAAAAATAATAAAGGTGAAATAATTCCTCAAAGCATCAATCAACTTCTTGTAGGGGATCAAATTGTCATCCTTGGTTTGATAGTCATTGTTGATTTAGTTTATGACAAGTTGAGAGTCTCTATAAATATGTAGCTTAGTGATACTCCATTTAATAGCTAACTTGATACCACTTGTGAGAGTCTCATTTTATGCTATGTTATTTGTGTAATGGAACAATAGCTTGGATGACTTAGGAATAGTGTATCTATGAGGCGTAACAAATAGAATACCAACACCAACACTATTTTGAGTATGAGATTCATCAATAAAATTTTCCAAGTCCTTTCTATGGAAAAAATAATAGATTAATTTTAGAAATCTATTTGCATAGAAGCATTATCTTGAAGTGGGAGATCAACAAGTAGCTCTACAATAGCTTGTTCTTTTATGGCCTTATGTTCAATGCACTGAATGTCAAATTTGGAAAGAATCATCATCTATTTAGCAAAAAATGTATACCATAAATAGGGTACACTTCTATAAACCATTACACTTGAGAGAATCCATGGAAGAGGGAGTCTAAAGAGGTGGCTCATATCTTCCTATCTATGATTTTCAAGAACTATGAGATGGTGGCTCTCAAATGAATCTAGCTATGCAATCCTTACAAGTGGTAAGATAGAATGAAAGATTTAAAGATTATATGGGAAAATTCCAATATTCAAGAATTAATGATGGATGTAATGGAAATGAAATCTATTCTAAATTAAATTCAAGAGAGAACAAAGAGAGTTACAAGAACCCCTATTTATGCTATGTTAACTAAGATAAAATATAAAGAAACTGAGCTATGCAGTATGCCATAATGAAATTAGAATGAATACTAAGATAAGAATGCAAGAATACAAGAGTTCTCCAAAACCACCAAGAAAACCTACAACATAACAATAGCATATACTAGCATAATGAGAGAGTGAGGAGATAGCCTCCTTTTAAAGAAAAATGGACGATAGAGATTAAGAGGCAAAATCAATTGTGGAGGATGAGTCTTAGGTGATCCATGCGCATACACACCAAATCAAGATCAATAATGGTGTTTAAGAGGAAAAATATGGATTGAGGAGAACAAAGATTCCACCCACCTTGGAAAGTGTGCCCCTCATCTGAGACAAAAATTCCCTTTACTTTATATTTTAAATAGGAATAACAGTTTTCATGTGCACACTTAGGATAAGTGGGATTTGGAGAATTTTATTTAATTATGAGGGAACACGTTCTTTTAATTAAATAAAAGACATAAGATAAGATGATCATTGTTAGAAGGATTTAGAATAATTGAGAGGGGGGGGTGAATTCATTATCCTCAGGTTTAGATGTACCAATTTAACTTTTAATAGATTTAAACAACTTAATCTTACTCATAAAATAGCTTGGTCCATATAGAAACATATAAGAAATTTAACATTGTTTAACTCTTTACTATGTGTATATGTATTGAATAATAGTAAAATAAAAAACTATAAAAAATAGCATGCATAAGATAATGTTCACACAAGTAAATGACACTCTGACACTAGGATTTAATGTGGAAACTCAATTTAGGAAAAATTGGGAAGTAACATGCTACTACTTTTTCACTCTTTTGAAGTAAGTTCAATTATGAGCCAACCCTATTAAAATATTTAATCACCCTATTAGGAGTACCCTTGTTAGAGGACTTTGGATCATTCCATTAGAATGTCACCTTGATCAAAGGATTTACAAAATGATTGTTAGGTCAACCTTGATTAAAGGGTTTTGACTTCCATAATGGTTAAAATGTAATAATAGGTTTAATATGTAAATCCAAGTCACTTTGAAAATTTACATCTCCATTCTCTCATCTATTGGTTCATTGACTGGTCTCCATTATCATCTCCATCACTAATCTTCTTGGCATCTCTTCAAGTAATCACACTTCACTAATATCCTCACTTCTCTGTACTACTCTGATATTCATAGATCGCCGATCAACCACAAAAAAACCTTAGAAAACATCTCTCATGCCTCCTTCAATAGGTAAATATGATCTTTTTCCACTTAAACATCACTATAGATCTTAGGGTTAGATTAGATTCATCAAATTCTTCCATCATTTTATTTTCCTTCGCCTTTCTTGGTAATTCTAGAAACTTATGATGAAATCCTTTCCTTTGATAACATAACCAACTCTCTTCATGCTTTAAATATGGCAACTCACTAATCTTATCATCCATGCATTTTTGACTAATCCAAAAAATCAACTATGTCAGCCTCAAACTCAATTCTTTTACAAACTATAACTTTTGACGTCACTTACAAATCACAAAGTTCTTATTATTAGTCAACATTGTGTAGTTAATTGACATACACTATTATATCTCACTTGGAATCTACTAGCTTGCTCAACCATAACTAGCACTCAACCAATACTATTTTTTTGGCTTCTTCTTAAGTTCCTTAATTTTATGTTCCAACTCCTTCATTGATTGACCAACACTAATACTCAATAAAGCTTAGAGTTTAACTCAAATTCATGTGATTTAACTCATACATCAATTAACTTGTCTTCTTTATTTCATGTAGTGATTAAACAACACATTATCTTGTCAAAGACTAACTTATCAAGTGCCCATTTTCATCCATGATACTTAACTTCTTTCTTCTCAACAACTAGACTAGATCACCTTGCTATCTCCTCTTTTCAAATCTTCTTCATCAATCAATATATATGCCACTCTACATTGTTAGTAAATGTCTCTCTAGTAGGTTTGACAATGTCTCACTTGTAGGGTTGACATCAATGACAACATAACAATTGTTTCAATTGTGATTTCCAACAATCTCCCTCTTTGGTATTGATGACAACACCTCTAGTTATCATGCAATCCAAAATATTCATGATATATTATTCTAAACTTGTACTTTCAACATACTCCATGTTTATGTTCTCTCTTTCTTTGTTCCATTTTGATTTTATCCAATGCAATCTATGGATGCTCCCTCTATCATCAACTACCTATATCCTAATAGTTCCCTCTTTTTCATTTTAGTACATGCTCTATTTGTATCATATGGCACCCTCATTATATGAATGGTAATTGAACATATATCCCTATTTGAAAGTAATTATAGAGACATCATCCATTTACATACATATCTTCTCTTTACTCTAGAATACATCTTCATGTCACCTCTTTGACTAATATAGAAACATCACTTTCACTTGGTTTCCTTGAATCCTTATAGTATTATTTGCTCCATGCTTTGATTGAGAGTCCTAACTAACTTTAAAGATATCTTCTAGCTCTTCTTAAGACCTAATATTTGGTCTTGCTAGGGTACTTTTCATTAGCCTACTTAGAGATCACTTCTAGGATCCCTATCTCATTTAGAACTCTCCACCAACTTCAAACATCTACCATACACCTAAATTCAACTATGTACTCATGGGCTAAATTAGTCATTATTGTCCCCAAAAAGCTCTAGGGATAGGAATGGGTGTCCTTAATATTGTTGACTTGTTTTTAATATATTTTTATGGATCCTTTCTTAGGTTTTCTATTGAGTCCTAAGTTTTCAAGGGTTTAGGCCTTGTATCCTTTTTGTCCCAATTAGGCCTCCTCAAACCTAATTTCTTGGAATAGTTATAAATTCCCCCAAAAATTCTCCACACTTGGTGAGCTAAGGTCTTTCTTAGGATTCATTATTTCCTAGGTCTTAGTCTCCCAAAGTGTCCATACACATGACTTCACCAAACTCCTACTTTCAAGGGTTTTTAGGGCATGTGAACCAGTCTAGGATCTTGGATTATTTTTGATGCTCTATCCAATTATTTTTCCCTCCTCCTTATAGTAATATACCAAGGAAACACTCCCTTTCACATCCCTACCATTGATTGGCATAAACCAATCAATCCTACAAGCTTGCTTGCTAGTGTTTTGCACAAACTCCTAGCCATAATGCGTCAACCCTCGCCTAGGGCTTGATGGAAAAATTAGATCCCCTAAAAACCATGAATCTAGAGACCATATTTAAAATATATATAGAGTCTCCTACTTTATTCCAAGAGGCCATGGAATTTCAGCCACAAGAACTCAAGTAGGATCTATATATACACAACTGGTTCTGAACTAGGCACTAAATCAACAAAACATACGAAATTAGAAAAATGATAACTAGTCAAACCAAACCACTAAAATAATGCTAAAAAAGGTAATTACACAACATAATTGGAATTCTCAATCCATTTTTCTAGTACTTTCAATCCATCTATGACCGAATGAAGAATCTGTTACACAAATACAGTTAATTCTTGCTCTTCCCAATCCCTAATCTGTACAATCTATTAACTAACTGCTAGGCTAAGGTTTGTCCAACCTTAAATATGCCAACCCCTTATGTTCAAAAACTAAGGTTAGGGTTAGGAATCCTATGGAGTCAATTCCTAGTTTTTTAGGAAAATTTTGTCATGACAACTTTACAAAATTGCAAAGTTGTCATGAGAAAATTTTGCAACTTATTGCTCATTAAGCAATTTCCTCTCCTAACTTGCATATCTCCTTCCAAAATCAACTCCTTGGATCCCAAAGAACTTAAAAACATAAAAAATACAAGTGAGACTCCATTTTGGTATTTTTCTCAAACTTTGACCCTTTTGTTGACTTTCCTAGGACTTTGACTCTAAAACCTAATTGAGCATACAAATCACAAACTCTAAGCATCCTTGCCTCAATGCATGCACCAAATTGACCTTTGGAGTTTATAATTTTTCCTTATTACCTTAGTGGTTGGCTAGAACCACCTATAAGACAAAAATGTACTAGAATCTAAGCAAGACTCTAGGGTGCTCCTACACCATTCTCCCCCTACAACAAAAATAAGAGATCTATATTGTTAAGAACTCCAGATTGATGCCATACTTCTTGAAATCACTTTCTACTATCCAAGTAGCCTCTTACTCAAGTTGGTGTCTCCACTTCACTAGGTACTCCATGTATGTCATATATCTAGTCTTCTTCTTCACTCTTGAATCTAGAATCTTTTCAACCTATGGATTGATTTGATCAAGTACCTTGAGTTCTGCGACATCCTTAGTCACCTCAATACTATACTGTTTATCATACTTTTTTGGTCCTTTATATCTGATCAAGTCATTCACATTGAATATAGGAGAGATGGACTTCTCCTTGGATAATTCTACCTTTTAAGCATTTGGTCCATATTTAGCCAACACTTTGCATGGTCCAATCTTTTTCATTAGTAGCTTACTTAGTATGCCCTTCTATAATCTAGCCTTGTTCAAGAATACCATCACCAAATCTCCTACTTCAAGTTGTAGGTATCTTCTCTCTTCATCTCTCTTAGCTTTCAACTTTTGATTTGCCTCCATTAGTGTCTTCTTTAATTTCTTATGAACCTCTCTCATTGATTGAGAAAATTCATTAGAATGACCACTTATTCTATCATAACTCTTCAAGTCTTTGAGCTCAAGAACACATCTTGGATGTAACCCATACACCACTTCAAATGGACTTCCACTAGTAGTCCTATTTATATTGTTATTATAAGAAAATCCTTCTTGAGGACTGACTTGTTCCCATCCTTGTCCATACTCCTTAGTCAAACACCTCAAAAAGCTACCAAGCACCCTATTTACCACCTCTATCTGGCCATTCATTTGGAGATGATAGGCAAAACTATGAGACAAGTTGGTTCCTAGACTTTTTGAAAAGGTCTTCCAAAAATGCCCCATGAACTTCACATGTCTATTTGCCACTATGTTCATTGATAAGCCTTGTATCTTGACTATCTCCTTGAAGCAAAAGGTGGGAAATGTGACTAGCATCATATTTTTTTTGCATGGGATAAATTGGCTTATCTTACCGAACCAATCCACCACCACAAACATACTATCCAAACTAGTTGGAGTTCTAGGTAATCATACTACAAAGTCTATACTGATGTATTCATCCTTCCCCTTTCCTCCATCCTCTCACCCTATGACATGTGTCACTCCTTGATTGGCTTTAAGGAAGCACAATCCATGTGCTCTCCTCTCATGCAATTTGAGCCTTCCATAAGCTTTTTCCCATCCTTGCATCCTATCCCTTGATCCCTCAAGCCCCTTGCCTATTTAAGGAATCCTCTCCCAAGCCATTTTAACACAATCCATGAAGTAAAGTCATAATGCCATTTTACATCAAAACTATACACGCACACCCAAATTCTAACTCCATTTGAAGCCCTTTTTGAAGCATAAGCTTGAGCATACATCCTATCTATTTAGACAAAGCCACTCAACAAGAGAGCTTCTCATTGAGAGAGCCCATTAATGGCTCATATTCTCAATTGAGAGCTCATCTTAGTCTACCTTGAAGTTTATGAATTTTGTTTAGTTTGTAGAAGGTTTATTTAAATTTGGTTTCTATTAGCATAATAACATTGCTCATATACATTTTGGTACACTCGGTGGGACCCCGCATGGGTCATCTTCATTAGCTTTTTTGTCAAGTTTTGTATGTCATCTGCTAATTTTGGCTAATTTTGCTTGTTTTCGTGATTGTTAGGATTGTATAAATTGGTTTTGTAGGTCCACATGAGCATGAAGAAGATAAAGGAACTCATAGTCTATCTCATAGTGTTTGTAGATTTTTCAAGCTTATAGGTGGACAAAGCACTTGGAATTCTTCTTCCTCTTCCTGTCTATATTCTTCTTATTCCATCTACTTCTTCTTCTTCTTCTTGTGGGAGATCTTGGCCATTTTTTTTTTAAGGAAGAAAAATCATAAACACTTCTTTTTAGTGCTTAAAATGAACCCCCAAATCATACTTAAATCCATTAAAAAACTAAAAATTTGCAAAAAAAAAAAAAAAATCTTTTAACAAGTGAAACTAAACCAATCCAATCATTTGCATCCTTGCAAAATCAAAGTTTTAGATGCATTCATGCAAAGTTAGGAACACTTCATTTTTGGGAATTTAAAAAGAACTTCAAGTTTCCATTTCAAAAGGTTCAAAATCAACACTAAGTGCACACTAAAATCTAAATCAAACTCAAAGCATTAATCAAGGACAAAATGAACCTCATTTGCAAATATTTTAAAGTTCTTTTAAAAATCTCATGAAAACTAAGAGTTCTAAATGGTTGCCAAAATTGTCCTAAAAGCTTTGTTATTTGTTCCAAACAAATGTCTTGTTGCAAAATCTTGAATGTTTCTTAGGTTTTTCATACATCAAAACAATCTAAGAATATCATTTTTAGGCTTAAAACATGCAAACTAGAACACAAAATCTTGAATGAAAACCAACGTCCAAAGAAGTCATTTTCACTTTTGAGTCAAAAACAATCTTGAATGATCTAAGGTTAAAACAAAGCACTTAAAAGTTCTTAAAACAAAACAAAAAATCTCAATCTTGATGTAACGCCCCGCCAAGGGATCCAAAAGAATTAACCTAAAGTTTCACTAAGTTTGCTAAACATTTTTTTTTTAAAGTAAGAAAGTATGACATACACATCAACACATAGTAGCGGAAGCAATAACATGTAATCATCGACAAAAATACATTGCAAGTTACATTTCTTAAAGATCCCAAGACGTTGAGTCACGTTTAAATTTAATTAAATCTAAGTCTAACAACTATCACATACATATGAAAGAATAATCAGAAAGTCCCATGTCCATAATATACATTTGTTCCGAATGCCTCTCGGCAAATTAATTCGGAATGCTCAATCATCCACTGTACAAGTCATAGGGTATGAAAGGCTTAAAAGAATATACATATTTAAAGATCAAGACACAACATCCTCAAATCCATGATACAAAGTACAGTAAAAATATATGAAACTATTCACCATACATGATACATCCATACATCCATAATGATAAAACATCTATAATAAAATCTAACCATCCATCATAATAATCCAAGAACATAGTGAAGGTAAGTGCCAATCATGAAAACTCCAGCCACGGTCACCACGGAATGGATCTCAATGGTAAGAGTAAAAGCACTACCACCCGACCGCGTGGAACCTAAATGGTCCACTCCCACCGCGCTGAGGAGATAGTCTCAAGACCCAAATAGAATGACAAAACCTATAATCATAAATACTCTCTAAGTCCAGGAAATTCCTATAAGTATGCTAACTCAAGGGTTCCTAAAAAGATCGACATCTAAATCCCAGAGGTACCACAGACACGTAGGAAACCTAATATGCAAGCGAGAAAGTGTCATCGCAAAAGTCACATAGAAGTTACCCGAGCAATCCCTTAGGAATCTCGGGTCCCTACTGGTCTTGTGGCCACTAGTATCCTCTCGTACTGACGAGGCCTACTATGGAATGCAAGGTCGTAACCAAGCGTCCTCTCTACCCCATCCTAGTCTGTACTAGCACTCATGGCATGGGAGAGAACATACAATTATCTTGTTAGGTTCATTTTCTCTCATTTAGTGTAAATGTTTTCACTTATTAAAAATGACTTACAATGGGTTTCTCAAGGTAGCCTCTTAGGGCTCCAACCCCCATTGCAAGCCACTTCCCGACTCTACACATAGATAACCTACCCTAGCTCATGAACTCGTAAATCAAAGAATCATAATAAAACCACCTCAGTCCTATACAAGCAACTGAAAAACATCATAAAAGATAATCCACAAAATTACATCAGTTCTTCATGAGCAACAGATAATATCAAATAGTAATCATCTGATCACAACAGTTCTTTATCAGCAACTGAAGGCATCAATGATAAATCACAAAATCCAATGGTTCTCCAATGAGCAACCAGAAAGTAATACAAGTATAACTGATCGAGACTCAAAAATGGTTATCAAATATAACTGATCGAGACTCAAAAATGGTTAAGTTAGGTATCTCAAATATATACACCTCAGCTTCACACAAGGAAACTGGAAAGCAATAACAAACAGTAAATACATCCATCATAGAGCATACTATCACATTACCATGGTCGGGTTAAGAAAGATCGAGACCAAATCATCATGACATCACATTCACAACCCCGAACCTCTGGTAACAACCTAAACTGGTCAACGCTAAACCAACCCCAAAACATTCAAAGTACAAAGACAACATCAAAGTCTCAGAGATTGGATCTGAAAGTATATTATTTGAGTTAAGGTAAGGTTTATGTTTCAGTTTAATGTCAAATTTCAAGTAACAAAGTTTTCATATCTACCCCCTTTACGATTAACCCATTTCTATAATAACTTCCATTAAGTCAATCTTCCAAAACTACTATTTAATCAGATAATAGTCATTATTAATTAACTTTAATTAAACTAATTTTAATTAAATTAATCAATAATCATTTGATCTAATTACTTATTTTAATCTATCCATTAATTGTTAATGTATTAATATTTAACCAAAATTATCAATAAATTAATATTTACCAATTATGTGAAATACATTTAATATTTATTTATTAAGTATTAATAAAAATAAAACTTTTATTAAATAAAATATATTATAATTTTATTAATTAAAAATTTTAATTAATAATAAAATCGTTTTGCAAATAATATATTAAAAGAAAAAAAAAATGAATTAACAAACTACGTTTTTTTTTACAAAAAAAAAAAAAAAAAAAAAAAAAAAACATATTTAATATAACCGTCGGTTTATATAAGCCGACGGCCTGCCGCAGTCCTGCGGACGCAGGGCCTGCGGCAGCAGGTACGTCGTACCTGCGGTCGCAGTACCTGCGACGCAGGTCTGTCGGCCATGCCGACCATGGGGGGTGGGCACGGGGTAATTCCCTCCCCCCCCCACAAACTTTATATAAATTAATTTAATTTTTTTTTTAATAAATGGAGTACAATTTGTGTTTATCAATATATATATTTTTAAAAATAAAATTTGAATTTGTTTGGATATAATATATATATATAATTTTTTTTAACTATATATATATAAAAATAATTTCTTTTAATATATATATATATAAATATATGCATTGAAAGATTGTTTCCTTCTCTATCTTGATATAGAAAAATATAGTCAATCATCCAAACGTTTAATCTAGAATCTCGGTATTAGATTCAACCCTTCCTATTTAAATCTCATGTATACAGAAGTTTATTGGCAAGCATCTAATAAATTCCAATATCGTAATGTTTTAACATTCATTACAGAGAATTCTAGATTTACAAACCTCAGACACGAAGAAGACATGAAAGGATAATTGCGTAATAAATCGATAATCGAAAACACAAGACCCTACCTGATCCTGATGCTATTATGCAATCTCCAGAAACTATAAAAGAATTCGCTCCTCTCAATAACCTTCCTCTGGAACACTTTCTTGGTATCAACTTTCTGAAATTTGCTTCCAAAAATTGTCTCCCAAAAATTCTCGTCCAAATTCCTCTATCTCAAAAATGAACCCCCCAAAGTTGTGATAAGCAATTTCTTCTCAAATCAGGGCACTAATTGTGCGTTTACCCGAGAAGACTCTTTGCACAACTCAGTTAACTCCAAATTAACTTTTATTATCTTTTCTTATTCTTTTGCATTCAACTTTCATGCACATTAAGTTGAATTAATAAATAACTTTATTTAAAATTTCACTTGACTTCTATTCTTAATTAATTTATTACTTTAATCTTATGTGCACTTTTAAGAAATAAAAATAACATTATTAATTTTTATAATTTAATCTTTTAATTTAATTCTTATATTTAACTCATGTTTAGATCATGCGATCTAGAATTCTTAATAAATTAATATCTTTCAACTTTTTAATTTATTTTAAAACTTAATTGATAACATATTTAATTAATTTAAATAACAATAATATTTAGCATTTATTTAAAAATGACTCCAAATATATATTATTATTAAATTAAATAAATATTATCCTGTTCTAAATTTATCTTTGAACTTTAATCTCCAACTTTAATTCTTTTATTTAATTAATTAATTAATTAAATATAAAGATATCATAATAATTCTTTATTAAATTAAATCATTAATTAGTCTTTTTAATTAGACTTAATTAATACAAAATACACCAAGGACTCATAAAGCAACATACGAAAATCCATCATAGAAAAATACATACCAAATCAAACAAAAGGGTTATAATCACAAAATTACATCATTTGATGCATTCGGAGGGTACTTAACTCAGATACTTGTCCTAATTATCAATTAGGACAATTGGCTAAAGGGTTTAGGATTTGGACTTAAGAGTTTATCTCCCCTCTCTTACCATTGAGACAGTGCGATAGGGTACGCTCATCCTGACAATTCAGGGAAGTCGATACCCGGTACCTGCAACCTGCATAAAATCCACGCATGTACAAACACAATATTCTAAGCTAAATAGACAATGGCAGGAAGTGGTGCATCATGTAGATCCCGACTAGCAGGTGACTACGACTCCCTTCCTTAACCATATCAGAAACACCATACATAAATAAAACAACACGCACACCATACACATGCAGTATGGGGTAAGTATCCATAAGAAGCACATGAAATAATAAACCATCTAACTAATCATCATCGATAACTGAAACCATTGAATAATCATCATAGATGCATGAAATATAGAGTACCAAGTAATCTCATCATATAATAAATTGAGTGTAAACATCATCTGATAATCTCTAAAATAATAATACTAATCATCAAACATAAATTTTCCTAAAAGAGTTTGGCAATGATATCATAAATGTAGCTCGAAAATGTAGACTAGGGGCAGGCACTACACTTGAATGCTCAAAGGAAAAAATTTGAATATTTAATCACTTGTCTTTGAATGCATGTTGCTAAAATCACTCTTGAGTGCCATGGGTTAAAATAATTTTATTTTTATTTTTATGAATGCATGATTAAAACAACAAATCCAATCTTGAATGCAAAAGGTCAATTAATCATTACAATATATCACACTTCATCTTTTGGGGCATAAAAAGAATTTACATTTTAGAAACTTTCTAAGTTATAAAAACAAATGAAGACACTTTGAGTGAATTTGTTGTTGGATTCACCCTCTTTAATCACCCATCATTCTAACCATTGGTTGCAATATCAACGCCATATATGAGGATGAGTCTACCTAAGAAGGTGTTAAGTGCTCCACAAAAATCAAACTCCACTCACTTGAGTTTTTATTGGTTTTTCTAAGTTAGAACATTTCTTGAATGAACATTAATCTCACTAATACTTCATTTGGGCATAAAAATTGACAAATCTTGACGTGGAGGGCCTCCGGGCTTGTGCTTGAAATCAAGCTTTACACACATCTTTATTTTGGACTTAAAAAAAACTCACACTCAATCTTGAATGCCTTAAAGAAAAATCAATCGATACTTGATGTGGAGGGCCTCCGGGAGCGCGAGTTTACTTTTGTTGACCCTAAATCTTCTTGGTGTATTCATTCTTCAATCGATTTTACTTTTGTTAATGCTTCAAGTTGGAATTGAACATTTTCATCCTAAACATGTGTTTTTGCAAGGTCTAGATCAGAAAAACTTAAGCGTCAGTTGGAAAAGAATTCTGTCTTTTAGCCTAAGATCATCCAAGTCTTCTCTCCCCTTATCGTCTTTCGAGGCCATCTTGGGTGCATAAGATTAGGATCCAAAATCTTGTTTAAATTTTAGGAGGCCTACTTGGGGATTTCATCACCCCTTGGGACAATCTCAACTCCAGTGTTCTGGCAGAGTATAAAGATCAGGAGGTGAATCCAAAGACACCTCTCTTGGGATCAAGATTTTATCACTTGGGCTAAGCCTCAAGGAACTTTATACCCTTGAGAAGTGAAAAAGGAGAAGTGGGTTATTTCTCCTCTCGGCTGTGTGACATCTTTTTGTTTTCATCTATGGATTTGGGCCTCACGTACCTTGGGTATATCGAGGACTCCCTCCCTAAACCAACTGTCAGCCTTGTAGACAGCCATCTAGGGTGTTAATGTGTTTGAAGTGACTGATCAAAACATTTGTTAAAAATACACACTCCTTGGCATAAGTATCACATTCTGAGAATCAAAAACTTCTATCTAGTTGTTCCTATCTATTTCTTGGTTTTTTACTTGTTGAATGAATGTTTTCCAAACTTGGTCAATCCTAGCTTAGGGCATACTTAGCATAGTCACTGCCTATTCCAGAAGTTGAATGAGTTGAAGCAAAAAAACCAAAATCTCTCTAAGCCAAGTAGATTTAGGAATTTATGTTAGAACAACCCAAATCCAAACAGAAGTTTCACAAAGCCAAACTCAAGCCATCTCAGGCATACCAAGAAATTGCAGCTAAGAAAAAAAAGTAACACCAAGCCCTCGAATTGCCAAACTCCACAAAGCAGAAGACAAAGCTGTCGACGAAGCCCTTTAAGATGCCTGGTTAGATCGCACTATCAAATTTAGCAAGCATCCAGGAGTTAACCTTGCTTATGCCTTACCAACTAGGCATGATTTCTATGATTAGGCCCCCTTGTTTCTCCACATCTTCTTGCATAAGCTCCACTTTAGAGTCATCCTTGTAGGTAAGCCAGCCACCCTTAGTCATCCCCTTAAGAATTTTAGCTCACCCATCTCATTTAGATCTTTTCCTTAGAACCAAACCAATCCCCTCAAACCTAGCTAGAATCCCAAAAGCCTAAACTTCACATCCAAGCCTTCGAAATTGTTGTCACCTTGCCAAAAGTCTGCCATTCCTACCATCTTGCAAATCCACCAACCTCACCAAGGTTATCCCTTTGATAGAGCTTTGTCTAGGGTAATCTAGCTTTGTCACTTGTCATCCCTCATCACCTTGAGCTAAAGGTTGGAATCCACAAGTGGTCAATCTCGTGTTCTCCCTAAAGGATAATTAGTCTATCCTTAAGTTGACACAATCACCACCAAGCTTGCACATAGGAAAACAAACCTTTCATAATTTGGTGACACATCTTTGAAGTTAGAATCCCCAACCCAATCCTCCTTAGCTTTGTCATATAGGTTTGCCTCAGCCTAGGAAATCATTTGCATAGAAAAGCCTTCCCCCTTTGCATCCATCAGCATTGTTGCATCTCATCCCTAGGAACATTTTCATGCCACTCATCACTCACTTAGCCAAGAAGAAGAAGGAAACAATGGAGCCCTATTATTTGGATCAAACAACATCACTCCCCTTGAGCACTCAACCATCCTTTAGCCCAGAGAACACTATACCATCACCTATTGACATTGAAGCTTTCATGAACCAACCAGATAATGCAGTATTGGTGAATGCCATTATAG